>OY829505.1:25023317-25555817 GCA_963691665.1 Clepsis dumicolana | reverse complement strand
AACTACAAAACTAAATAACTAACCAACTACCAAATTATCAAACTAACCAACTATCAAACTATCAAACTACCAAACTAACCAACTAAACAACTATCAAACTACCAAACTAACCAACTAACCAAGTATCAAACTACCAAACTAACCAACTAACCAAGTATCAAACTATCAAACTACCAAATTAATCAAGAATCAAACTATCAAACTACAAAACTAACTAACTAACCAACTACCAAATTATCAAACTAACCAACTATCAAACTATCAAACTACTAAACTAACCAACTAAACAACTATCAACCTACCAAACTAACCAACTAACCAAGTATCAAACTATCAAACTAACCAATTATCAAACTATCAAACTACTAAACTAACCAAGTATCAAACTAATCAACTAACCAACTAACCAACCAACAAACTAACCTACTAACCAACCAACCAACCAACAAACCAACTAACCAAATAACCAACTAACAAATCAACCAACCAACCAACCAACTAACAAACCAACCAATCAACCAACCAACTAACCAACCAACCAAATAACAAACCAACCAACCAACCAACCAACCAACAAACTAACTAACTAACTAACTAACCAACCAACCAATCAACCAACCAACTAACAAACTAACCAACTAACCAACTATCAGACTACCAAACTAACCAACTAACCAAGTATCAAACTACCAAACTACCCAACTAACCAAGTATCAAACTACCAAACTAACCAACTAACCAAGTATCAAACTACCAAACTAACCAACTAACCAAGTATCAAACTGTCAAACTACCAAACTAACCAACTAACCAAGTATCAAACTATCAAACTACCGAACTAACCAACTAACCAAGTATCAAACTATCAAACTACCAAACTAACCAACTAACTAACCAACAAACTAACAAACTAACCAACTAACCAACTAACCAACCAACCAACCAACAAACCAACTAACCAAATAACCAAATAACCAACCAACCAACCAACCAACCAACCAACCAACAAACCAACCAACCAACCAACCAAACTAACCAACTAACCAACTATCAAACTACCAAACTAACCAACTAACCAAGTATCAAACTACCAAACTAACCAACTAACCAAGTATCAAACTACAAAACTAAATAACTAACCAACTACCAAATTATCAAACTAACCAACTATCAAACTATCAAACTACCAAACTAACCAACTAAACAACTATCAAACTACCAAACTAACCAACTAACCAAGTATCAAACTACCAAACTAACCAACTAACCAAGTATCAAACTATCAAACTACCAAACTAATCAAGAATCAAACTATCAAACTAAAAAACTAACTAACTAACCAACTACCAAATTATCAAACTAACCAACTATCAAACTATCAAACTACTAAACTAACCAACTAAACAACTATCAACCTACCAAACTAACCAACTAACCAAGTATCAAACTATCAAACTAACCAATTATCAAACTATCAAACTACCAAACTAACCAAGTATCAAACTAATCAACTAACCAACTAACCAACCAACAAACTAACCTACTAACCAACCAACCAACCAACAAACCAACTAACCAAATAACCAACTAACCAATCAACCAACCAACCAACCAACCAACTAACAAACCAACCAATCAACCAACCAACTAACCAACCAACCAAATAACCAACCAACCAACCAACCAACCAACCAACCAACAAACTAACTAACTAACCAACCAACCAATCAACCAACCAACTAACCAACTATCAAACTACCCAACTAACCAACTAACCATATATCAAACTACCAAACTAACCAACTAACCAAGTATCAAACTATCAAACTACCAAATTAACCAACTAACAAACTATCAAACTACCAAACTAACCAACTATCAAACTAATCAACTAACCAACTAACTAACCAACAAACTAACAAACTAACCAACTAACCAACTAACCAACCAACCAACCAACCAACCAACCAACAAACCAACTAACCAAATAACCAACCAACGATAGATATTCATGTTTCAATTTTGTATGGCGGCCATCTTGTTTTCGCCATTTTGAAAAACTTTGACCGGCTTACCCATTGGCTGGCTGTTCTGAGTGACTTTAGTTTCGGGCAAACTCGGTAGGTCAAGTCGTCGCGGAGAACTACCCATGTGTCAGGTCAATTTCCACATTCAGGTCAATTTCATACTTTTTTAGTGGTCGAGGCGGCATTTCTGATGCGATGTTGTAGAGATCTTGTTTTCGCCATTTTGAAAAACTTTGACCGGCTTACCCATTGGCTGGCTGTTCTGAGTGACTTTAGTTTCGGGCAAACTCGGTAGGTCAAGTCGTCGCGGAGAACTACCCATGTGTCAGGTCAATTTCCACATTCAGGTCAATTTCATACTTTTTTAGTGGTCGAGGCGGCATTTCTGATGCGATGTTGTAGAGAATTAAACCCCACCTTTCATGGGTTCTTCAAAACAGCATGTCAGTGAGCCAGATTTTCCATCGTATGGCGGCCATCTTGGAAAATTGAGAAATCGAAATAGTAATTATGGCGTTGAATATTGTCGCCTTCAAGAGCCCTGGATGCAAAATTTCAATCGAATCAAACAAAAAAAATATCGCGGCCATTTTGAATCCGCCATCTTGGAAAAAAAGATTGCTTCATTAGATTACCCTTCCTGTTTTAAACAACATTAGTTCAAGCACCTTATATCTATCTAGACTGTTTTGCGAGATAATCGCTTTTCAATTTTGTATGGCGGCCATCTTGTTTTCGCCATTTTGAAAAACTTTGACCGGCTTACCCATTGGCTGGCTGTTCTGAGTGACTTTAGTTCCGGGCAAACTCGGTAGGTCATGTCGTCGCGGAGAACTACCCATGTGTCAGGTCAATTTCCACATTCAGGTCAATTTCATACTTTTTTAGTGGTCGAGGCTGCATTTCTGATGCGATGTTGTAGAGAATTAAACCCCACCTTTCATGGGTTCTTCAAAACAGCATGTCAGTGAGCCAGATTTTCCATCGTATGGCGGCCATCTTGGAAAATTGAAAAATCGAAAAACCAATTACGGCGTTTGATTCAGTGGCCCTCAAGAGCCCTGGATGCAAAATTTCAATCGAATCAGAGCAAAAAAGAAAATGGCCGCCATTTTGAATCCGCCATCTTGGAAAAAAAAATATCCCGATAGATTACCCCTCCCACCCTGAATGACATTTGGTCGAGCACCTGTCATCCATCTCGATTGGTTTGCGAGATAATCGCGTTTCATTTTTGTATGGCGGCCATCTTGTTTTCGCCATTTTGAAAAGATTTTGACCGGCTCACCCATTGGCTGGCTGTTCTGAGCGACTTTAGTTTCGGGCAAACTCGGTAGGTCGAGCCGTTACCTAAGTCAGGTCACTTTCCACGTTCAGGTCAATTTCGTATTTTTCCTGGGGTCGGGGCGGCATTTTGGATACGACGACGTACACAGTTCCACCCCATCCCTCGTGGGTTCTTCAAAACAGCATGTCAGTGAGTGAGTGAGTGAGTCAGTGGGTGTCGAGCTATATATATAGTAACTAGTAATTCGCGTGGGGGCCGCGGGGCCCGAGGGCCCCGCGGATGGTTCCCTGCCACCTTTTTATTTTCTAACCTTATCTATTTTTTCCTTCATGCGTTTATAGACGTGTCTTTTTTTAACTATAATCTCACCAATAAATTGACCCCTATCTCACTTGATGGTATAGGACGGTATAGAATTAGTTTGTATTGATATTAATTTTTACGATGGTATGGTATTTCGGTTCGTTGATTCGGTTCTGAAGGATCGCAGTTCTAATCTAACCTAACCTACTTTCCTGGTAGCGATTCTGTTCTGAAGGATCGCAGTTCTAACCTAACCTAACCTACTTTCCTGGTAGCGATTCTGTTCTGAAGGATCGCAGTTCTAACCTAACCTAACCTACTTTCCTGGTAGCGATTCGGTTCTGAAGGATCGCAGTTCTAACCTAACATTCTTTCCTGGTAGCGATTCGGTTCTGAAGGATTGCAGTTCTAACCTAACCTAACCTACTTTCCTGGTAGCGATTCGGTTCTGAAGGATCGCAGTTCTAACTTAACCTAACCTACTTTCCTGGTAGCGATTCTGTTCTGTAGGATCGCAGTTCTAACCTAACCTAATCTACTTTCCTGGTAGCGATTAGGATCTGAAGGATCGCAGTTTTAACCTAACCTACTTTCCTGGTTGCGATTCGGTTCTGAAAGATCGCAGTTCTAACCTAACCTACTTTCCTGGTAGCGATTCGTTTCTGCAGGGTTCGCAGTTCTAACCTAACCTAACCCACTTTTCTGGTAGCGATTCTTTTCTGTAGGGGTCACAGTTTTAACCTAACCTAACCTACTTTCCTGGTAGCGATTCGGTTCTGAAGGATCGCAGTTCTAGCCTACTTTCCTGGTAGCGATTCGGTTTTGAAGGATCGCAGTTCTAACCTAACCTAACCCATAAGAATAAATAATAACATAGTAGAACAGAATCTATTTTGACCTAGTCCAAAACGCCGTAATTTATATACCTACTCCCCCCTTCACGTCGTTACACCCCTCTGTCATCCAGGCGTGTTGCGAGGGTTGCTTGCTCTGTTAAATATTAGGTACTTGCGTCTAAAGATAATATCACTAAGATATAAGTTTTTCTTTGATTTGAAATCATTATTTTATTTTTATTTCAGTTTTACAAAATATGAGATTTATAAATCATTATTACGTAACTACATAATTATAGAGACACTTCTACATAAGAAGTTATTATAAGTGCCATACCAAATGAAGCCATTTAAGGTGATTTAAGTAAGTATTACTACTTACCTATAAACATAAAATAAAATACATAGAGGTTCACGTAAAACTATTACAACCAAATTATAAACAACCAAACGCGCGTGCGGTAACGCCGGCCGTGACAGCCTGACTGAGTAGTCTATTTAACAAATACTCTAATATCGTGACCTTGAACCCGTCCGGAGCGGGAGTTTCAGTTCTACTATGTTATTATTTATTCTTATGCCTAACCTTCTTTCCTGGTAGCGATTCGGTTATGAAGGATCGCAGTTCTAACTTAACCTAACTTACTTTCCTGGTAGCGATTCGGTTCTGAAGGATCGCAGTTCTAAAGTAACCTACTTTCCTGGTAGCCTAACCTAACCTAACCTAACCTAACCTAACCTAACCTAACCTAACCTACTTTCCTGGTAGCGATTCGGTTCTGAAGGATCGCAGTTCTAACCTAACCTAACCCACTTTCTTGGTTGCGATTAGTTTCTGTAAGGGTCGCAGTTCTAACCTAACCTCACCCACTTTCCTGGTTGCGATTCGTTTCTGTAGGGTTTGCAATTCTAACCCAATCTAATGTACTTTCCTTGCAGCGATTCGTTTCTGCATGGGTCGCAGTTTCAACCTAACCTATTTTAACTAAAATGCCCTGGATCTATTTCATTGAATGTGAGTTATTTTTTAAACGAAATCTTAAAAGGAATGAGATTTTTTTCAAATTGCAATATCTAATCAATGACATTACATAGCTGATCTCAATTACCATGTTATTCATAAACATTTTTTAATTAAAATGCCGTTAAAGACCGTTGGTCTTTTTTGGTACATTGACATTTTCATTAGTAGGAAGAAGACAAAATGTGTTTTAGCTAATGGAGTCTGAAGTGACGTTTATGAATAAGGTCCTTACATGATACCATAAAAAAAGGATAAAATTTAAACAATCATATTTATTACAACAAAACACATAAAAACAAAATTACTGATAATAACATTAATTAAATTAAGAAGCTAAAATGGAAAAAATCCCCGAGGTCCGAGAATTAAAATGTTTTTAATTAATATAGCCAGGTCGTATTGTATCGTTGGTAATCACATTTATTGCGTCGAGTTGGTGTTCGCAGTTGTCAATGGTACAAAGTGTTCCGTACCTTCCTTTCTTTGGCAACTCTTCCAGTTTCGCTTCAAGTCAACTGTGTGATAAAATAAAAACATATTATTGGAAAGTTTAGCAATAGACGCCGCTCATTTAGCACCACCCAGGAGGCACGTGTAGGGTGTAATATGGGCGTGCACACATCAACCACGGCGCGGCGCCGCCACGCTGACTTCCGGCGCACTGCTCGGCATATAGTTGATGATGTTCGCTGTCGCTGTAATTAAGTGCGTAAGTGTTAGTGCAAAAAGACTTTTGCTGCATAAATGGATTTATCACCCACGGCTTGTTAACTAATTTATAATTTAAAAATAAGTGTTCGTGGAGTGGCAAAAGGCATACAAGTTTAGAATGCTACAAATCACAAAAGATATCAATAGAAGACATATCGGAATTGATTGAAAGAAGAATGTCATATTTTAAGGTTTACTTTTGCTGATTTAGCCTAATGAAGTAGTATTTATGAATAATTTTGGGTGGGGGGTTCCCTACCATCACGTTTTTTTTTTAATCCAACTATCAAACTAAGCAACTAAACAACTAACAAACTAATCAACTATCAAACCATAAACCCAATTAACTAACTCTTTTTTTTTTTTTTTTTTTTTTATTATAGTGTGGAAAATGCGCCTTATGCATGTCCCGTGTTCGAGGCAACACGGAGGTCTGTGGGGCTCTCCCACATAAGGTGGGCATACCCACTAAAAACCACACGCTTTCCCTATTGGCCATTGTGGCACGCCACGGGATATCCCGAAGGTTGCAACCGAGACGCCCACTGGCCACCCCGGGACGGGGAGACAGAGACGGCACCGTGGCCGGAGCAGGTTCGGGAGTCCTCGCCCTCCCCTGCTGATGCCGCCTGTGTTTTTATAGAGGTTCACTCCTCGTGGCTTCAGTCTTGAAAAAGACAGCAGCCCGCGGTCCCGGTTTCACTACCGGGGTTACGCGCAGGACGCACCCCAAACAACTAACAACCTAACCAACTAACCAACCAACCAACCAACCAACCAATCAACCAAGCAAGCAACCAACCAACCAACCAACCAACCAACTAAACCAAACTAACTACCAAACCATCCAACTACCAAACCATCAAACTACCAAACTAACCAACTAACCGTCCCACTAACCAACAAACAAACTAACCAACTATCAAACTAATGAATTAACGAACTAACAAACTATCAAACCATCAAACTACCAAACTAACCAACTAACTGTCCCACTAAACAACAAACAAACTAACCAACTATCAAACTAACAAATCAACAAACTAACAACCTAACCAACTAACCTACTAACCGACTAAACAACTAACCAACTAACTAAAATTCAAAATCTATAATTCATGAATCAATTGCACTTTCGCAAAAAAATGCTCGATTTTTGATAACAAATAAAGTGTAACAAATACTTAATAAATCACCTACCAAGTATTGCCGCATACCAAAGTGTAACATCGTCATCGATTAAACGTTTCGTGATCGTTGCTGAAAGTAAGAACGGTCGAAAAAATTGGGTTAAGCACATAAGAAATATAATTATAATTAAATATAAATATAATTATTCCGGAAATTTATAATTACCTACTTAACTGTTATCATGAACCTTCTAAATTAATGTACAAAAGCAACGAATTATCTTCTGAAGTCGGCTGTCAGCAGGGTGATCCCCTCGGACCAGCCATTTTCAGTTTAGCCATTAACCCCATCATTCAAAATTTAAAGTCCAAATTTAACGTATGGTATCTTGATGATGGTTCCCTAGGAGGTGATGCAGTTACGGTACTTTCAGATCTCTCAGAAATTATAAATAAATTTAAGGCCATTGGTTTAGATCTAAACTTTAATAAATGCGAACTGTTCATAAACAACGCGATCCGATCCGATCTCTTCCAACATTTTAATTTACTTTGTCCAAATATCAAAATTGTCGATAAGCAAAACTTAAGCCTCCTAGGGTCACCAATCTTCGACGATGCCATTCCAGATTTAATCGCAAAAACTGTTTCAAAATTTCAAAATTCTGCAGACCGGCTGCTGGAAATCAGTGCTCACACTGCTATCACTATTCTAAAATTTTGCCTTTTTGTGCCAAAATTTACTTATTTGCTTCGTTGTTGTCCCTTTTGGAAACATCAAAATTCTCTGACCTTAATTGATTCCCTTATGAAAACTTCCTTGGAATCTATACTTAACTTACAATTCAATGGGCAATCTTGGACCCAGGCTTCCCTTCCTATCAGATATGGTGGGCTAGGTATCCGCAAAATTTCTAGTGTTGCTTTACCAGCGTTCCTATCATCTGTCCACAGCACGTCCACCCTCGTAGGTAAAATCCTAAAGGATTGTCTGAAGTTTGAAAACTACGAGACGACGGGTTTGGTCGATGCTAGGAATGCTTGGCTAATGGCTTGTCCGGGTGAAAATCCTCCCGCTTATCCAAATTTCCAACGGAGCTGGGATGACACACTATCCAAATTAACTTATTTTAATATTCTCAGTTCCAGTTCAGGCCCAGACCGCGCAAGGCTTTTGGCTGTGGCAAGAAAGGAATCCGGTGACTGGCTTCATGCTTATCCTTCCGTTAACACCGGAACCTTTCTTGAGCCTGAAACACTGAGAATTGCAGTCGGGCTAAGACTGGGTGTTGCGCTGTGTTCACCACACCGTTGCCTCTGTGGCACCAATGTGGACGAAACGGGACACCATGGTCTTTCCTGTCAAAAGAGCGCCGGCCGTTTCTCCCGTCATGCCGCGCTCAATGACATAATCCGCCGGGCTCTTGCCTCTGCGAACGTGCCTGCCATTTTGGAGCCAAGCGGCATTGCCCGCGACGATGGCAAAAGGCCGGACGGTATGTCTCTGATTCCCTGGAGAATGGGTAGGGTTCTGGTTTGGGATGCGACCTGTGTCGATACAGTAGCACCCTCACATCTCCAGGGAACCACACAAAAAGCTGGTGCGGCGGCAGAAACGGCCGAAAATAGAAAAAAATCTAAGTATCAATCTCTCGGTCCGAATTATAATTTTGTTCCTGTCGGGTTTGAAACTTTGGGTCCATGGGGTCCCAGCGCTTACAAGCTTATTTCTGAGTTACAAAAGCGCTTAGTTGATGCAACTTGTGACCAAAGGGCTGGCAGTTTTCTCTCTCAAAGAATCAGCATCGCTATTCAGCGAGGCAACGCTGCCAGCCTTTTGGGCACTATGCCACGGGGGCCTTATTTAGATTTAATTTAGTTTAAGCTTAGATTTAATGTCATTGTAAATTGCTTTTATTATGTTAATAAAGTAGAAAAAAAAAAAAAAAAAAAAAAAAAAAAAATTATGAGTCGAGAACTTTGCAAGTTGGAGGGTAAGGGTGGCTGTGCGTTCAAAGTGATAACAGTATGGAAGCGAAAACGAATGGGTTTTAGAGGCCACCAACGATTGCTAGGTGACACTGGGGATAATCCAGCCACTAAGTCGACGGGCCAGCCGGCAGATTGGTCAGTTCGGTGTGTGATCAGTTGAGCAGTCGAAGAAGCTACTTCTGATCATCAACTTGGAAAGCAAAGGTTAACTCAGTTTTCGGAATGACTGCGAACGTTGATATCCATTGCAAGTGGTCGTCGAGCGTGTGGCATAAGGTGGATGTTTATGTAGGTTAGTTTTTTTTATATATTTTTTTAATTTTATCTAATTTTTTTGTTGTTAGGGTTCCGTACGTCAAAAGAAAAAAACGGGACTCTTATAGGATCACTTTGTTGTCCGTCTGTCTGCCTGTCTGTCCGTCCGTCCGTCCGTCTGTCAAGACCCTTTTCTCAGGAACCCGTGGAGGTATAAAGCTGAAGCTGAAATTAATATCACATACTTGGAGTCTGCAACTTCTTGCAGTCAATCAAAAGATACAGTCATTTAAAACTGTCTCCAATCATACAAATTGCGATGGTAGACATACCTAGGTGAATGTTTATGTAGATAAGAAAAAAAAGGTAAAAAACAGAACACGTATTCTTAGGGTCCCCTTCATCATCAACAGCCATTTTAAGTAAGCAATGCAAAGTAGGATGGTCTCATATACAAAGGCATATTGTTGTCCCCTTCATATATCTTGGAATACAGTTTAAAGAAGCAATGCAAAGTAGGATAGTCTCATATACAAAAAGGCATATTGTGGTCCCCTTCATATCTTGGAATACAGTTTAAAATTTGCAATTAATAAAGTGAATACTGAGTTTAAGTACGCCATGCCAATTTTATTACTAATTACTGATATTTCTAGCAACAACGCTGAATTTTCTTACCAACCAGCCTCTCTCGCGAGAGGAGGGGAAGAACAGGTGGTTTGTCGCTAGAAATATCAGTAACAAGTGATAAGTAATTACTATCATTTCCGGGAGTATCTAACTGTTTGTTATCTTGCCGACCTTATCTCCTTTCGGAGAGAAGGGGAAGATACAGTAGAGCTCCCGGTAATGCCAGCAAATACAAATGAGTGGCCATCCTACTTTGCTTGCTTAAAGAAGCAAACCAATCAACCAACCAACCAACCAACCAACCAACCAACCAACCAACACACTAACCAACTAACAAACTAACCAACTAACAAACTAACCAACTATCAACTTATCAAACTACCCAACTAACCAACAATCAATTTTGTATGGCGGCCATCTTGTTTTCGCCATTTTGAAAAAACTTTGACCGGCTCACCCATTGGTTGGCTGTTCTGAGCGACTTTAGTTCCGGGCAAACTCGGTAGGTCAAGTCGTTACAGAGAGCTACCTCATGTGTCGGGTCAGTTTCCAAGTTCAGGTCGATTATGTATTTTTTTGTTGGTCTTGGCGGCATTTTTGATGTGATGGTGTATAGAGTCGAACCCAACCTCTAAAGGCTGCTACAAAACAACAGTAAGTCAGTGAGTAAGACATAACATTGTATGGCGGCCATCTTGGAAAATTGAGAAATTAAAAAATTAATTATGGCGTTGAATACTGTGGCCTTCAAGAGCCCTGATTGCCAAATTTCAATCTAATCAAACAAAAAAAAATTTCGCCGCCATTTTGAATAAAAAAAAAATTGCTTTATTAGATTACCCTTCCTATTTTGAACAACATTAGTTCAAGCACCTTGTATCTATCTAGACTGGCCTCTGAGATATTCGCTTTTCAATTTTGTATGGCGGCCATCTTGTTTTCGCCATTTTGAAAAACTTTGACCGGCTTACCCATTGGCTGGCTGTTCTGAGCGACTTTAGTTCCGGGCAAACTCGGTAGGTAAAGTCGTCGCGGAGAACTACCCATGTGTCAGGTCAATTTCCACATTCAGGTCAATTTCATACTTTTTTAGTGGTCGAGGCGGCATTTCTGATGCGATGTTGTAGAGAATTAAACCCCACCCTTCATGGGTTCTTCAAAACAGCATGTCAGTGAGCCAGATTTTCCATCGTATGGCGGCCATCTTGGAAAATCGCAAAATCGAAAAACCAATTACGGCGTTTGATTCAGTGGCCCTCAAGAGCCCTGGATGCAAAATTTCAATCGAATCAGAGCAAAAAAGAAAATGGCCGCCATTTTGAATCCGCCATCTTGGAAAAAAAAATATCCCGATAGATTACCCCTCCCACCCTGAATGACATTTGGTCGAGCACCTGTCATCCATCTCTATTGGTTTGCGAGATAATCGCGTTTCAATTTTGTATGGCGGCCATCTTGTTTTCGCCATTTTGAAAACATTTTGACCGGCTCACCCATTGGCTGGCTGTTCTGAGCCACTTTGGTTTCGGGCAAACTCGGTAGGTCAAGTCGTTCCAGAGAGCTACCCCATGTGTCAGGTTACTTTCCACGTTCAGGTCGATTTCGTATTTTTCCTGGGGTCGGGGCGGCATTTTGGATGCGATGATGTATACAGTTCCACCCCACCCCTCGTAGGTTCTTCAAAACAGCATGTCAGTGAGTGAGTCAGTGGGTATCGAGCTATATATATTATAATATATATAAAGTTACCAAGACTCGGGTAGATTTTGGTAGTTTTTTAAAGCTGTAGAAGTAGATTGACCAATTTAAATGTGGACACCCTGCACCAGGGGCAGTCACAGTCATTCATTTCCAAGGAGAGCCGGTTGAGTGTCGATCGCGAGCGGTTGTGTTCAAGATTGTAGTACCTTCGGTTTTCAGTATTTGTAGTTGGATTAATGTTATAATCGTTACTATCTTCATAAAAGAGTTGCTATTCCTGCATTTCTTGGTGGTGGTTTTGTCGGTAAGTGGTTTTATGTGGTATTTGGATTTAAATTCGGTAGATTAATTATTTTCTTACGGTGTGCGGGTAGTCTATGCCAGCATTCCCATGAGTGAGAATGCTGGCTTAGATGACCCTGGAGGGGGAGTTTTTCGCCCAGTACTAGATAAAAATGTCTTTTTAGTCGATCATGAAGAGTTTGAGAAAAGCCAGGCGGTAATAATGGCGGGGAAAAATAAAAAAAATAGAAGGCAGGCTCGTGAAAGGGAGCGAAATAAAAACAAGGATAGGGTTGCTGAACGGTCTCGTTCGAGGGCAGCGTCGTCCGCGTCGTCCACGAGATGGTCGGATAACTCTGATAGTAATCATAATCGGACTCAACCTGACACTCCACTTCTGTTAGGTCAAAAAAGCTGTGATCAGGCTTCGTCATCATTGACTCCTCCGGCTCACTTAGTCACGGACTCACCCATTGAGCCCCAGACCCAGACCCCTATATCACCCTTCACTCCCATCGGGCGTGAGAAATATTCTGAGTGCGACCAGGGTCCTTTTGTAGTCCACGTGCAGAAATTAGAGACCTCCCCCGACTCTGGTACTATACTCCACCCTATATCGTTTGGCCTGTTTCTCCAAAACAGAATAAGAGAGTTTCCCAACGTCATTGAGGGAAGTGTTAAGAGAATTGGACGTAACCGAGTGTCCATTAGTTTCCACTCAGGCGGAGATGCTAACTTGTTTCTGACCTCACCGACGTTGATACAACATAAATATAAGGCCTTTGTTCCCTCGTTCAATGTAACGAGGCTCGGACTAGTTCGAGGAGTGCCTTCCAAATGGTCCCCAGAAGAGGTATTAGAAAAAATTCAGGTACCTGACAATTCCGCAGGCGCGCGCCCCATTAAAATTAGAAGACTAAACTTAAAAAAAAACAATCCTGATGGCTCATATTCCTGGCTACCGTCGGAAACGGTAGTCATCACCTTTGATGGGCAGTCTTTACCGAGTAGGGTCTACATGTGCTTCAATTCCCTGCCGGTAGAGCAATACAAATTGCCAACAATACAGTGTTTTCGCTGTTGTCGTTTCGGGCACACGAAAGAAAAGTGCCGCTCGCTTCCCAGATGCTACCGATGCAGTGGCTCCCACATTGGAGATACTTGTTCGGTGGACCCTCAGGAGGGCTATTGTTGTAATTGTCCCCAGGGGTTGGGTATGGGTCACTTTGCTAATAGCAAGGCCTGCCCAGAATTTAACCGACAAGCAGCCATCAAAAAAACTATGACTGATGAACATATTTCCTATTCCGAGGCATCGAGTCTACATACTAGGGTCACACAAAAAACATATGCTCATGCCACATCCTCCCCACCGTCACAAGGATCCACGTCTTACAAAAGGACAATATTCTATAACCCTCGCTCTCCACCTCCGTCTAGGAAAGGTTACGACAAAAAAGCTCACGATGATCTTACTAGAGAGCCGGTAATTCCAACCAAACCAGTGTTCCGTGAGAGGCCCACCGAACAATCAAATGAAGCTCTAATAAATGAGCTTATAAAAATTATTTCCTCTCTTGTCAAAGTTTTCTCACCATCTAGCCCTCTGGCTAATCCTTCTCTGCTATCCCACGTTGCTCCATTCATTTCCTCCTTACTTATTTCTTCCAATAATGGACCAGTCAGTAATACAGTGGAACTGCCGTAGTATCAGCAATAAGAAACATGACCTCATCTTCTTAATCAACAAGTACAATCCTATCGCAATAGCTGTATCAGAAATATGGCTTAAATCTGAGAATAATTTTAAATTACCCAGATATGTGTCTCTGATGGACTGCCGGGCTGATGGACGTGCCGGATGTGCCTTGTTTATCAGAGACCATTACCCATTCACTCTCATACCCACTCCACAACTTAGTAACAATTGGCATTCAATATGTGCTCGCGTAGAAGGAATCTCTTTTCTGTCTTTATACATCCCTAGTCCATCTATTCAAATTTTATCCGAGTTGAAACAATTAATCGCATTGCTCCCGCACCCATGTATTATATTGGGTGATTTTAATATTCATCATCACTTGTGGGGTTGTGATAATAATGACTCTCTTGGAGAACAATTTATGGAAGTACTTGACACAGTTAACCTTTGTCTTCTAAATTCAGGATCCCCAACTTTACGTACTTTACCAGGTCATTCGGTCAGTGCAGTGGATTTGTCTTTATGCTCACCCTTACTTGCATCGCAGATCACCTGGGAAGCCCTAGATAGTACATATGGGAGTGATCACTTTCCTATTCTCCTTAGCCTCCCATTTTTGTCTTCAAAAAGGGCACCTGTCATGGAACCTCTCTTGGTCTATAATATCAATGGAGTTGATTGGGACACTTATAAAAATATTTTAAATACTGAAATTAACTCTCTTCCTCTAATTACGGCGTCTTCAATTGAACATTGCTCCGACGCCATAGTTCGTGCTATTAAATCCACTGCAGATAAAGTCTTCCCTCTCAAGAATGCAGCTGTAGGTAGATTCCCGTCTCCACCTTGGTGGGATAAAGAATGTACTCAAGCTGTTAAAAATAGGAAAAAAACTGAACGTATGTATTCTGCCAATATGACGCCAGAGAATTTTCAAATTTTAAAGAATGCTATGGATGAGACTAAGCTTTTACTTAAAAACAAAAAATGCGACGGCTGGAAAACATTTTGTCTATCGTTAAGCCCCACCTCCCCATCTACGGTAGTTTGGAATAACATAAAGCGATTTAGACGATCCTATAACTCTCGGTCTTGTCCGTACCCATCCTCACAGGAATGGGCGGAGTCCTTCTTGTCTAACATAGCCCCTCCACACGTTCCTGGTGTCTTTGATTTACCCATTGAACATCCTGCCTTCGAGACAATCGACCCTTTAGATGAAATATTCACCATTCAGGAGTTAAAAAATGTCTTAAAAGCAGTAAAAGATTCTTCTCCGGGCCATGATGGCATTCCCTACTCCTTTATAGCTAAAGCAGGTGAACCCTTCCTTCAATACTTCCTTAACCTTATTAATTGTATCTTACTTTCAGGCCGTCCGCCTTCAGCATGGAAATCCCAAATAGTTATTCCTATCTTGAAGCCAGCTAGAGATCCTAATGATCCACGATCTTATCGTCCTATTGCTTTGTCTTCAGTTTTGCCTAAGATTTTAGAACACCTTATAAAAAATAGACTTGAATGGTATATGGAGAGGGAGGGTCTGTTCGGGAAAACTCAGTACGGTTTTAGAAAGGGAAAAAGCACAATCGACAGCCTCAGCATTTTTACTTCCGATATACGACTGTCTTTCTCGAGGGGAGCATCGGTGGTCGCTGTGTTCTTGGATGTGGAGGCTGCTTACGATAACGTCCAGCTCCCCATTCTCAGGGAAAAATTCCGCAAGCTGAGAATTCCGGAGAGGCTGGCCAACCTAGTGGGCAACCTACTTTCAGAGCGACTAATTACTTTTCGCGGAAGGGACCCGCAAATAAATCCTTCAAGATTGGTCTGGCGTGGACTGCCGCAAGGGTCTGTCCTTAGCCCGCTGCTGTACAATTTATATACACATGATTTGGAGGATTTTGCTGCTGATTGTCAATTTTTACAATATGCGGATGACTTGCTGGTTTATTCTTCTAATAATAATATAGATTCAGCTAGTGAATCAATCTCGACTTCGCTTCAATCGGTAAATTCATGGTTAACTAGGAATGGCTTGTCACTTTCCCCAACGAAAAGCACTGCTGTTGTTTTTACCCGTAAACGAGTAACTCCTAGTATAAACATTTCAATCAATGGCGTGGAGATTCCTGTTTGCTCTCACTTTAAATTTCTCGGAGTGGTTCTAGACTCCAGATTGACCGGTGCCTTACACTTTGATCATATTGTTAAAAAGTGTGAACGCGGTCTCAATACGCTCAGATGTCTCTCTGGGGTTTGGTGGGGAGCCCATCCAACCTCTCTTAGACTACTATATAACGCAATCGTCCGAAGCGTAATGGATTATGGATCGTTCCTTTTGGTGCCGGGTAATAAGGCAGGCCTTAGAAAATTAGATCTCATTCAGTCGAAAGCATTAAGAATTATATCGGGAGCAATGAGATCAAGCCCCATAAACGCGTTGCAAGTGGAATGTGCTGATCCTCCTTTAAACCTACGTAGGCAATTTTTGGCTGATAGCTATTTGTTCCGTGCGCTTCAGTTCTCTCGTCATCCAGTACTAAATAGGCTACTCGATCTTAAATCTGCTCCTAGTTCCAATTATAATGGCCCTCCCTGCCTTGTTAACAGTTTGCGGAAGTTCCAAACCATAAAAGATCCAGTTCACCATTCCCAAAATCTCCCCCTGTTTGAGTTCAAGTACAGCACGGTTACGTATCAGCCACGAGTTATACTTGATTTTGATATTTGTCGTAACGATTCACATGCTGACGAATACCTTCAACAAATTCTCAATCGTGAATGGCATGATTGGAACACAATTTACTGCGATGCTTCGAAATTGTCGCCTGTTGGTTGCGTAGGGGTGGGAATATATCATGCTCAGTATAATATTGTTCAGAAAGTAAAATGCCCTCCGGAAACCTCTGTTTATACTGGGGAATGTATAGGAATATTGGAAAGTGTTAAATTCGTTTTAATTTTCAGGTTGAAAAAAACCATCATATTTTCTGATTCTCGTAGTTGCCTACAAGCTTTGCTCTCAAACCCTTTTTCAATCAAATTTCATAATCCAATTATATATCAGATTAAGGAATGTCTCACCATATGCAAATCAAGAGGATATGAAGTAACACTCGTGTGGGTCCCGGGCCACTCGGGAGTCTCTGGAAACGAAAAAGCTGACCAATTGGCCAAGAAAGCGGTGGTGGACGGTGACAAGGTTCCTTTTAAAAATTATTGCCATGATGTTGTAGCATTATCTTCGGAATATCTAATGCGTTCATGGTCCTCCAATTGGACATTATCAAGCAAAAATAAGGGCAGACTTTTTTCACTAGTGCAACCAAAGGTCTCAAGGAAGCCCTGGTTTGCTAAAACTTTCATCTCAAAAGAATATTGCTCAACAATCATTCGGATGCGTCTTGGCCATTGTTGTACTGCCTCTCATTTGGCAAAAATTCGTATCCGAGACTCCTCTCTTTGTGAGTGTGGGTTGGATGAAGGAACCCTCAATCATATCTTCTTTTCCTGCAGCAAATATGACAATTCCACCTTTTATAACGAACTGATAAGATTGAGGGTACCGTTTCCAACTCACATTATAGAGCTTTTGCAATTTGATCAAAAACAAAAAAAGGAAATATTTCTTGCATTGGCTCAATTCTGTCAGCAAAATGATCTGAAGCTATAACTAAGTATAACTATTTATTTTATAAGTGTATCATAGAACTAAAAGTATATGCTCTGGTGGTTGTTGGGGTGTAATCCTTTAAATAGATTTTTTCCTTTGCGTAGATTGAAGTTCCCTGCTTGTAAGTATCAATTATTATTACATTTATATCCATAATAATTATACATTATCTTTTTATTAGCATGGTTGTATTAAAATGGGTTTTTGGTATACCTTTGGTTGGTCATTAATCCTTTTTTTTTCAGGAATAGCAACCGATACTTTTTCGCCTCCGTAATTTTTCTACAAAGTTATATCGACATGACGCTGGCTTAATCAAAAGGCATAGCCATAAAAAAAAAAAAAAAAAAAAAAAAAAAAAATTCCAAGGAACTTACACTACTTACACTAGACTTATTTCCATGTTCATTTCGTTCGACAAGTATCTCTAGTTACAATACTCTTTGTCGGCAAGTTTGCAAGTTTCCTTCTTCCTGGACTAGCTAGACCTCAAGTTTAGACCTTAGACCTTACCTCAGAAATGCAATTTGAAACCATCGATAAATAATTATCGAGCCATTGTTTAAGTTGAGTGAACTTGACACTGAGTGAAGCAGAGGACCCTGTGTTTAAAATTGTATGTAATTATGACAAAGAAGTCTGTATAATTTTACTTTGATTTTGTGCCTTAAAATGGCAGGCAATTTTTGGCAAAGTTCACACCATCAGCAATGGATATTGGATAAGCAAGATCTGATTAGAGACCGCCAACATGACCTTAATATATTGACGGAGGAAGAATACCAAAAACTATTCAATTTCTTTGCTAGTATCATACAGATCTTAGGAGAGCAATTGAAACTTCGACAACAGGTCATCGCCACGGCAACAGTTTACTTTAAAAGATTTTATTCCAAAAATTCGCTTAAATGCATTGATCCACTGCTCTTGGCCCCGACGTGCGTATTCCTAGCGTCTAAAGTGGAAGAGTTTGGGGTTATTTCTAATTCCCGCCTCATAACAACTTGCCAAACAGTGATCAAAAACAAGTTCAATTACGCATATGGCCAGCAGGAGTTCCCTTATAGGACAAACCATATTTTGGAGTGTGAATTTTATTTACTGGAGAACTTGGATTGCTGTCTTATTGTCTATCAGCCATACAGACCACTTCTGCTCTTTGTGCAAGATATTGGGCAAGATGACCAGCTACTTACCTATGCATGGCGAGTAGTGAATGATTCGCTGCGGACAGATGTTAGTTTGCTTTATCCTCCTTACCAGGTAAAATTATTTATACACTAGATTTTTGTAGTTGCAATGACAATGTTTGATATATTCAATGTTTTCAGATTGCGATTGCAGCTCTTCATATAGCTTGTGTTATGTTGGGTAAAGAAAATCTCAAGCCTTGGTTTGCTGAACTTAATGTTGATTTGGACAAGGTAATACCCCCAAGCGCCTCTCCCTACTCCTTACTGTGAAATCTCATGCATGCCTATGTTATTGTGATACAAATTAGACTATCAAAGTGCAGTCACCATCAAAGAAATCTTTCTAACTATGTAAACAAACCGTCATAGTAAATTCATCATTCAAAGACAATTTAAATATGATAGTTTTTTTACATAGTTAGCAAGTTCCATAGAATGACACTTTATCTACATTCAAGTGGGAAAGGCAATCAGAAATATCTAAACTTAATTAAATTGGCAACAATATCCCGGCTTGTATAGATATTTTGAAGCACTTTACCAGCTCCAATATGGTGACTGGTTTAGCTCAAAGTTTTGTTGTAATCCGCATGTTTCATTATTGGTTTCTAGATACAGGAGATTGTAAGATCTATCATCAACTTGTATGAAATGTGGAAGAGCTATGATGAAAAAAAGGAAATTCAGGGCTTACTGGGCAAGATGCCTAAACCAAAGCCTGCACCACAAAGATAATATCCGAGATAATATCTACAGTAGATGCCTTGAATAACAATCAATGACTGTAGATAAAATGACTGCTTTAAAAAGTGGGTGACTAGTGACTTTAATAATATATGTTGGTGAGTGTTGCTGGATACAGTTTACCGATAACTCTTGTATGATAGTTTTGTTTGTTTGTAGTGATATTCTGTTTATTTTGAGATTACATATTTAATGGCAGTTTAGCATTAGACATAATGAAAATGGAGTATTGACCACGAATATCTTATAGGGGAGCTCATCAAGCTCCCGATATTTTGATGCAGTTACAAGCATCATGATCATGAGCAAACTGACGAAACCATAAAAATTATAAGGTAATTACAGTCAATATCCTGTTTTCATTATGTCTAAAACAAATTTAATGGACAAATTCACATGTGTTTTTAAGTTAAGCTAAGACACTGTTTATAACTGTGTTAACTTCTATGAGGAAAAAAAAATTGCTAATAAATGTTATTTACATGTAATGTTTGCTGAAAAAATGTGTGTGATAATTTGACCTTAAAATAAACATAGTAGGTATACATACACAGTAAGAAGGTAGATATTTTGCGTTTTCTATTTGCAAGAGCTGACACTAGGCTATTATATTATATACTATCCTCACATGTATACACTTTTGTGAATATTACTTCTTTTTTGGTGTGACACTTATACATTTAAAGTGAATTGATATTTCATTTACTTTTAACTTCTTTTCTTGAATGAAGTTCACTTTTTGCTAACAGATGAATTATAACCTCAAGGAGATGGTTTTTAATCAGATTATTTGTTTAGAATATTGACCTTAACCAAAATAATTATCAGGTATCAATCAATAGTTACCTGATAATTATTTTTGTTAAGATCAATGTGATGTTTATAGTATATTATAAGCAATGCATTTTCAAAGCTCTAAAAAAAAATTACTTTGAGACACTGTATATTTTAATCAACTTGAGCAGTATTTTATATTATTCTGCATGTCATAATGTATTAGTTATAATTAGCATTAAATTATACATATGCATTGTTAAATCAGTTTATGATATATTGTATGCTAATGGTTTTTCTCAGTAGTGGCACTCCAGTTTGATATGAAATTATTAAAAAGCCATATTTGTCATGCCATGTAATATTTGATTAAAATGTAGGTCCTGGCATGGATTTATCACTTATAATATTTATATAAACTTATGTACCAGGTGTTGTATGCTTTTGCAACTCAGAAGGCAAGTACTTACCTACCTCAAATATTGTAGGTAGGCACTTGCATAGTTTATCTTGCAAGTGAATTTTGACATAAGTAGGTACTTCCAGCAGTTGAATTGACTTGAAACTTGGTCATGTCTAGAGATCCGATACAATGCATTAATGAAATACTTTGCAAAATTAGTTCTCAATAAAAATAATTAGCAAAAAACTTGCACTGAAAATTTTTTTTTTTACTGAGAACTTATTTTGAAAAGTATTGCATTCAAAGCTGATACGTCACTTGGCCGCATTTGCCAAATGTTTGTCATCCATCTCTGTCCTGACAAACGAAGGAGGCGCCACGAATATTTGTCAAATACGACCAAGTCTTCACTTTGGCAGCATTAGAAAAATACAGTAAATCAATAAAACATGTACTTATGAAATTATTTTTGTCAAATTGAATGTAAAATTTCAGTGTATATTATTTTAAAATTTGGTTATTCAAAGGGCTTGTCTATATCTATAGCTTCTCAATTGTCATTTTACCTCTTTTATTGATAAATAAATAAAATACTTTATTTTTTAAAACCTGTTAGTGAAAAGGGGAATATCCTAGCTTCAGGGTATTTTCCTTCCATGTCGCCCGGCCATGGGACACGGGACACGCTTTATAAACAGATTTGTAACATGCTGGGAACATGTAAAGTTATGTTTAGTTAAGCTAGATTATTCACCCTAAATATAAATGTATACCTACTGTATACCTATTTTATAACATTGTCGTCTATATTAAATTTCGCGTTAACAGAAGACAGACTGTGAAATAAACGGATCACTCACGTATGTCAGTCGAGTATAGCCTGTCATGTTTCGGACTAATCCGTAGTCCTTCCTCTGGGAGCACACGCCACGCCGGTGGCGAGTCGTAAACTTAAAAGTTTCATGTTAAAAGAAGACACTGCATAATTTTTCACGTTAATGATTGCGATGTGATGACTAGAATGCGAATATGAAGACACTAAACTTGTATTTTGTACAGCTACTAAGCCTAAATGTATTAATTAGGTATGAATTGAAACTTATTTTATCCACACACATATCATAAGTCCTCTATAATGCGTTCAGAAACCGTAGAAAATGACCAACATTCGATATGAAGCGTGCTCGGTATGTTTGTCTTTAATAAATAAAAAACAGTCAAATTCGTGATAAGGTATAATATATACGCCTTCGGCTTCTGAACCCATCATAGAGTACTTTACTTATAAATATGTGTGTAAATAAAGTAATGTATGCAACTCTACATAATTAGGCCTTAAAACACTCGTGTGATCTTATTATAAAACTCCGCTTTGCCTTGTTTTATAAAACCACACTCGTGTTTTAAGGACCCTCATTATGTAACAGTTGCATAAACTACTTCAACAGAATTATATTATATGACGTACTTATTTAATTAATTATACAAACATGTTATAGAAAAATATCCGCACTGCGCGGGAGTGACTTTCGTCTAAACTCATTAGTTTACAGGACAGCAATTTTAAAGTTTGTTATTTTCCCCTAAATCCATTTTTAGTCGATCTTGAGTAGGTATTTCAACGTATGAAATATTTTTACGCAGTCTACCAAATTATTTGCATATGAGCAACTAAGTAACAATAGAGCCATATAGTTGATTTGAGA
The DNA here is from genome assembly GCA_963691665.1 of Clepsis dumicolana. NCBI lineage: Eukaryota > Metazoa > Arthropoda > Insecta > Lepidoptera > Tortricidae > Clepsis > Clepsis dumicolana. The sequence goes on along the minus strand of OY829505.1, from coordinate 25,533,440 downwards.
AATGTTTTTACATGTCAAAATGCTAATGACGTTGAAATAAGATTGATTTTTGCTTTTTTCACTATATCTAGGATTAGATCTTTGTCAACGCGTAGGTAGCTTAGCCAGGTACTTATCCAGTTATTCACCATACAAATGGCTTATAAAAATAAAAATGTTCAACCTCATTTTAAGTGTTTTGTTTTGCTGAACTAAAGTAAGTATGTTGCTTACTTAGTGTATAGTTTTAGGCTATCTTTTAAATTGTGATTGATTACGGTTGAATTGGAAACCGTCTCATTCTTAAAGATAATAGACAAAGTCTGCCTGACTGGAGTCAACCCACACCACAATTACTGCAACGAACTGACAACAGTAGAAATCTAAAGTTTGTTTATGGCAACACTAATTATAGTCCACACGTTTTGAACTTTTGATTGAGTAGATTAAACATAAACAGGTCATCGTTCATCCACCATCCATCATTAAAATAAGTACCTCTCGTATTTCGTTTCCTAGATTTTTTTTACCGTTCAACGGCAAAACCTACTAAACACTAGCAAAATTGTCCTCCAATGGACAGACCATATTTAAAAAAAACAGCAACTTTTGATTATTATTAATTAAAGAAATATCTGACTCTGAGTGACATGAAAAAAGTATTACCACAGCGTGATCTTTCTGGGTTGCCAATTAATATCTTATGCAGAGTTATCGTGTCGAAAATTGACCCTAGCAGATATTTAGACGGCAACATTACCACAGAATAACTAATAGTACTAACGTACAGAAAGTTCTCTCTGGAATCAAAGCCAACTTTAGGTATAAAAAATTGCCTACTCTTTTACGTTTACGCAGGCGCGACAGCGGCCTGTCGGTGTAACTCTATGTAAGCTTGCGCGCCGGCGACCTTACGATGGCACGTGAACGTATAGGGTTGACAGTTTAGCTACCGCGGCACAAGGAAATGATACTTATCTAAATAACTAAATACTTAATGAAAGAAGTTTAATTATGTAATGAAATACTTCGTAAAATTTTACATTGTGCATGCTTTGACATTTTATTTTACTGTATCTTGCATTAATTTTTGTTTTTTTGTCAATCTCTTTCTGATTTTTTTTATATTTTTGACATTCAAAATATAATAATTTTCAATCCTAACTAATATTATAAATGCGAAAGTAACTCTGTCTCTCTCTCTCTCTGTCTGTCTGTTTGTTACCTCTTCACGGGAAAACCGCTGAACCAATCTAGATGAAATTTGGTAAGAATATAGTTTGAATATTGAGGAATAACATAGGCTACTTTTTATTCGGGAAAATTATATAGTTCCCGCGGGATGGCGATAACCGAAATCTACGCGGACGAAGTCGCAGGCAACAGCTAGTAAGAAATAAAGGAATCTATGTAATCTAATGTTAAAATATTGTTGTTGAAGGTGTTCACACATTTTATAAATTACTTGATTCACTTAATATGCTTTCTATTTTTATGATATATTTTAAACATTTTATTATTTTCATTAACTATTGCGAATATTCGATATCGTACGAACAGTTCTCTCATAAAATCCAAAGGGAAGCGACCGTTCCGAAGGAACCGTTCCCAAGCGAATACACTTTACTAATAGGTATTATAGTTTCCTGGGTCAGTATGTAACTTAAAGTAGTTTTTTTCTCTGTGGCTTCTTGTATTATTGCGATAGCCGTAGACGCAACAATATTGATCTCCAGACATAGTTGCGATTTTTTATTTACTTAGCAAAATTATCGCCGCCGGTCGATCGAGAGCTTTGCCCTACCTGTAATCAAAAAGCACAAAATACGTCTCGATCGCGTTTGCGTTAAAGTGTCAAATAGTATGAGAATTGTTAAACGCGAACGAGATGTATTTCTTGGCCTGGTCGGCCATTACACTAGGCATGCGACGCGGCGCGAGCGAACGACGTTACGGCGCAACTAGGCGGCCCTGGGTATGGCCGCGAAACTTTGTACTATTGAAGCTCGGACTTCACCATTTATAAAAAAATAATATGAAGGTATAATGCATTGAGATAGGAAAGTGGAGGCGCTATATTCTTCTATATGAAGCGTGACTTATACAAATATCTGCCATATCGACACATACATGTCAAACGGCATTTTATCTCTTTTTAACTTAATGACAGCTGCATATGAATAGGAGAGACAAATAGTATTTGTTGGTTACTAAATTTGGCAGCACTCTCTAAGTGACGTCACGAGTTTACGACAGCGTGGCAGGTGCCACCATGTTACGTGCCAAGTTTCGTGGTAGATGTGCTGTCAAACGGTAGCCGGCTCCGAATATATTTGCTGTTTTTGTGAGGATTACTATAAGAAACGAGTTATCATGGTGTGCAGGGCTTTGTCTTTAATAGGATAATCATGCCCTAGTGCTGCGTCAGACAGTGTAGTGTTAAAAAAAACATTAATCAACCTGAATTGACCCTTCAAAGGTTAGTAACCAGTTACCTTGAATAATTCGAATGTTTTATTGTATTTTGGCATGTATCGTAACATAATGATCTTATAAAATGAGTACGAACGTCTGTTTTAGTACGATTTGTTTTATTTTCCAATGATTTTATTTATTTCAACAGAAATCATTTGCATGATTTTGGCATATTAGCTTATGCGGTGCTAAGTATCGACATAGGTATCGATGGAATTCTAAACATTGTTTGAATTTTTTTTTTCGTCAGATTTCCTGTGAATGAAACTTCCAAAAAGAAAAGGATTGGAATTGAAAATATAAACCCACGACATAAGACATGGTTTGTCTGCTCGATGCACTTCGACATGTCATAATGCTTCAACAAAACTCTTAATGTGACGAGATTGATGACGTGACGGAGCAATTCAGGTAATTGTTAGATCTAAACATATAAAATAAAACCGTGACTTACTGACTGACACACAACGCACAGCCTGAACCAGATTTGAGATTTGGAAAAAATGTCCCTTGAGTAGGCTAGAGATAAACTTATAGATACTTAATATTCTTCTTTTTCAGTCTACTCGTGCCTGTCACCTGTGTTGCCTTGTACATCAAGTGTGAGGGTAAGGTAATGTCTGTAATCAAAATGATTATAGATTTGAGGTTTCGCTATCACGGAAAAAGAAGTTGTGAGTGTTGTGACAAAGTATCTTTCAGAAACTATTAGAAATGAATAAAAACTTTGGAGATGCCTAAGACAAATGTTATTTATTTTCACTTTTGTGGGTAGTAGGACCTTGTGCGAAGTAGCAGTGCTTGCACTGTTGTGTCCCGGTGTGGAGAGTAAGATAGCCGGTGTAATTACGGGCACAAGGGGAATTCCATCTTAGCTCTCTAGGTTGGCAACGCATCTGCAAACCCATATACACACATGTCATAACTCCTCTATAATGCGTTCAAAAACCGTAGACAATATGAAATATCTGCAAAAACCAACATAATTTACAATAAAAAACAGTCGAAACGAAACGTCAGCTCGGTATGTTTACTTATCTATGATAAAAACAACAGTCAAATTCGTGACAGGTATGGATATGATAATGCTTTCTGCTTCTGAACGTGTCTTAGAGTACTTATAATATGTGTGTAGATTAAAGTAATGTATGCTACTCTAGATAATTAGGCCTTAAAACACTCGTAACGTGACAGTTGCATAAACTTCTATAGCGTAGATTTTATCGATATCGATATCTGCATACGTTTAACAGTCCCAACCCTAGGAAAAGCAGCCATGTTACGTGCCAAATTTTAGTAGGTATGCACGCTAATTCTGTAGGTATCACCGGTCCACTTGCTATTAGGTCTGTGGTATAATGACATAAAACTTGGAACGTTATGCTCTAAAACGTTTTGACCATACGATAGAATAATAAAATACTACAAAACAACATTGGTTAAGTACCAAAAACCCGATGAAAGGCTAAAAAGTTGTCAAAAAATGACCATTTTAGTGTTACCTTGCAGAACTTAAACACACATAATTTCTTAACGAAAGCAAGTAAAGAAATAAAACCAGGCTCAGCAAACTTTACAATAAATTACTCTTAAACTAATGAGACTAACAATCTATTATCTAAATATTTCAGAATAATAAACGTGTTTTAGTTCGCGTTCCCGAAAATGGTTCCAACCGTAACGCACACTTTTTATTTGAGTGTGTAATTTTTGTTTCTTGTTGTAGCAACATTATCTGACGTTTTTTAGGTAGGGCAATACCATCACTTTGCTGGTAGTTATTTTGGATCGGATCTCGTTTAATTTGTCGCCACAATTTAATGTTTTATCATCGACAAAAGTTCATTTTTGGAACAACTGAAACTTAGATGGAACTTTTTGACAAGCTACGTATTGAAAATAAATGTAATTTCTTATTGTACTTGAAGTATGGACTATTTTCTTTATTTATTATGTACACTCATAGCAGTAGCATCAAAAATGGCTGCCGTAAAGCAATTTATAAAATTTATACTCCGCGTATTTTCAGTGTGTTACGGTTAGTGCGTTATGTGTGTTACGTTGTGTGTTATGTGTGTTATTGGAACCTAGATAAAGGCTGATTCACATGACGTTTTCATTATTAATGTATAATTTATGCACTTACACCATGAAAAAATACAAATTAATAAAAATGGATATAATTGTTATTTATAATTGATTATCGTTTACAATGTAGGTAATAGGTAATGCAAAAAAAAACAATAAAAGTGTTATTTATAATAATAAATAATAGTACGTATGTTATTGTTATTCTGATATCCCTGTGAACAAACCATATTTTAACTTAACTTTATCCGACCAAAGAGTAGGTAATCAAAAAAATATTTAACACAGTTACATACAACATGTATAGTATGAAATAAAAAAAAGTTTTTAAGTAGTATTTTTTTTTGTCATATGCCATTCTTCTTACATGTAACAAAGTAGTAAAAAAAAAATTTCAGTAAACAACTTTTGTGGAACATATTTCGACAGCTCTTTTAAAAACACTTTAAGGTTCCTAAGCGTTCCGAAAATTGCATAAATTGTGCCCCCCCCCCCCTTATCTAGAAGATACGGTTTACAAACTGTAGGTCCAAAAATATGAAAAAATGATGAAGGTAACGCTTAAAACACTTTAAATGAAAATTGTTTTCAACATGATCGGATTTACCGTTTTTGAGTTATTGAACAAAAAAATAAGACAAGTATGTACTGACGAATTGAGAACCTCCTCCTATTTTGGAGTCGGTTAAAAAGTCACCATGTAAACTCACCGTATGAAATTGTGTGTTACTTTTTCCAGTGTGTTATGGGACAACTTTTCGCGGACATACCCCCCCTCCGTTTTGGCGTTCGCGTTTCGCCTTCCACACCCCGCGCGACCCGCGCTCGCCCCCGCTCGCGTCCTGACACGCACACAATAACAACGCACTAGTTTACTGCACACATGCGTCCGTATCGTTTCTTTTTACGTTAGTATAATATATTCTTTGGTACTCTTACGACCGTTACTTTCTTGCACGCAAAATTGAAACTTATCGTGTGACACGAGCGTTTATATTCCGTTGGGCACCGCCGACTCGAAACCGGTTTGGCAGCAAGGGCACAGGGCTCCCCTCAGATATTTGTAGGTAAATATTAAAATAAATCAACAAATATAACAATGGGTATTAATTCTATAAACTTACTACCGTACATGATAGCCTACTTGTCTACATAGGACTGCAGATTTTTGTATTGGCGGATTATTGCTGTTTATATGTACATCTGTTTAATATCTACTACGTCAGAATCTAAAGGAAAAATAGTACATTATTGCCGAGGCCCGGAAAGTAGGGAATTGCCTGACAAGGTGGTTTGCAAGCCGAGCATCGCGAGGCTTGCAAAAATGCGAGTCAGGCAATTCCGGTTTCCGTCGAGGAATATATAGTGATTTTCTCAAATAATGTGAGGAAATTAAAAAACCTCATCTGCAAAAAAAAGTAATTTAATAGATAAATCACGAAATACGTTAACAAAAACCAAAGTGTCCAATTACTTGATGTTAAATGTGATTAAAAATTATGTCAAATTCGAGCTTACCGCTGCAAAATTACACGAAATCAACACCCATGACTATTTTTAGTGACAAAATTGTCAAAGTGTCATCCGCCATCTTGGTTTCAACAAATACGTCAAATTCGATCTCACCGCTGCCAAATTACATGAAATCGACACCCATGACCATTTTTAGTGACATAAATGACAAACTGTCATCCGCCATCTTGGATTCAAAAGATAATGTCAAATTTGAGCTCACCGCACCAAAATTACTCGAAATCGATACCCAGGACGATTTTTAGTAAAAAAAATTACAAACTGTCTTTCCCCATCTTGGATTAAAAAAATAATGTCAAATTCGAACTCACCGCTGCCAAATTACTCGAAATCGATCCCCATGACGATTTTTAGTGAAAAAAATTACAAACTGTCATCCCCCATCTTGGATTAAAAAAATAATGTCAAATTCGAACTCACCGCTGCCAAATTACTCGAAATCGATCCCCATGACGATTTTTAGTGAAAAAAATTACAAACGGTCATCCGTCATCTTGGGTTCAAAAAATAATGTCCAATTCGAACTCACCGCTGCCAAGTTACTCGAAATCGATACCCATGACGATTATTAGTGAAAAAAATGTCAAACTGTCATCCGCCATCTTGGATCCAAAGAATAACATCAAATTTGAGCTCACCGCAGCCAAATTACACGAAATCGACACCCACGACCGTTTTCAGTGAAAACAAATGTCAAACTGTCATCCGCCATCTTGAATACAAAAAATAATGTCAAATTCGAGCTCACCGTAGCAAAATTACACGAAATCGACACCCCTGTCATCATTTTATTTACAAAAAATACAAACTGTCATTCGTAGTTTATGATTGAAAAAAAAAAACTTAACACACGCACTGTGGTAAATCGGCCTGGCCTGGCTGTATGCAATTATTCTTTGGCCCCATTTTACATGTTATAACTTTTAAAAAGTTAATAAAGCGGGAAAAAATTCAATTTCATATTTAGGGAATTTCATATTCATAATTTCATAATTAGGTGCTTCCCGGGTTCTATTTTCAAATGGAAAGCGAGAATTTCCGAGCATGTTTGAGAAAAATAATTTAGTAATACAGGGTGTTTGGTATAACGATGTAGGAGCTTTAGGAGGTGATACAGGGGACTATTAGGAATAGTTTGAAGCCTGTATGTCTTAGAATGTGATAGTTTTAATTTTAATCGAGTTTTTCTGATTTTTTTACTTGCTACCAAAAGTTGACATAAAAGAATAAATTTTAAACAAACTGTGCAAGCAATCAAATTTATTTCTTGTCATTTTACTTGGTGGAGGATTCCTCATTCATAAAGTGATTTGGCCAAGCGGAGGCATAGTGGCCACTGTATGTACGAGGGCTGTTTGATAAGTACCCGTATTCTAAATATATTAATATCACTGGCCGCAAATAAGTATACCACCTTTTTAAGCCATTTTTCAGAGGCGGGAAAATTAAAAAAAAATGGCATTCTTTTGATTTTTTTCTCATTTGACAACGATTCAGTGAAGGCGTGAACTTAAAATTGTTAAAATGGAGAAAGAACAGTATCGGTCTGTAATTAGATTCTTATTTTAGGAAGGAATAACATGTGATGAAATAAAAGTAAGAATGCAAGCGGTTTACCATGAATGTGCTCCTTCTATGACAACCGTCAGATATTGGTATAACGAGTTTAAGCGGGGGAGAACAACCGTCTTCGACGAGGATCGCCCAGGCCGGCCAGTTGAGGTTACTACAGACGATATGGTTAAGAAAATTGAAAATATCGTTTTAGCCGACCGCCGAATTAAACTTCGAGAAATCGTTGATGCTGTAAACGTTTCAGTCGAGAGGGTACAACACATATTAGAAGAAAAATTGGGTATGAAGAAAGTATCGGCGAGGTGGGTGCCGCGTTTACTCACGGAGGAGCAAAAACGGAACCGACTGACTACTTCGGAGCAGTGTTTGGCCGTGTTCAAACGTAACCCGAAGGAGTTTCTGCGTCGTTTCGTGACCGTGGACGAAACGTGGGTCCACCACTACACCCCGGAAATGAAAGAGCAGTCGAAGCAGTGGATTTTACCGGGTGAACCTGCTCCAAAGAAAGCAAAAACCGTCCCATCGGCTGGAAAGGTCATGGCGACCGTTTTTTGGGATTCGCAGGGTATTCTACATATTGACTATTTAGAAAAGGGAAAAACAATAACAGGGCAGTACTATGCCAATTTATTGGATGAATTTGACGCCGTGTTGAAGGACAAACGACCCCATTTAAAACAGAAAAAAGTACTGTTTCATCACGACAACACCCCGGCTCATTCGTTCAGAGTTGTGACGGCTAAATTAGCACAGTTACGCTACGAACTATTGTCTCACCCCCCGTATTCTTCAGATTTGGCCCCATGCGATTTCTTTTTGTTTCCCAACCTAAAAAAAAGGCTCGTTGGCAAGCGATTTGGATCAAATGACGAAGTCATTGCCGCCACAGAGGCCTATTTTAATAACTTTCCAAAATCATACTTTTTGGATGGTTTATTGAAGCTTGAGTATAGGTGGAACAAATGTATAGAGTTAAAAGGCGACTACGTAGAAAAATAAATGCATGTATACAAAAAAAAATACTTATCAAACAGCCCTCGTAACACTATCTAAAATTCATAAAGCTTAACTACCCAGGGAAAACGTGTAATGTTATATTCGATGGATACACCAACTCTGCCAAGAGTTCCGAGTCTGATGAATAAGAGCATAGGTATCGACTAAAAGCAGTCTACGGATATAATATCTGATATATTTGCAGCTGAGAATACTTAAAATAATGGGTTGTGCCCTAATTAACTGAAATTTGTATAAATTTTTAACGGTAGTTGATAATATAAGTATACTTAAAAATGGTAAGAAACGTGTTTATGAAAAACAACTGTTTTTCGGAGCTCATATCTAAGACAACGATTGAGAATAGGTAAAAGGTATATATAACCAAGTTGTAGAACATTTTATTAGCTTTCTTTATGCAGTACGACAAAATTTCCTATGACTCATCGTTTCCGAGATGTAAGCAAAAAACCAAAAAACGGGTCCTTTTTTGGGCCCACCTCCGAGGAGTGGGGACTTTTAGTATGTTAACCCTCAAACTAGTCTAAACAAAGTCCCGAAGTCGAACTTTCTGCTTTCGACCATTCCCTCCACACTTCCCTTGTGAGCATTCATTTCCCAGGCTATACCCTATTGTACCTTCAATAATCTCTTTCTCATTAATCTCATTATGCACCTACTACAGTTACTTGTACTATTACACACTACTATGTATTGTTACTTGTTACTATCAAGTATTGTGTGACGTGTGGTGATTTTTTTTTTTTTTTTTATTTATTGCAATGGGAAACAAACAGCATAGATAACACAAATAGTCAGCTCTTAAAGTTAATACATAAGCCACAAGAGTTTCCACTTATAGTTTATACATTAGTTTGCTCAGAAAGTACACCAAATATACATCTGTTTATTATTTTTCACTGTTATCAACATTATCCTTTTATTTATTTTGCTTTTTACTTCTGCCACTATTTTCCTCTTTGACTGCAGAAACAAATCTACTGTGATTTAGATGAAATAGGTCGATATGCGAATATTTGCCATTATAAATTCTACACGCTCTCGCCAAGCATTTATTACCTACATACTTGGTACGACTGAGAGGGACTGCAAACAGGTGCGTAGACCGGGTTCGAAAACTCGGACATCTAAATGAGACTTTGCATAAAAGATCTTGTGAGTCAATAATATTATTCAGTAGTTTATATATAAATATTACGTCCCTTTTTTCTTGTCGTAGTTCGAGAGATTCAATATTGTCACATGTAAAGTGCTTAAATTTATAATTCATTCGTTTCATAAATTTATTTTGTATCCGTTCAATTGAATCAATATGCACTGCAAAATGTGGACTCCAGACCATTGATGCGTATTCTAGATGCGACCTGACAAAGGCATTGAATAAAAGAATTAAAGTACGGGGGTCTTTAAAGTCCTTGCTCTGTCTAAAAATAAATCCCAGCATTCTGTAAGCTTTTGAGGTGATTTTTGCAACATGAGATGTCAATTGAACCTCACTGTCAATTACTATACCTAAATCCTTAACCTCATTAACCCTTTTAAGTGATTGGCCCCCAATCGAATAAGTAAATTGAATAGGGCACTGTTTACGAGAGAAAGTTATTACTGAACACTTTTCAATATTCAATTGAAGTTTATTCCTTAAACAATAACTAGTCAATCTATCCAGATCACCCTGTAATTCAACACAATCTATCTCGGACCGTACAATAGTAAATATCTTTGTATCGTCAGCATATAACAACACTTTGGAATGCAAAAAACAGCTTATGACATCATTAATATAAATATTAAACAATAATGGACCCAAATGTGATCCTTGGGGAACGCCGGAGGTTACTGGGACGAAACTAGAGGTATGCCCCTTAACAGTAACAGCTTGAGTTCTATCCCTTAAATAGGATGTGATCCATCGAAGTAAATCTCCATGTATACCCAAATGTTCAATTTTCTTTAATAATACTGAATGAGATATTTTATCAAATGCCTTAGAGTAATCTGTATAGATAGCATCCACCTGACAGTTCCTGCCCATTGCACTTAAGACATAATCCAGCAGTTCACATAGGTTCGACTCTGTAGAACGGTTATTGATGAAGCCATGTTGCTGAGTTATCAGTACCGGTCGCACTGTTGGGTATAAAGTATCATAAATAATTTTTTCTAATAGTTTGGGCAAGATAGATAATTTAGATATCCCACGATAATTTCTAACATCATGTTTATCGCCACATTTAAATATAGGGATAACAATAGATCTTTTCCAGAGTTCAGGTAACGTCCCACTAGATAATGAGCATTTAAACAATAAGCACACAGGTGCAGCAAGACTCCCACTACAGCGCTTCAAGAATACAGGATGGATACCATCAGGGCCACTACCCTTCGATTCATTTAAAGTTCTTAAATATTTTTCTACCATTGGTACAGTTATTTGGATGTTACTGATAGCGCCGATTATCGAATTGTTACTGGGCTCGAACGTATCAGCAAAACTCCCAGTCGGTTCAAAAACTGACTGAAAGAACTCGCTGAATAAGTTGGCCACGTGTTGGCCCTCTGTAGCTGTACTATTACCCAAATACATACTGTCGGGGAGACTATTGCTGTTTGTTTTCGATTTTATGAACGACCAAAAAGACTTAGAGTTAAATTTAATATTTTTTTCAGCCCTCGATAGGTATGAGTTATAACAAGAAACTGATATTATTTTAATTTTAGACCGTAAATAAGAGAATGCGTCGTAGTCTGATGGTCTAGCATATACTTTCCATTTTTTATGTTTCTTATTTTTTTTTCTTATTAAACTAATTAGACGGTGAGAGTACCAGACGGGAAACCTGCTATCGCCAGTTGTGATATTTTTAGTAGGAACCAACTCGTCAATTATTTCGTTGACAATAGAATAAAAGTTATCAACAGCCGCCTCAATGGGTCTACAAGCCAAATGCGATTCCCAGTCAACTTGATCTAGTTTTGAATTAATTAGGTCATAGTCGGCAGCAAAAAATTTACGGACAATACGCGGCGCAGGCAATAAGTGACGCTCCATTGACGCAACATCAATAGTAACACAAAATACCGGGTGATGCGCATCAATCGGCACGAATGGGTCCGCACTCGCTACTTCACATCTGCAATTATTAGACAGAACCAAGTCCAAATGTCTACCATTTTTATTAGAGATGTGATTAAATTGATGCCAATTGGTAAAGTGCAAAAAAGCCGACAATTGCATAGTAAGATGACTGAAATCGGGGTTTTCCAATTTTAAACTATGAGACCCATGACCAGCTGGAGTCCATACGGCCTCCCCAACATTAAAATCTCCCAAGACAAGAAAATAATCATCGGGGAAATCAGTATGTAAATTTGACAAAAATTCGAAAAATAACAACTGGGAATCTTTTTGATGCCTACTTTGGGGGAAGTAACACGTAAATAATCTCAATCTCTTGCTAATGGGACCCTGAGAAGTATAAACATCAACACTCGTAACGTCGGCGTCCGGCAGGGCGACCACGGGGCGCGCGCCGCGCAAGTCGGCCCGCAGCCCGCGGCGCATCGCTATGAGCGTGCCGCCCCCTCTGCTCATCCCCACTCGCTCGCCATCTCGATCCGTTCTGTAGACATTATAGCGCGCATCAAACAGTTCGGAATCAAAAATACCAGGCACTAACCAGGTTTCAGAAATACATATAAGGTCATAATTAGAATTTAAAACGCTTAACGAAAACTCAGAAGTCTTAGTCCGGAGTCCACGTGCATTTTGATAGTAAATATTAAGTGACATCGAAGTTTGTTTTTATAATAAGTATGATATAGGTAACACTGAGGATAATTACGATAATTGAACGAATATTGTAAAATATTTTCATACCAAGATTTAAAGAGAATTTCGCAAAATATGTGTAAATACGTAACGAATTTATAGTCTTACAACAAAGAGGCATACACAAAACAAAATTCTGATAAAATAAGCAAAATGTCTTCCTTCTGTAGGCCAAAAAAGTTTTAACAACAAGAGAACGGTAACAATATCGAAAAAAGCAGTAAGAAAACACGGCTAGTCCAACTCTTATGTTATTTTGTTTAAATCATCCTCAGAAGTTATGTACAAAATAGGAGACTTGTCTGCCTTCCGAACCATTATAGTACAGTTCCGAACCCAGCAATGCTCGTACTGCTTCTGCGTCTTCCTCAGTTGAGCCTCCCTAAGTAGGTACTTGTTATAACTGGACAGATGGTCATTTATATAAATTCGATTCTCATTTCCGATGAACCCGAGGTTGGATGCCTTTAAATTCTTTATTTTGCGTAGGGATGAGATGAAATCATCTTTTTTGTAGCGAGCTTGCAATTTAACAATAATAGGTTTCGGTCTCCTGTTGTCCTGATCGTTCCTCACGGCGACGCGAGTCACAAAGTCTATATCGGTCGCAACATTCAAAGGGTATCCACTCAATCTTGCCAGAGAGTTCACAATTGTAAACAAGTTTTCGCCACTGGATTCAGGTACTCCATTTATTTGAATGTTGGAACGTCTAACCCACTGTTCATTGTTGCGCATGTCAACCATAACGCCACTCACAGCCTTTTTTAGGTCCTCAACCTCGGCCCTGCACTGTTCGAAACCAGACAACTGGGTCTCGATGGCATCAATCCGTCCGGACATCTCGTCCAGTCTCGAATCCAGGCCACTTCGCAATTCTGCCACATCCAACTTTACCTGGTTTATATCGGCCTTTATTGTATGAATAGCAGAAAACTGTGTCTGCAGTTCGGATACTTTGTGCAGAATACTATTCAGTAATTCAGCGTGTTGAGCGGCCACCGACAATGAAGGGTCCTTAGTTGGCTGGTAAGTGTTAGGAGGCGTACATAAACCCGCGCCGTCATCCGGCCCGGTGCTACCGTGAGTATCGTCCGCTATTTGAGACTCGTCCAACGTGCCGTCGCAAGACATAACCGAGTCGTCGATCAGGGCTCGAGGCACTGTGCTTAGAACCGGGGTGAAGTCGTTTCTTCGACGACGAGTATTCACAGACGTACAGAACGAGCAAAGCCATGAGTTAGCCATTACTGCATCATTTTCTTTTGAAAGGCTAGGCAATAGCCCTAAGCAGTGTAGATGGTAGGTCCCGCCACACTCGATGCATCTCATCAAAGAGTCCGTCTCAATCGGTTGGTTACAAGCTACGCACACCATCCTCGAAACCAAACCTTATGCGCTTAGCAATAAGAACCAAGGTCACGACGGCAGCTCCCTGCAATCGGTGCGTCCGAAGGTGTTTACGAAATTCGGCCGCAGGCACTCAACTACGCGTGGCCGAGCGGTAATGCATGCGCCTACAACGCCGCGAACGCGAGATCGATCCCGGTGAGACGTGCAAACAAAACAAAACAAATGTCACTTTTTCTTTATCTAATTGTCCTCAAAGCAATCGAATACAGTCACTGCGAACACGCACAAACGTCACACAGAGCGAGAGGTCCGACACTGTCCAATATGGCCGACGGGTGTTATGGAAGGGCTCCCAAGAAGGACAAGGAGGTACCGAGATTCTAACAGAATCTGGACAACGAATAAAATACAGCAAAATAATTTAGAAAAATTAATTCCGCAAATTAACCAAACACACGTCCGCTCCGAGCAAAGTAACAACGCCGAAAAAAGTGCCGAAAAATGGTGTAAATTCATCATTATAATCATCATGTCAGCCGAAAGACGTCCACTGCTGGACATAGCCTCCCCCAAGGCTCTCCAGTCTTCTACTTTCCGCATCCACCGCGGTCCTGCGAACTTTACTAGGTCGTCACTCCCTCTTGTTGGAGGCCTACCGACAGCTCGTCTCCCGGTCCGTGAACGCCATTCGAGAACCTTCTGACCCCATCGGCCATCAGTACTGCGAGCAATGTGCCCTACCCACTGCCAATTAAGTTTCGCAATTCTTCGGGCTATGTCGGTAACCTCAGTTCTACTGCGGATATCATCATTTCTGATTCTATCCCGCAGAGAAACCTTGAGCATAGCCTTCTCCATCGCCCTCCTTTGAGCTTCCTTATGAAGCCCATCGTTAGCGCCCACGTCTCAGATCCTAAGTCATCACCGGCAACACAAACTGGTCAAAGACTTTTGACTTCAAACACTGCGGTAATTTGGACGAAAAGACACTGCGAAGCTTCCCGAACGCTGCCCAGCCGAGTCGGATTCGACGAGTGACCTCTTTCTCGAAATTGGACGTACCTAACTGGACCGTTTGTCCTAGGTAGACATAGTCGTCAACAACTTCGAGCACAGAGCCTTCGATTATTAAGGGAGTTGGCACAACATGTACATTGGACATGACTTTCGTCTTATCCATGTTTATTTTCAGGCAAACTCGGTCGGAAACTCTGCTGAGGTCAGCGAGCATAGCCCTGAGGTCCTCCATGGTTTCAGCCATGACTACAACATCGTCGGCAAATCGAAGGCGAGTAATGTACTCGCCATTTATGTTAATGCCTCGTCCTTTCCAGTTCAGAACCTTAAAAGCATCCTCCAATGCAGCGGTGAACAACTTCGGAGAGATCACATCTTGTCTGACTCCCCGCTGCAGAGGAATAGAAAAATCCCATACGTAGGTACATTGAAATCTAATTTGATTGAATTAAGAGTTATGAAAAAACAATCAATTTTATTTTAATTAATATGAAATAATGTTTTCAATGGCTATCCGGCAAATATATATTCCCCTATTCAAAATCTAAGAAAGTGGTAGTATTTGTTGGATTTATAAAACAGATGAATTTAGTAATTTGCTACCGTATCTCACAGGTATTCATACCATCAGTTATATAAGTAGAAGGTATCTGCTATCCACAGGTGTCAAAGGCAAATAATGGTTTCCGTGCATGATATCAGTTATAAAGTCATCGCATGTAGTCGTCTAATTACTTATACAAATCCGGTAATTGCTTATTGTATAGACTTGTATAACCACAACAACACGCTTTTGAACTCGAAGCAAATTGAAAACATCGTACCAGCTAGGATACACTAGCCATGATTTTGAAATCCTGTAGACAATCTTCATTTCCGTTTACAATTAACACCGAAGCGATCCGTACGTGCTATCGGTGTGCTATTACTAGGTTTACTTGTACGTACCTATACCTAATACTTATAGGTAATTTAAAGGTGGTTCTTCTACTTCGAATTATGCAGATGGTGTGCTCATCATGCACGAGACCTTTGTTCAGCAATGGACATCCTTTTTTTTACTTGTCGAAAATGCGCCTTATGCAATGCATGTACCGAGTTCGGGGCAACAGGGGGGTCTATGGGGCTCTCTCACAGAGTGTGGGCATATCCGTTAAAAACCACACGCGTTCCCTATTAGCCAATGTGGGACGCCATGGGGTCCACGAAGGATTCTACCGCAACGCCTCATGTCCCAACTTTGAAAGCAGAGCGGTACCCACGAATGGGCCCGCTGGATCATATCACCCGCAACCCAAGGTGCGGGATCACCTCTCCACCCGCCCCCTAAGTCGGATATCAGATCAGCCAACGACTAATTTATGAAGCAATGGACATCCCTGGCGCGAAGAGAAGTAACATCCGTGATGCAATATAGGTACCTATTAAGTATTAGGTATACCTAGCTAGTTTTATTTTAGTTTATGCATATAATACTTTATTTTCCGATTAATAATTACCTACTATATGGTATGATGAATATCATAAAAATATATATGCATTTGTTAGATTCAAATTCACTTCCTCCGGCTTACTAGGCAGTAGGTACAGTGAGAAAAGCTTTCCCCTGTCAAAATGTTTATTTTATGTTTTTTCGACCGGATAGCCTACTTAGTTGTTAAAAGAGACCCTGACTTGACTAGCTATGAAGCTTGAGGTCCCGGGTTCGATTCCCGGTCGGGGCAGATGTTTGTAATGATTAATACGAATATTTGTTCTCGGGTCCTGGATGTTTAATACGTACTATAAATATGTATTAACTATATAAGTATGTTTATCTGTTGTCTAGTACCCATAGCTTTGCCTAGTTTGTGACTAGGTCTATTGGCGTCAATGTCCCATGATATTTATTTGTTTATTTATGACATTGTCATAAGATTGATTTTTGCCTGGCCCATTGGAAAGGTTTTTCTACTATGTCTAAGTCTATATATATACCATTTACTAACCACGTAACCACTAAGCGGAAACGTTTAACTACGTGTTCAAAAATAGACGGTTTAATTCAAGTAACATACCTACAAATACTTGCTATACGAAATTCACATATTTGTAAAGCGTTCTACACTTAACGAAGAACCGAAAACTAAACGAATGTTTGCTGTACGTCCACTTCGTTGCAGAAGTGTATGTACCCTACTACGACGCGGCAGTGAGCGCGGGTATATATCCCACGGGCGCCGGCAGACGGCGTTCAGTCCCCCGACATCCGCCGCCATGTCTCCTTGCAAGATGCTCGCCTTCAATGCCGGCCTCCTTCTGCTGTTCGGCCTCGCTCTCGCGCTGCCGGAGCAGGAACAAGCGCTGCAGCCTGATAGGTATTATCTTATTTAAAGAGACTAATCCACCAACACTCGACAGTACCATGCAATCCACAATCAAAAAGTAAAGCATCGTTTCTGTCATCTACAAGTCGCAGACCGAGATTTGCGGGAGAGGGAGGTTAGGTCTCCCCGAATGTTTATACGATTGGCTTTAACGATTGATTACTAAAACTGCACCCATTTGTTCTAGCACAACATCAGCCACCGCTGATGGCCCAAAAGGGAACTGCTCATGCGGCGGTTTCCCTACAGCTGCGCCGAACGCCACCCAGCAGCCGCTGTTGTCGCAGACGCCCGGTCTAGTGGTCAAATGCGGCGAAGAGGGAAACAATACCTGCAAAAACCTATGTACTGCGCTCGCCACGGCCACGAAGGCCAAAGGGCCTGAGATATTGTGCAATAGACTCAAGAACTGTGACGAGCTGAAGGTAATTAATTTTCATTACTTCTTTCTAGCTAGGTATATGCCAGCTATATGACATCACCTTTATTTATTGAGACCGCAACTATGCAAAGGGGCCCTATACCTACTCTATCTGTAGCCTAGCCATGCTACCGTGCAATTTTTTTGGAATATATCTATTTAGCTTGATAAAACAATAAAATCAAAAAGTTCACCGCAAAAGTATACCTAAGTAGCTAGATTCGCTCAAAACCTACGATTGCATTAGTGCATTGCACGCGCACTATTTATTCTACCCTGTTGAGTCGGTGTCAAAACAATTACACGAACAAATGGAGTGCAGTTGAAGTATTTTAAACAAATTTGTGCAGCTCTCCGCATTCTACAAGATTTGTGACGGGCCTTGGGTTTACGCAGAGATGACGGCCGAGGAGCCGCTGTGCTGCGAAGACTCCAAGATGAAGATTTGCGCCTCTACCAAGATAGCCAACGTCACACAAACCGTCGACGCCAACACTCCCTTGTAACTACACCCTCTCACCTTCGCCAATCCTCCCTTGGATGGAATGGAATGTATTACAATGTTTAATAAATATTAAAGCTACAAGCCCATTGATTTAAAGTCTTAAAATCTTATTTTATTCGGTAAGGGATAATAAAGAACGATTTCTTGAGACCACGTATTTATTATAATTAATTAAGAGTAATTTTAAAATTGGTAGGTACAGCTAGGTATCTTAAAAACATTTTTATATAGATAATCAGTTAAAAGAAAGATGAAGCTGCTGGAGCCACAAAAAAGTTGTAATCGTGTTTTTCTAATTTCATCATTATTATTGCTGTTTTTAGGGTTCCGAACCAAAATGGTAAAACAGAACCCTTATGGTGATACTAGGTCTGTTTGTCGGTCCGTCATAACACAACTGATTATCTCAGGATCAACTCGAAATTTAGAAAAGTTTTAGATGTAGCTTACACAAATAGAAAATAATTAAAAATATACTTATTTTTACTTCAACTAGGTCTAAAAGTTGGTCTTAAAATTTCTAAGTGGGGTCAAGTGGCGTATTATAATGAAAGGGCTCTGCTTGTACTTTCTAAAACATTTTTTTTTTTTTTATGCTCCATACTTTTGCTTAAAAAATATAAGCCCCCCCCCCCCCCCCTTATCTCCGTAGTTTGCAGAGAGAAAAATCTAAAATTATGGCATATAATATAATATACATCTATATAAAAAATTACACTAAAAATAAAACGATGTGTCTAAAGACCACAGTTTTACAGAAATCATAAAAATATACATTAGTTCCACTATAGGACAATAGATAGCGCTGTCCACCTATCCTATATGACTGTACGTACTGTCTACCCATAGTAGCCTAGTTAGTGGTTTGACCCTTGGCCCCTCAAGCAGAGGGTCGTGAAATTATATTTGTAATTTAACATGAGCTTTTCGGTGAAGGAAAACATAGTCAGGAAACCGACACACTCCTACGAAGCAATTCAATAGTGTATGTGTGTAGTTCCAAATCCGCACTGGGTCCGCATGGGAGCTATAGTTCAAGCCCTTTTATTGCGAGAGGAAGCCTGTGCCCGGCAGCGTGACGTAAAAAAGGCTAGTGATGACGATGTACGTGCAACAGGACAAATATTATAATAAGATGACGGCTCAGAACCCTCGGTATCTTGTGTAAGTCTGACACGCTCTTGGCAGTTTATTTTTACA
The DNA here is from genome assembly GCA_963691665.1 of Clepsis dumicolana. Lineage (NCBI taxonomy): Eukaryota > Metazoa > Arthropoda > Insecta > Lepidoptera > Tortricidae > Clepsis > Clepsis dumicolana. Next base: position 25,514,079 of record OY829505.1, on the reverse strand, counting down.
TTACTGTTGGAAATAGTAATTAAAATAGCAATTAATAGAAAGCGACATTAAAACGGTCGAAGTATAATAAAGTGTGTAACATGATGTTGATGTAAACCAGTTACTATCCATGGGGGAGTAAAATCAATATTTCATAATTCATAAACAACGCCTTCACATTGAATATTAGAGTTGCACCGAATGTGGGTTCAGCCGAATGTTCGGTTTAAATATGTGCCGAAGCCGAAATTTGAATTTTGCGTGCTTGTGGCCAATGAACTTCAGAACCATGAATTATTTATGTACAGTCAGCGTCATATATATGGTGACATCTAAAGTGCTCAAATTGTTTGGTACACCATACGATTTGTATGACATATATATGACGCTGACTGTACATATATATACCTATAAATATGACACGAAATGGTCGCATTTTGCTTAATTCCAAAGCCAAATATAAAAAAAAGAATAATTTCTGACAAGGGATTGTCCAATGGTTGATTTACTCACGAATTTTCGCAATAAAATAAAAATATTAGGAAAGTATTTGAAATTGATCTGGTTAAATAAGGTTCACTTTTGTCTTGACTTTTGATTAATTAAAATGATTGTAAAGACCAAAATCAAACATGTTCTATTTGTACTCACAAATCAACATTCGGTCTAGATTTCATTTTAAATTAAATTTCTTCCCATATTCGGATTTTTTTCAGACATTCTGCAGATCTAACCGAAATTCGACCGGAGTTCGGTAAAAGCTGCCGATGCTCGGCTATACCCAATGTGAAACGAATTTCGGTGCAACTCTAGAAGATATTAATAAAAGTATCTTACAAATATTTTGCTTCGCCGCGGGAGAATCTGGTGTTAAGTTCTTGTGATTTCTTGATGATGGATTTCTTCTGCGCCTCGTCGAAGCGGTTCACCTGAAGGTCCACGTCGCGGCTGAAGGGCCGTCGTTGCTGCTTCCCCACCTCTTTGTCAGATTTCTACAAACGAAAGCAAATTAAACGCCAAATTAAAATAATAAATAGTAAAACCTTTATAAATAAAATATAACAACTTACCTTCTTTTTTTTCTTTAACTTCCTTTCGTGCATTTCAAGCAAGGACTCATCTCTTTTATGTTTCTTCTTATGTTTCCTTAAACAAAATATACATGGTAAATCTGTCTCTCGCATCAAAATATAACACAGTGAATCTAGTTAGTCTTCGGGGTCTTAATAAATGAACCCAATTTCAAGTGTTTATCTTAAATAAATAGATTTTGTGTGTGGCTCCAAACGTCTCGTGTAATATATCCAGTGATCGGATGTTTAGCGCGGCGGGATACCGAGTAGAAATATTAATACGGAAATGACCAACATCCCGGGACCTCGTTCAAAATGCTATTAATTATAATTATAACATTATATGCACATTGCAGCCTTCCATTAAACGTTTTGATTTGTTTGTCGTTTCGTGTAGTGTTGTAATCTAATTCTGCCTTTTTAGAGCGCTTCTATTCAGTTATAAACAATGACACAAAATACATAATAGTACAAGACAATTATCTTTTATACATATTCGTACTCAAAGGCTATTTGGCCGAACAGTTATAAATGGAGTAATGAAAACTACTTTTTTTAGGGTACCTCCCCTAAGGTGGGGATGATTTTTTATTTCTCACCCACCCCATAGTGTGGGGTATCGTTGGATAGGTCTTTCAAAAATATTGGGGGTGCTCGAAGATAATTTTTCGACAGAGTTATTCGTGTGCGAAATATTTAGCTTTGAAGTGCTCATTTTTGTTGGAGTCAAGTGTCTCCCCCCCCCCCCCCCCCCCTCTACCAGAGAAACTGTTATATTTGGAAATGTGAAAAAAATCAGAGCAGTAGTGCATATAGTGAATTTAAAAGGAAAACTATCAGAGATAAGTTGGCTTTACAGGTTAGGGAGTAATAGTTGATTAACTTATTATGTTTGTCTGTATCGGTAACCGATATAAATTGACCCCACACTGCTTACAGTTTGCTTGGGAGTAGGGCTCTGCTAACACTGGTTTCGAATAGGTCTGATGAAAATACCTTTACATTAGGTATCTATGCCAGGGCTTTATCGTAATGGCTTAGGAACCCTATCCTGGGCGTGTCCGACACGCTCTTGTCCGATTTTTTTTAGTTACTCTTATTTTTTGAAAATATTTATTTTACTTAGGTACACGTTAAAATGATACTAAATTCGTTTTATATAATAAAATCAGGAACATTCAACAACATAAGTCCCGGAATCCAAGGGCATATCCATATTTTAGCATAATTTATGAGGACATTCACCCCGTGTTGCACCGGGAAATCCGGTCACTGAATAAAACATGCTGAAGGATTCAATTTTTAGGGTTCTGTACCTCAAAAGGAAAAAACGGAACCCTTATAGGATCACTTTGTTGTCAGTCTGTCTGTTTGTCTGTCAAGACCATTTTTCTCTGGAACGCGTGGAGGTACCATGCTGAAATTACTATCCAATACTCAAGCCTGCGGTCCCTTGAAGCTGTGAAAAAATCAACCTTCTAAGTCAACGCAATCAAAAGATACAGTCATTCAAAAGGTCGTTTCCATAGAAATTGCCGTACTTTGAAAACCTAAAGGGTACTTCCAGTTGTCCTAGAAACTTGAAATTTGGTATGAAGGTAGCTCTTATAGCACAACCACTCCGAAAAGTCTCAAAATCTAAAATTTTTATGTCTGTCTGTAGATTTCGCAGACCAATATAAGTTGACCCCACACTGCGTACATTTTGCTTAGGAGCAGGGCTCTGCTAACACTGGACTTCTTAAAACACTGGGGAAAAGAGTTAAAAAAATTCTACGGAACCCTAGTGCGCGAGTCCGACTCGCACTTGGCCGGTTTTTTTAACCCCCGACGCAAAAAGAGGGGTGCAATAAGTTTGACCGCTAAGCGTATCCGTACGAGGGCTGTTTGATAAGTACCCGTTTTCTAAATATATTAATATCACTGGCCGCAAATAAGTATACCACCTTTTTAAGCCATTTTTCAGAGGCTAGAAAATTAAAAAAAAATTGCATTTCTTGTTTTTTTTTTTTCATTTGACAACGATTCAGTGAAGGCGTGTACTTAAAATTGTTAAAATGGAGAAAGAACAGTACCGGTCTATAATTAGATTCTTATTTTTGGAAGGAAAAACATGTGATGAAATAAAAGTAAGAATGCAAGCGGTTTACCATGAATGTGCTCTTTCTATGACAACCGTCAGATATTGGTATAACGAGTTTAAGCGGGGGAGAACAACAGTCTTTGATGAGGATCGCCCAGGCCGGCCAGTTGAGGTGACTACAGACGATATGGTTAAGAAAATTTAAAATATCGTTTTAGCCGACCGCCGAATTAAACTTCGAGAAATCGTTGATGCTGTAAACGTTTCAGTCGAGAGGGTACAACACATATTAGAAGAAAAATTGGGTATGAAGAAAGTATCGGCGAGGTGGGTGCCGCGTTTACTCACGGAGGAGCAAAAACGGAACCGACTGACTACTTCGGAGCAGTGTTTGGCCGTGTTCAAACGTAACCCGAAGGAGTTTCTGCGTCGTTTCGTGACCGTGGACGAAACGTGGGTCCACCACTACACCCCGGAAATGAAAGAGCAGTCGAAGCAGTGGATTTTACCGGGTGAACCTGCTCCAAAGAAAGCAAAAACCGTCCCATCGGCTGGAAAGGTCATGGCAACCGTTTTTTGGGATTCGCAGGGTATTATACATATTGACTATTTAGAAAAGGGAAAAACAATAACAGGGCAGTACTATGCCAATTTATTGGATGAATTTGACGCCGTGTTGAAGGACAAACGACCCCATTTAAAAAAGAAAAAAGTACTGTTTCATCACGACAACGCCCCGGCTCATTCGTCCAGAGTTGTGACGGCTAAATTAGCACAGTTACGCTACGAACTATTGTCTCACCCCCCGTATTCTCCAGATTTGGCCCCATGCGATTTCTTTTTGTTTCCCAACCTAAAAAAAGGCTCGTTGGCAAGCGATTTGGATCAAATGACGAAGTCATTGCCGCCACAGAGGCCTATTTTAATAACTTTCCAAAATCATACTTTTTGGATGGTTTATTGAAGCTTGAGTATAGGTGGAACAAATGTATAGAGTTAAAAGGTGACTACGTAGAAAAATAAATGCATAAATACAAAAAAAATATGTTTTTTTTTCCACAAACGGGTCCTTATCAAACAGCCCTCGTATGTCGTCGGCTGAATCACTAAGAAGCGTAACTGTTAATGATAAAACATCGAAGTTAAGTATTCCATCGTATTGCAAAGTGCATATTTTATTATGCCACAAAAGGACGTAACTGAATTCCTATTAGAAACAGACTTATAACCGTAACGAAAAGCCTTAACTACTTGATGTTCTTACTTTGATCTTTCTAAAAATCGCTCTAGTGAAAACTTGAAAATAACCAGTTACGCCCCTTTGTGGTTCGACCGAAGATGTCTGTGTGCGATTTGAATGCGGTTTTTTTTATTTGGAAGCAGGTTTTCTACCGATGGTTCTTCTTAGACATGTTTTATAAAAACCTGAGAAAAATAACGTAAAATAATCCTCTAAAGCCTAAAGTTTTATGGCCTAGCACTAAGTAGCAGAAATATGAAGTTGGTGCGGTGCGAGCGGAATATTCTTTGAATGAAGCACTGACTTCATATTTCTGCTACTTAGTGCTAGGCCATAAAACTTTAGGCTTTAGAGGATTATTTTACGTTTTTTTTTCTAAGGTTTTTTTTAAGGCGGTTTTACTTTTTTATTTCACAATTTTTAACATTTTCAGAATTATCATCCTCCAACTCCTAACCGTTAAGGAGTTGTACCTTCAATCATCAGCTCATCAACATGAGATGATGACTACCAGACGCAAATACTTGAATAGCCTTAGGAAATAAATAAAACACATAATACGTGCCTATAAAATTTGAGGGTTGCCCTCGATTTCTCTGGGATTCCATGATCAGATCATGACTTGGTGACAATGGGACCACCTCAGGAGTATACCCTTTCGAATCAAAATAAAAATAAGAATAAGGGAGTTGACCTTTGTACGACAAAAACGTTATTTTTAAAGTTACGATCATAAAACTTACGACATTGGATAGCGAGGTATTTTGCGAAATACCCCCGGGCATGTCGCAGGCGAAAGCTAGTTCTATATAGCTACTATATGGCCACAGCTTCGGCTTTAGACTTGTGTCCTATTGCAGCAAAACATTTAAGCCAGTTTTAGTGTTTTAAGTCCAGTTAGATTACACCATTAAGCAAAATGTACTTATGTGTTATTTATGTAGTGAGAGAGCCATAATGTAGTTATTTGCTGCCGTACGAATGGGTCGGCTCGTCCGGGGAAGCACCACCCGGTAGAAAATCGGCGTGAAGCAACAGGCACCCTTGTTGCGTTTCGTTCGGTCAGTGAGAGTGCCGGAGGCCCGATCCCCCTTTCCTCTATCCCTTTTCCATCATAAAGGGCAGCAACGCACTAGTGACTCTTGGGGTTGCTGGTATACATGGGTGGCGGTGATCGCTTACCATCAGGTGACCCGCTTGTTCGTTTGCCTCCCTCTTTCAATAAAAAAAAACACTTACTTGACTGCCCTTTCTTGGTCCTCGTCCCTGCTGGCGAGCTGGCGAGCTATTGCTTCTCGCTGTAGAACTACGTCCAAGTCCTCATCTTTTTCTAGTCCAGCTTTTTTTCGAGCTTTCTCTTCTGGGGTTTCGGTCCAGCTTGATCTAGAATGTAATAAAAAAACAAAAGTAATATACCTACTATATTTTATCAAGCAGAGTTAAACAAATAACTATAAAATGTTTTTCATTCATACCTATCAGACATGTCAGGCCCTGCTTTAGCTCTGAAAGTTCGAGCTTCAAGTCCTAAATATTTCGCTTTTGCCTCGGGCAGTTCTAGCATCCATTCTTCTCGAGATTTAACCTTAGAGGTATGCAGTGACTGCCCATCCATAGTCCTTATTTTCATGTTTAAAGCTCTTTCCTCCAATTGCCGATGCGCGTCAGACCACTTGTCTTCGGCCCCGACGGGTAATGGTCCAATGCCATCATCGTCGGAACTCTCGCATTTGATTATTTCACAATCATCTTTTGCTAATTCCACGCGCAGTTGGTCAGGTATAGATGGTCCTGTAAAAAGTGTATTATTATTTAAAATTTTCTGCAATGTATATTCAAGAAGTAGATGCAGTAGATGATAATAGTTACCTATTTTCCTATCAGAGTTACGAAGGTGCGGAGGTAAAGCTGGCCCTTCAGTTTCAGCAGAGCGGCTTTTATTTGATTGTTTTGCTAAATGTGGGGGTAATGCCGGCCCACATACATCAGACTTAAACTTTACTTTTTCGCGCAAATCCATTAATTCAGGATTTTCGACTTTCGGAACAGAACGTTTCAGTTTATGCCGCAGATCAGATGGATCAATATCTAACCCAGTTTGGGATTCATCATCACTAATTATTTCGCCTTCTTCATTACTTTCTATTTGGCTATTTTTCTGCGTGGACGTTACTTCTGCAGTATCAATGTGAGTGCTGGAACCCCCAATTTTTATTTCACCTTGGATATCAGTGGTACTGCTCACTTCAACCGATGTTGGAGTTTCCATATCATTGTCGTCTTTAATGGATTTGCTTTTCTTTCTGTGTTTTTTCTTGTGTTTCTTTTTCTTTGCTTGATGTAGCTCTTTTTCTAAGTTTAAGAGTTTAGCTCGAAGTTTTTCATCATCAGAGGAATCTATTTCACTGGATTCTTCAGATTTATCTTTCACCACAGTTGGCATCATACTATAATAGGAGCCTGGTCGCACTTCCTCTGAAATATTACTATCACTATCTCTGTCTTTGACAACTATGGGGCTTTTGCTTTTCCTTCTATTTTCTTGTGGAGTGGGTCTATAAATTTCAGATTTCTTTAAATTTACCTCGAGAGATGATGACCGCTTGTCACGAGAACCTCTATCAAATTTATCTGCACTTTTTAGTTTTGAAGTTGACTGGATAGTTTTCTCCTCCCTAGGGATAGAGGTAAGGTTACGCTTGATTTCTTCTATTATATCCCTTCTTTGCTCAGCTGGTTTGTGTGATCTGGACCTAGATTTACGACGCCTGTCTCTACTATTACTTCTATGGTCTTTTACCTTTGATCTCTCTCTTGATGTTCTTCTGTGCCTTTCATGAGATCTTTTTCTATTTGGACTTCTCTGACCGGACCGCCTTCTTCTTATGGGTGAATGTCTGGAATACCTAAGTCTTTCTCTATGTAATCTGTCAGATCGTTCTTTATTATCCCATTTCCTATCAATGTTCCTATGAAGTCTATCATTTTCAGGATGTTGATCTCTTCTGGAGGATCTCAGACTATCTCTTTGGTTGGTACTTCTACTTTGCTGATTTGATTTTTCGGTTTTACCTTTGAATCTACCTGTCTCTGAATCACTGCTTGATTCATCAGAAAGCATTTTGGAACCTAGAATCAAACAAGGTTTAGTTAAACTAGAAGGTAAAAATAGACTAAATATATTTTAAATACTAGCTTTATTTTGCTGAAGTAAATATAAATAAATTTAACACTTCACATTTTTACACTTGAAACATTTTTGCGATTTTTTTAGCACTGTATCTAATAGACTTCAGGAATCCTGCAGTAAGAATCCCTTTTAGTGACTGCCTCACACTAGATTGCCATACTAAATCTTTAAGGATTTGTCTTAATATTATAGCACAGTCAATGTCATATGCAACAGCACGAAGGACATCTTCCATGTCTTGTTGGAGACCGCCATGGTTCCAAAACTTGACTATCCGTTGTTGTGGGACCATGGGCAGCTGCATCAAATGGTGGAGTTTGGTCTCTGGATGCAAATCCTGATGGCACTGTGCTTCACCAGTAGGAAAGTCTACATAGGAATGGAATTGTTGCAAGATTGGCCTGTAAAGCTCACGGAAGTTTGCAAGTTGAGGCTGCACAATGTTCCTTACTTTATTCTTATTTTCTCCAAATGTCATTCTAAAATCGCCAGCATAACTCAAATTCGAAATGGCAAAGTAAAAGTCATATTCAGAAAATGTTTCTGGTAGAATAAGTAAAGTGGTGTGAACAGCAGCACGCAAGTTGGATTGTAAGGCATTTTGTAACTGGGAACTGTTGGTCTCCTTGATAATTTCCACAGGTTTATGAAGACGACCAGCTAAATACAGATCATTCCAATCTAGAAGATCTGCGATTAAGTCTTTTTGTGAAACTATTCCATACTTAATAGTTACGTTTTCTTCTTTGAGTTCCACCAAAGTGTTAAAATAAACCTTAGCTCCCCAGTTTTCTTGAAATCTCGCAACAAATCCTTTGCCTAAGTACCGCAGAGCTGAGTAATGTGTAGGGTTTTGCTCAATGTTAGCTCCATGCCATCTGTGCGAGTTATCAACGCAGTAGATTAAGTCAATCATATTGTGCTTTTTCACATTGCCTATTTGTGGTTTCACAGCTGATCCGTATGCAAAGCAAAATGTGAAATTTTGCGGAAATTTTGATAGGATTCTATAGTATAAAGGGCATACGTCTCTTGCTATCCCTGCCACTTTTACCGCCGCGGATGTCATTTTAAGGTTTGTACGAGATGGGTATTTAAGATTATGAAGTTATCAGCTGACCTGCAAAGTGGCCAAGGAGTAAATCTGATCAGTTGAACGATCAACGTTACTGTGAATGGGATTAATTTCTTGATCAAAGATAAAGCTCGTACTCTGCTATCTATCTTTACATCGATGGAAACAAATTACTTGTAAGGTTCTTGAGAGTAGATGCGGTTGTTTGATAGTAATATCTTATAAATATTCACTTATTACACGATGAATAATAACGACGTTTATATGAGTTATGAGATAACCCTAATAAAACACATTAATAGAGTAATGCTTTCAGGCTATCTCGTCTCGGCAAAGTCTCGGTCTCTCGCTCTCGGGTCTCTTCCGTCTCTTGCTCTTGCTTGATCCACAGACTACACTACTAATTTTTTATATTTTTATTTAATTCACCCATAAGGGATAGGCAAAGGAACTGTGTCCATACAGCCACGTCTGATGTGTTTTGTAAATTTCTGTATATTAAAGTCCTGTCATCGTCAGAGTTGTGTCAGTCTGTCCTAGTCACGTCCTGTCAACTGCTCATGCCTTCCGTAAAGCGATAGTGTACTTTACGGCGAGCTACGGCGAGCAGCAGCCGGCGGATATATGGGGGTCACAAACAGAGGGAATACGCGTTTTCACTTGAAATCTTCATTTGCTGGGCACTTTCACGTCAATTTGTTGTATAATACACTATCTTTATTATCCACCGAACAACATTAAGCACAGAAACTAAAATTCAATTAACGACACGATCCACTCTCATCGGTTTCCCGCCAAATTTTCCTACACTACTAAACTAATACCGCTAATACTATACAGTAATGCTACGGCTACACTATCGGGCGAAGGTCGCGCTGTCGCGATAAAAAGTGCGAGTTAGCGTAACCACGAACTACGTGGCCACACTTAGACCAAATTATCGTGATAAAAACTTCAGGCGAACTATAATCGTCCCACGATAACTCTGCATAAGATATTAATTGGCAACCCAGAAAAATCACGCTGTTGTAATACTTTTTTCATGTCACTCAGACATTTCTGTAATTAAAAATAATGATTAGTAGCAATCAAAAGCGGTTTTTTTTAATATGACTTTGTCCATTGGAGGACAATTTTGCCAGTGTTTAGTACGTTTTGCCGTTGTAAGGAAAAAAAAAAAAATATTATTGTAAGGCCTGCCACTCCGCCGCCATACGAGGGCTGCCAGATTGTATAATTGGATACAAGAACTGTATAATTTGGTGACTGATTGTATCCTCTTTGTATCCTGGACCCTCATGTATAATTGGATACAGAAAATTTTGATCACTTTTCACATGATTTTGTGTGTAAATTTAATTATTTTGTATGTTCAAATTTTTTTAACACTGTTTTGTATCCTGCCATCCAATTTCGTATAATTTCTGAACCATGGCCGAATAATAAAAAAATAGCTACTGGCAGCCCTGCGCCATACGAGGGCTGTTTGATAAGTACCCGTTTATGGAAAAAAAATAAAAAAAATTTTTGTATATTTGCATTTATTTTTCTACGTAGTCACCTTTTAACTCTATACATTTGGTCCACCTATACTCAAGCTTCAATAAACCATCCAAAAAGTATGATTTTGGAAAGTCATTAAAATAGGCCTCTGTGGCGGCAATGACTTCGTCATTTGATCCAAATCGCTTGCCACCGAGCCATTTTTTTTTGTTGGGAAACAAAAAGAAATTGCATGGGGCCAAATCTGGAGAATACGGGGGGTGAGACAATAGTTCGTAGCGTAACTGTGCTAATTTAGACGTCACAACTCTGGACGATTGAGCCGGGGCGTTGTCGTGATGAAACAGTACTTTTTTCTTTTTTAAATGGGGTCGTTTGTCCTTCAACACGGCGTCAAATTCATCCAATAAATTGGCATAGTACTGCCCTGTTATTGTTTTTCACTTTTCTAAATAGTAAATATGTATAATACCCTGCGAATCCCAAAAAACGGTCGCCATGACCTTTCCAGCCGATGGGACGGTTTTTGCTTTCTTTGGAGCAGGTTCACCCGGTAAAATCCACTGCTTCGACTGCTCTTTCATTTCCGGGGTGTAGCGGTGGACCCACGTTTCGTCCACGGTCACGAAACGACGCAGAAACTCTTTCGGGTTATGTTTGAACACGGCCAAACACTGCTCCGAAGTAGTCAGTCAGTTCCGTTTTTGCTCCTCCGTGAGTAAACGCGGCACCCACCTCGCCGATATTTTCTTCATACCCAATTTTTCTTCTAATATGTGTTGTACCCTCTCGATTGAAACGTTTACAGCATCAAGGATTTCTCGAAGTTTAATTCGGCGGTCGGCTAAAACGATATTTTAAATTTTCTTAACCATATCGTCTGTAGTCACCTCAACTGGCCGGCCTGGGCGATCCTCATCAAAGACGGTTGTTCTCCCCCGCTTAAACTCGTTATACCAATATCTGACGGTTGTCATAGAAGGAGCACATTCATGGTAAACCGCTTGCATTTTTACTTTTATTTCATCACATTGTTTTCCTTCCAAAAATAATAATCTAATTACAGACCGATACTGTTCTTTCTCCATTTTAACAATTTTAAGTTCACGCCTTCACTGAATCGTTGTCAAATGAGAAAAAAAAACAAAAGAATGCCATTTTTTTTTTAATTATCCCGCCTCTGAAAAATGGCTTAAAAAGGTGGTATACTTATTTGCGGTCAGTGATATAAATATATTTAGAAAACGGGTACTTATCAAACAGCCCTCGTACATCCTTCGGCACTGACTCTGTGGCAACTCGCCCAAAAAATATATAGAAAACGAAATACTAGAAGTATTTTAATGGAGGATGGCGAATGAACGATAGCCTGTTTAATGTTTAATCTATTCAAAAGTTCAAGACTTGTTGTTTGATTTATAGTCACCATCCACCATTAAAATACCTCTCATATTTCGTTTTTCCAATTTTTTTTACCGTACATCGGCAAAACCTACTAAACACTGGCAAAATCGTTCTCCAATGGTTATAGTCGTCCCACGATAACTCTGCAACGAACCTACAACAGTAGAAATCTAAAGTTTGTTTATGGCAACACTGATTTATAGTCAAACAACACGTTTTGAACTTTTGATTAGATTTAAACATAAACAGGTCATCGTTCATGCACCATCCACCATTAAAATACCTCTCAAATTTCGTTTTATATATTTTTTTACCGTACAACGACAAAACTTACTAAACAGTGACAAAATTATCCTCCAATGGACAGAGCCATACCTATTTAAAAAAAAACAGCGACTTTTGATTACTACTATCATTACTATATTTATATAAAGAAATGTCTGAATGTCATGGAAAAAGTATTACCACAGCGTGATTTTTCTGGGTTGCCAATTAATATCTTATGCAGAGTTATCGTGGGACGATTACAGAGCCATATGAAAAAAGAAACGGCAACTTTTGATTGCTACTATCATTATTATTTTTAATTAAAGAAATGTCTGAGTGACTTGAAAAAAGTGATTTTTCTGGATTGCCAATTAATATCTTATGCAGAGTTATCGTAGGACGATTATATGTCGCGCAACTCTGAATTTGGCGGAAAAATTAAGGTCTAAAACCTTGGTCCGATAGTGTGGCCGTAGCATTACTAACTACAACTGCAACTAGTTTGACATAAAAAAATAAGGTAGGGTTATGCCATTATCTGTTATTCTGTTATTCTTGTTTTCATAACTTTTTTTCAACGATTTACTATCACAATAATTTTGCATTGATAAAACTTTCCTGTCTCTACGTACGGTTGATTATCTTTCATGGTAAAATAGCGATTTAAAATATTTAGACTGATCACACGTTATGTCGAGTGCGGACCGGATTGATTTCGAAATGGAAGTCGAAGTAGAGAGTGCTTCGTCGGGTCCTGCGGCGGAACCCCCGAACCCGACATCTCCGGCAGCGCCTGTCTGTGCCGGCGGCAAGAGCGTGGTAGTAACCACAGCAACATCTGGCTCTGTTACCGTTTCCTTGCACCCCTTAGTCATTATGAATGTGTCTGAACATTGGACTCGACTTCGGGCACAGGAAGGCTCACCACAAACCGGTAAGTACTGTCCCGCATTTCTGTGCTTTATTTAAATAGTGTTAATGGCCCTTCTACATGGTTGGCAACAGAGCTTCCACCACCGAGACCTTGGAGGATGGTTTGTTGCTCGGTCGCGACGACGGTCGCATCCACGGTTGCAAACACCGTCTGAAACTTGCGCTATATGGTTGGCAACAGAACTTCCACCAACGTGTCCTTGGTCTGTGGTTTGTTGCTCAGTAGGAACGACGGTTGCAAACACAGTCTCAAACCCTGCTTGCTACAACTTCAGTGCGTCGCGAACTAGAATTCGTGGAGAAAACATAGAAAATGGTTCCTTGCCTTTCAAAACTTCAAAAAGTTGTTGATGCTTTAGCACTTTAGACATAAACATAACTGAACTAACGGTTGACAACGCAGTTTGCATCACGCTCTTGCGGTTGCCAACAAGCCTTCCACTGTCTTTCATGGTGGAGCAAACGCATTGCCAATGCATGCCGGTAAACCAAGGGTGTTGCAAGGTTGTTTATACAAACGGTTGGAAACTGACCAAGGTCACTGTGTTGGAAGCTCTGTTGCCAACCATGTAGTAGGCGCTTAATACACAACCTAACATTTTAAACTTTGGCGTCTAGAAATCTGCTTATTCTTTAATTCAATTCAATTTTTAATAATATGGCTCTATCGATATAAATCAATGATTTCGCCAACGTCAAGTGTAAGAAAGACACTATACCATTTATTATGACGTTATTCGGCAGTTGCTTATTCAATGTGGTTAGTTATGCTTACACACTTAAGAGAGGGAACTGTAATGTTGAACACACAAGGAGGTTATCCAACATGCACCCCTACTCATTCTTTCTGTCATGAATATGCTTACTCATGCGGCAACAATAAAATTCCAGCTGGTTTCAAGTGATGATCCATAATACATGTTGCATTTGATTCATTTATATTTGCAGTTGTGTTTAGCTAATTAGGGAAAATGATATTGTATGAAGAAATTCAATCTTCGGGTTGTTGTTACTTCTGTATTAATGACACTTGCCTGCTTTTGTTTTTGATTAAATGGAGGGACATTAATGGCCTAAATGTATTGAATGAAATGGAAAATTTACATACCTTTTTAAAATACAATGCAAAAAAAATCTATTATTATTATAAATTTACATCTTTTTTTTAGTCTACCAGTGCTTTCGGAAATACCATGACTGCCAAGAAGAATGCACCCCAAGAAACTGAGCACAAAGTGTTTTTTTCTGAAAACAAGTTTTACTAGATATTATGTACACTATCTAACTGCAAATGAATTACATAGCGAAAACTCACTAAATCATTACAAAATTTTAAAAAATATTACAGTATTATAGGAACAAGTGTAGACAATTATTATTATAGACAATAGTTGATAACATAGCATAACCAGAACCCTTTACTTTACTGCCACGATTTAATTGATCAGGAGATGTATAGGGTCTCCAGGTCAAAAATACCTACATTGAGAATTACTAAGGGATGTGCACAGGGGAGGGGGACAGAGAATAGGCATCTTTACAGTTCATAATAGAGAAGAAGTGCAGAAAGCTAAAATGTATTTAATATGAAATAAATAATTTTATGAATTACAGTTGTATTACAGATGAGTTAGATGTGTTCTTGCTGGTGCAAATTTTGTTTTGCTATGCTGCCACCCTGTATTTTATTTTCGAGGCCTGGTGCAGGGTCTCGACCCACCAAATGAGAAACACTTAGCTAGTCCAATACAGTGATGTAATGATGTAGTTGTGTAATGTTTTAATTGGTTTGTTTCAGTAATTGGAGCTTTAATAGGAAAGCAGAAAGGCCGTAACATTGAAGTTATGAACTCCTTTGAATTGGTCTTCAGTGTTATTGAAAATGACATTATTATAGAGAGAGATTATTACAATTTAAAAGAAGAACAATGTAAGTAGATGAAACTACTGTAAAGCTTTACTTCTGAAATCATCACAACAATAATGGGTATGATGCTTAGTTGGACTAACACATTCTGTTTTGAATTACTAGGTATGACATCATAATTTTCAATGACCTACAGTTAAATTAACAAATGTTTTAACATTTCAAAGTGTTTGTACTTTGACATGAGATTGATTTTTGCCTGATCTGTGGAAAAAGTCTGTATCTATAACTGCCTTGTTTCATTAGTTTTGTTAAATTAAAAACCATCTTGATTGTGGTAATAAGTAAGTATTGGGTTTTGTAAAGATATGTAACACTCATAGTAAATAGTATTTGAAGATTTAAAAAAATCTCAGAAAAAAAACATAAAATAATCCTCTAAAGCCATGGGTTTTTTGTTAAAAGATTTTTATTTCACAATTTTAAGTTACGTTAATATTTAAAATATTATCCTCCAACTTCTAACCGTTAAGGAGTTGTACCTTCCATCATCACCTAATCAACACGAGATGATGGCTACCAGACGCAAGTACTTGATTAGCTTTCGAAAATATGTGAAACACACCCTATAAAATTTGAGGGTTGCCTTCGATTTCCCTAAGATCCCATCACCAGATACAGACTTGGTGACAATGGGACCAACTAGAAAGTATACCCTTTCAAACAAAAAAAAATAATTTGAAATTGGTCCAGCCGTATTCGAGTAATCGGGGAACATACATAAAAAAAAAACCGACGAATTGAGAACCTCCTCCTTTTTTTCAAGTCCGTGAAAAATTGTTGTGGTTGCATAGTTGGTTGTGACATCACTTTTGTAGAGTTGTTTAAAGTGAACTGTCACAAAGAGTGATTAATTAGGTATTTTATGAATTTTCAACTAGGGTGCGGCTGTAAGGCTGTAACATAACTACTTCCTGTTTATTAATATGAAATATTATTGTAGTTAGAACAGAAAATTACCTAAAGCAAATTTAATGGTGTGTTTAATCTGATACTTTTTGTACATATATTCAGTATGATAAATTGATAAAAACAGTAATAATACTAATGTATCATACCACAAAAAGCATTAAAAGTGTTGTAATTTTCAGTCAAACAAGTGTTCTCTGACATGGACTTCCTTGGTTGGTATACCACCGGGGACACACCCACAGAGCGTGACATAGCTGTGCATAGACAAATTTGTGACATAAACGAGTGCCCTGTTATGTTAATGCTGAACCCCGCTGGGGGAAATGGTGATGTGAGTGTTGTTATATTGGCTGCTATATGGTTTTCATTATTGTTTTTTATTTATTTTGATTGTTTTTATTTTCAGCAACTTCCTGTAGTATTGTATGAGTCTGTGATTGATGTTGTAAATGGCAGAGCAACAATGCTTTTAGCACCACTTACATACACATTGGCAGCAGAAGAGGCAGAGAGGATTGGTGTGGATCATGTAGCAAGAGTATCATCCGGAGAAGCTGCTCTAAATAGTTTAGGTGATATTATTTTTCCTGCTGAATTACCTAGTATTTTCAAGGATTTGTATCACATTATAATTAGTTTGTATTGGCTAATTAATTGCTTTTAGAAATGCTACCACAGTTTCTGTGGTGTCTGCTAAACTTTGGATGTTTTCGGTGTTTTCCACTACAATACCAGTGTGTTATTAATTTCCTATCGTGTACAGAGTTTATAAGATGTTTCGAAAAGTCTGACTATAGAGATTTCCTGTTAGTTTGTGATGTGTTAAGATTTGTAGTGGGTGTTTGCAGTGGCTGAGCACCTGACGGCGCAGCGGTCGGCGATCAAGATGCTGGTCTCGCGCGTGCGCGCGGTGCTGGCGACGGTGCGCGCGATGCGCGACGGCGCCCTGCCGCCGCGGCCGGCACTGCTGCGCGAGGCGCGCGCGCTCGCCAACCGCCTCCCGCTGCTCACCTCGCACCAATTCCGCACACATTTCTACCATGTATGTTGTGTGATTCTCATTCGTCATCTTAAAATTATGAGCCATTTAACTTATTGTGGTGTAGCCGTAGCTTTGCCCAGTCAGACCGATAATAATCCTAACTGTAATAAAATTACATTCCGAATATCCTGTCTCGCCACCAAACGCCGTTATCAGACAAGGATTTTTTTCAATATGTTCTCATTACTCCTTTAGTTGCTTATTTGCTGTCGTGTGAATTAATTGAGTACAAAATTAAAATTTTCGTGATATTAGATTAATTTAGTACTTATTGGGTGTTAGTGGGTACATAATAGTTAGTATGATTAATAGGTATATATTTACTAATTTAGAATTTTCTTTACAGCAATGCAACGATGTCGCTCTAATGACCTACCTCGGCACCATAACCAAGGGGTGCAATGCTATCAACCAGTTAGTAAATCGGTTCAATGTTCTCTACGACAGACAAGGAATGGGCCGCCGTATGAGAGGCCTCTTTTTTTAAGTTTGACAGCACCTTAAACAATCGGTACACCTTAAACGTCAGTTATCTGGACCAACTCCAAAGCATGCCTTGTTTTATGATTGTACTAAGACTGTAAATCGTTCTTAAGGAGGTAGCTGTGAATCTAACAGATCGAGAGGACGAAAATTTATCTCTGAAGTGTATAAAACTATTGTAGTCTTCCCGTCAGCTGCGTCTCTCATTCGGCATCATTCGTAGCATTCGCTTTATCAGGTCAACTAATTATAGTCTATGGGCTTCTTAAAAAATAATGATTCAAGGGTAAAACATCGGTTTTGTTGAAAAACACAATGAGTGGTCCACAATTATAAGTTACAACGGTAATCTTCGTCCGCGCAGACGAGTGTTGACAAATGTCGAGCTATACCGAATGTAAGCACCGTGCAATAAAGACCTTATGGCGTTAGGTGCAAGGTAGAATATGCAATGACAGGTGCAACTGACTGACGCGTTGACGCGTGGCGCAGCGCCGAACAAAATGGCGGACACCGCAATGGCGCTTGACCAACGTTTGACCAATAGCTGTTCATGATTTTATCCACGCAAACGCACTGCCTTATTATTGGCTAAAATGGTTTCGCGCCTTCCAAAAAAATGCTTACCGCGCAGGTACATCGTTGTAACTTATATTTATGGTACAACTATAATTACTTGTATGAAACGCGCAATCAACGCAACCATAACGAGTTAAAATCAGATTTATATTCACACGGGATTATGACAAACGTGTTAAGTTTAGTCACTCCCTAAGTGACTTCTCAGGGGTTCTTAAAGTAGCAAGGAAATAATGTAATTTAAGGTTAAATTTTAATTACTCGAATATGAAAAATAAAACGGCATTATACAATGATATTACAATAATCAAAATTGTGTATTATAGGTTTGGTTACCTTCAGTTCGATAATGGCATCATAAACCTAGGCTAACTAACGCACCCGAGCTACACCCTACTAAAACAAAATTATAAACCGGGTGAAGTTAAATAGACTCGCTGATACAAGAGGTAAGTTAACCGGGCTGCTTCGACCGCGTGGGACTATTTTTACGTCCTGCTAGTACTAGGTATAACCAATCAAAACCGGTTTATTTCAATCACAATTTGCAAGCACGCGACCCTCGACTTACGCGGGTGTATATCATGCGGACGTATTCAGCTGTAAATGAATTTTGCATAAATAAAAAACAGTATTCTTATTAACATTACAATTTATTATACCGAAACAAACCGCTGCAGCTGTGGGACGTAAACAAGCTGGGGATGATAAACTAAAGTAATAAAGTACTTATGTAAAATTGGGATGTACCAGTTTTTTTAAGATCCATGCTAATTCATACACCATTTCGAGGAATAGGTTTTCTTATTTATTTCCAGTTTCGTGCTAACGTTTTTATTAATAAATTGGGTACCTACTTATTGTAATATTTCTCCCTCCGCCCTCTCTGACTGACGGCACAACAACGCTGCTCATGCTCAACTGGTTGAAAGCGCACCGTTACTAGTTTTCGTTCGACGACTACGAGAAGGTCAACGGAGCTCCGCAATTCCGTGTACTTCGTGACTCAACTCTACCCTAACCTAAGTAAATAGACTCATAGTCGTCGAACGATTACGAACAGGTGTGCTGCGGGGAATCTAAATTCCCGATGGTTGAACCAGCTGGGTTGAGCAGCGTAGTTGTGCGACGGCGACGGCATCCACCCTACGGGTCAGAGACTATTTTTTCATTTGACTTCAATAGTTGTGATGAAGTTACGAGCTCGTGAATATTTTGTGTGTACTTACATATACTTCGTTTTTAGGGTTCCGTAGGCAAAATGGAACTCCTGTAGTTTTTTTTCTGTGTTAGAAAAAACGTAAACAACAATTGAATATTTTTAGGGTTCCGTACCTCAAAAGGAAAAAACGAAACCCTTATAGGATCACTTTGTTGTCTGTCTGTATGTCTGTCTATCTGCCTGTCAAGAACCTTTTTCTCTGGAACGCGTGGAGGTACGAGGGGCGGCTGAAAAGTAATCTACCTAACAATGAAACAAAAGACTGTCGTGGCTAAATTTTTTATTTTCTATATAGTCCCCTGCTAGTAAAATGCACTTATTAAATTTTTCAAATATTGAATTTAAACCATTTAAAAAAAAACTTTCGGTTTGTCGTCAAAAAAGTCAGTAACCGCAGCCTTCATTTCGTCACCGGTCATAAACCTTCGTCCCCTGAGGTCTTTCTTGAGAAGTCTAAACAGAAAATAGTCACAGGGGGTTAAATCTGGACTATAAGGGGGGTGGTCAATGGTTTCAAAGCCATTGTCTTTAATTGCTAGCTTCGTTGTGCGGGCGGTATGCACTGATGCGTTATCGTGCAAAATCAGAATTCCTTTGCTTAGTTTACCTCGCCGTTTTTCTTTATTGTCTCTCTTAGTTGATATAGTAAGTTTGAGTAATAATCAGCATTCATTGTAGTTTTCTTCGGTAAATAATCTATGAGCAAAATCCCTTCTGTGTCCCAAAAGATTGTAGCCATAAGTTTACCTGCCGATGGACAGACCTTGAATTTCCGAGGCGGCTTCTCATCCTTACATTTCCACTGCAACGACTCTTGCTTACTTTCCGGGTCCCATTGTCGAATCCAAGTCTCATCACATGTTACAATTCTAGAAATTATTTCTTCCTCTTTCCCTCGATTCATGTCCAAAAACTCTTCGCAACATTTGACACGCCTCTCCATGTCAAATGCAGTCAACATTCTGGGACCCAACGTGCACTAACCTTGGACATGTTCAAATGCTCATGAATTATTTCATTGACTCGCTCTTTACTGACGCCCACATCTCTAGCTATCTCCCACTGCTTCACTCGTCGGTCCTCTAATATAATTTTTTTCGCTACATTGTCATCGGTGACGGCTGAAACTGGTCTTCCGCTACGAGGATCATCTTCCAGGCTCTCACGACCTAACTTAAACTGCTTTGACCAAAACTTTATAACAAATTCGGAAGAACACGAACTGCCATACACACGTAACATATGCTGTCTGATCTCCGAAGGTGTATTCCCTTCTTTAGTCAAAAACTTAATCACCGCACGCTGCTCGATTTTATCCATTTTCACTTTTTCTACCGACATGTTTGAAACAATTATAGGAGACAAATAAACGTGATGCAATAAACAAATGAATGTAATACATTTTGAAAATAGAATAACAAACGAATATAAATCCATACCAGCCAGCATTATTTTTGTATATATTTCTGACCAAGGAGATTACTTATCAGCCGCCCCTCGTAGGATGCTGAAATTAATATCAAATACTCAAACCTGCGGTCCTTTGAAACTGAAAAAATCGAGCTTCTAAGTCAACACAATCAACTTTGAAAACCTAAAGGGTACCTACTTCCAGTTGTCCTAGAAACTTGAAATTTGGTATGAAGGTAGCTCTTATAGCACAACCACCCAAAAAAATCTCTAAATCTAAATTTTTCATGTCTGTCTGTGTATGTCACAGACCACTATACACTGTTTATCACTGCTACAATGATCATGCACAACTTTGTGGATGACGCGCGGGCTCGAGATCATTGACCTCTCGCTGACGTCGCTTGTTCGTCTACTCGCCACTAGATGGCAGTAAAATCCTGAGCAAAATGTAGGAACAGGGCTTTGCTAATACTGGACAACTTAAAACACGGGAAAAGCAGGGAAATCTTTGTACGGAACCCTCGTGCGCGAGTCCGACTCGCACTTGGCCGGTTTTTTTTTTATTGAAAGCATTTTTTGCAAAATAAGTACCAGCAGGTATCAATTAAATAGCAATAAGATTTAATTACATGTATTTATATGTATGTAACGGTTACTTATTTTTAAAAAGCGATTTTCAATAAAAATACGTGTCAAGATATCTACCTTCTTTCTACCGTGCTGACAAAATCCAAAGCTGAAAACGTTCATCACAGTAGTGGTGTATATTCCTATCTTGACGTAATTTTCAATCACCGTTTATTACAAAAAAAAAGTCTTGGGTACGCATCATCTAAAAATTTTAGATTTTGAGAATTTTCTGAGTGGTTGTGCTATAAGAGTTACTTTAATACCAAATTTCAAGTTTCTAGGACAACTGGAAGTACCCTTTAGGTTTTCTGGGAACGGCAATTTGTATGGAAACAGCTATTTTTATGACTATCTTTTGATTGCGTTGACTTAGAAGTTTGATTTTTTCACAGGTTCAAGGGACTGCAGGCTTGAATATTTGATATTATTTTCAGTCTGCTACCTCCACGCGTTCCAGAGAAAAAGGGTCTTGACAGACAGACGGACAACAAAGTGATCCTATAAGGGTTCCGTTTTTTCTTTTTGAGGTACGGAACCCTAAAAACGGTCTTGACGAAACTTCAGCTCGGTATGTTTGTCTGTGATAAAAAAGCTGGGCAAGAGCGTGTCGGACACCCCCATGATAGGGTTCCTAAGCCATTACGTTAAAGCCCTGGCATAGATACCTAATTTAAAGGTATTTTCGTTCACACCTATTCGAACCAGTGTTAGCAAAGCCCTACTCCTAAGCAAAATGTACGCAGTGTGGGCTCAATTTATATCGGTCAATGACATAGACAAACGTAATAAGTTGGTCAAGTATTACTCTCAAACTTGTAAAGCCTGCTTATCTCTGATAGTTTTCCTTTTAAATTCGCTATATGCACTACCGCTCTGATTTTTTTCACATTTCCAAATATAACAGTTTCTCTGGTAGACACGGGGACATGGGGGACACTTGCCTCCAACAAAAATGAGCACTTCAAAGCTGAATATTTCGCAAACGAATAACTCTATCGAAAAATGATCTTCGAGCACCCTCCAATAATTTTCAAAGACCTATTCAACGATACCCCACGCTATGGAGTGGGCGAGAAATATTTTTATTTTTTTCCAAATTTTATTCCAACACTTTTTCGGTCTAATTAATATGTATATCTATGCAAAATTACAGCTCCTGAGCTATGCCGCGAACACATAGACAGACAGACGGTCATGACGAAACTGCAAGGGTTCCGTTTTTGCCATTTTGGCTTCGGAACCCTTTCGTGTAGCAGTGGAGGCGGAGGTGTTGCATGAAAACATACATTTACCGCACAGATTTAACTATTTTTCACTTGTGGTCGCGGGTGGGCAAAGTAATTGTTTTTAGTTCATAAATATGGACCTCCGCAAAATAACACCTGATTCAATTCTCATACTATTTGACGCCGCTAACGCAAACGCGACGGAGACTTATTTTTGGTTGGCGATTACACTAGATGCTCTGAGCCTCAGTAAGTGTGATTTTCAACACAAGAAAACTAACTACTATGAGCAAATCGGCAGCGCCTCTTACGGCACTTATTGGCAACGGACTATTCTAATAGAATTTAATGCGACCGCGATCGAGACGTTTTCTAGTGTCAAAAATACACTAGGCTCAGAACTTTCTAAATTACGTAATCGATCTTATTTAATTGTAACTTTGAATATAATAATGGACCTATTTTTATACGTTTGCTGCGAATTGGTAATATTTTATGTGCAGTAGTGCCTTTGCGAATTGAATCTACAATAGAGACTTATTCCCAATCAATGTGTTTCTATACAATAGATAAAAATATGAATATTGCTTCCATATGTTAAACATTGTCAGAATTACTAAACAATGCTATAATTTATGTATTGTTAATTTTTTTATACATCTTCTGTAGCGAAATAGACGAATCACTCACGTGTATAGATTGAATTTACACCGACATGCTATGAACAAATTTGTGGTCCTTCCCCTGGGAGTGCACGACTCAGCGGCAGCGAGACGCACACTGCGTGCCAGGCCTTTTCTCTCGCGACTACAGGGCGCAGCTGACAGCGGCACACAAATTATCCCTCGTTTGCATCATCAATTTTAGGGTTCAGTACCTCAAAAGGAAAAAAACGGAACTGTTATAAGATCACTTTGTTGTCCGTCCGTCTGTCTGTCTGTCAAGACCCTTTTTCTGCTGAAATTAATATCAAATACTCAAGCCTGCAGTCCCTTGAAGATGTGAAAAAAAAAGCAAAGTCAACTTAATCTAAAAGATGCAGTCATTAAAAAGGTTGTTTCCATACAAATTGCCGTACTTTGAAAAACCTAATAGGTACTTCCAGTTGTCCTAGAAACTTGAAATTTGGTATGAAGGTAGCTCTTATAGCACAACCACTCTGAAAAACTTAAATTTTTATGTCTGTCTGTAGATTTCACAGACTAATTTAAGATGACTCCACACTGCGTACATTTTGCTTAAAAGCAGGGCTCTGCTGACACTGGACAACTTAAAACACTGGGGAAAAGCGTTAAAATCTTTGTACGGAACCCTTGTGTGCGAGTCCGACTCACACTTGTCCGGTTTTTATTACTTATTGTCAAATGTAGAGTAGCACACTACACTGATCACGTCACTCTGTAAAGATATTGATGTCGGGCTAAACTCGACTTATGTACGTGAGTGATCCGTTAATTTTACTATGTTTGAGTCTCATGGTAGTTTCATGTTAAATAAAATAACATTATTATTAATTACGCATGGTTTTTATCTTATCCCACGGGAATCTAGTTTCCCGAATATGATACTATCCTCTGCATTTCAGTTCGGAAGCTATCTTTCTGCCATCAGTTTCATACCCGTTACCGTTTTTACTGTAAGCGAATTATTATAGATAAGCAGATAGGGACGCGCATGACGACGAAAATAGACGCTGCCACTCGTTCCGGCCAGGGCCGTGTTTTATAAAGCTACCAATTACAAACGGAAGTCTCTTTCTAACAAAAGGTGACAGAAGGGACTTCCGCTTGTAAATTGTAACTTGTAGCTTTATAAAACAGACCTGTAGGTAGTGTTTTTTTTTTTTCATTTTATCGAATTGTTAGTCTCTGCGTACAGTCAAAGTTAAAAATAAATAGCTGGATAAGGGTGCCGAAAATATACATCAAACGCAATAGTGAAGTATTGTGTACGTTTACACATTGAGAGCTTGTGAATTATATCTACTTATTGGTAACCGTGACTGTACACAATGCATTCAGGATAAGCTTTGGTCATGTGTAGCGCTGGGATATTTTTACTTGTAAGGTATTTTATAATATCAAATAAAAAATGTTTTAAGTGCAATATTTAGTTTTATTCGTACCCGACACGCTCTTGCTCGGTTTTATTTATAATTATGTCGACATTCAAAGTGCTACGATGATATATATTGTAACGGACGATATACATGCATATGCTGGGTGAAAAGTAAATAAGTACTTACCTAACAATAACAACAAATAAATAAATATCATGGCAGGACCGTCCAACTCCACGTTTAGGCAAGATTTTAAAAGTACGCGGTGAGTCCTATCCATAGGACTAAATTCACATGGCTGCCACCGCCGCGCGCCCAGCCAGTCGCGCGCCGGCCGGGTCGCATGTCGGATGTTGCTTATACTCACGCGCCGCGCGCATCGCATTGTCCGCGGAGTGCGAATTACGATGAACTACAAAATGAAGGCATACTGAGCCACATTCGGCTGCCTGAACAATAACAAGGATCCAAACCTCACATTTTTCAGACTTCCAAAGGAAAATGAAAGGTAATGAAGTGCACGTCAACCAATACATAATTAAGTAGGTAGGTACCTACTTATACCAAAGGTTTAATTTTTGTTGTTTATATTTATGTCACCTATATTCCAATTATTAATTATTACAAGCTTTTATTTTGATTTGCAATGTTTGTACATATGTAGGTAGGTATGTATGTTCGGGTCAAATCTTGCGAGTTAAATTTCTTGTTTGCGTCGTGTCGTATCAATTCGTATGCCATTGATCACAAAATTAGAGTAATATGTAGGCATATTATAACGTTGTACTATTATGTATTCTGTGACATAACTTCTAATTAAATATTCAGATTAATTCTTTTTAAAAGAAGGCAACCCTAACGTAGTCAGAAGAGATAAGAGATACACGATTGAAAGAGAGGCAACTTGTAGGTGAATATAACTAGGCAATTAGCGCTGTGCTACTTGAATTGCGCTTTATTGTGTCGTAGCAAGAGTGGCTATTTATTTAAATGATTTTATCTACACACATATCATAAGTCCTCTATAGTGCGTTCAGAAACCGTAGAAAATTACCAGCATTGCAGCGCGTCGTCGACTGCTCGCCGCCAGCCCCCGCCAACCACCACCAGCAGTAAAGTAATAGTCATTACGACGTCGAATTCGATGTCGCAATGACTTTTTTCGATGACTTTTTGGTATCGAATTGAATGTTTCAAATTTGAAAACCAACGTAATTTACAATCATAGTGAAATAAAACGGATCACTCACGTATGCAAGTAGAGTTCAGTCAGACTTGTATAAATAATAATGTGATAATTTACAATAAAAAAAATCAGTCTACGATACGTCAGCTCGGTATGTTTATCTATGATTAAAAAAAAACCGGACAAATGCGAGACGGACTCGCGCACGAGGGTTCCGTAGAAAGATTTTAACGCTTTTCCCTAGTGTTTTAAGAAGTCCCGTGTTAGCAGAGCCCTGCTCCTAAGCAAAATTTAAGCAGTGTGGGGTCAACTTATATTGGTCTGCGAAATCTACAGACTTGAGACTTTTCGGAGTGGTTGTGCTATAAGAGCTACCTTCATACCAAATTTCAAGTTTCTAGGACAACTGGAAGTACCCTTTAGGTTTTCAAAATACGGCAATTTGTATGGAAACGACTTTGTTAATGACTGTATCTTTTGATTGCGTTGACTTAGATGCTTGATTTTTTCACATCTTCAAGGGACCGCAGGTTTGAGCATTCGATATTAATTTCGGCATGCT
The DNA here is from genome assembly GCA_963691665.1 of Clepsis dumicolana. Lineage (NCBI taxonomy): Eukaryota > Metazoa > Arthropoda > Insecta > Lepidoptera > Tortricidae > Clepsis > Clepsis dumicolana. The sequence continues at coordinate 25,488,091 of OY829505.1, read as the reverse complement.
ACCTCCACGCGTTCCAGAGAAAAAGGGTTTTGACAGACAAACAGACGGACAACAAAGTGATCCTATAAGGGTTCCGTTTTTTCCTTTTGAGGTACGGAACCCTATATGCCTTCGGCTTCTGAAACCCATCTTAGAGTAATTATAATATGTGTGTAGATAAAGTAATGTATGCAACTCCACATAATTAGGCCTTAAAACATTCGTGTGATTCTATTATGAAACTCAGCTTCGCCTCGTTTCATAAAAACACGTGTTTTAAGGACCCTCATTATGTAGCAGTTGCATAAACTACTATTGCGGAGTCGGACGCTGTACTTGTATTATTATGTATTCTGTACTACTATGTATTCTGTGATCATGGGACAATTGACACCAATTGATCTACTTAGTCCCAAACTAGGCAAAGCCTGTACTGTGGGTACTAGACAACGGATAATAAACTTATTTATATAGAAAAATACCGGGATCGAATCCGGGACCTCAAGCTTTATAGTCAGCGTCTCTAACCACTACGCTATCCGGTCGTTAATTAAATAAGTAGCTATTTCATTTAGGCTGAAAGTGCATAATGTGATTTATTACCATTTTACCTGAGCGAAGCCGGTTTTTCAGCTATTTACTATAATTTGAAACTTTATCTACTAGAAATAATTTAATTGAAAATTGAACGAACTGCGTAGGTACTGGTTCGAGAATCTGGTCTGCTCATTTCTGCAGCAGCTCCCTGTCCCTGACTGGACCCGCTAGCACCGCTCTGCTACAAGGCACTGCTAGCTATTGAATGGACAACCTTATTGAATGGAAGTAGTCGCGGGTAACAGCTGGAAAAAAACCCCCCGACTTAAAGAAACCTATAAAAAGTAAAAAACGTTTTTTCTGGACCTGGTCCTTTTTAGGTAGCACTTACTTAGGTTAACCTTTTTGCAGTCGTTTGCAGTATTTTTATATTCGTAGGCCCTCCATACGGCAAAGACGGGTGTTAAAGCAAAGCAAAGAGGGGTGTTATAAGTTTGACCGCTATGTGTGTCTGTATGTCTGTGGCCTGTCTGTGGCACCGTAGCTCTAAATGGTTCAACCGATTTGAATCCAGTTTCTTTTATATTATTTACTGTCTAACGCACTCGGCTTCGCTTTGGCATTCGTAATCTTTTTCTATATAACCAAACCTAATCAACTTAGAAAAGTTGAAAAACCCCCGACATTGTCATTTCAAAGTTCAATATTTCAATAACGGGTGAACCGATTTTAATGAAACTTCGCTAAGAACCATCTCGATTACACTAGCTTTCGATTAAAAAAACCGCATCGAAATCGGTCCATCCGCTTGGGCGCTATGATGCAACAGACAGATACACAGACACACAGATACACAGATCAAACTTACAACACCCCTCTTTTTCGTCAGGGGTTAAAAACGGTACTAGATCGTGTGAGAAAGAGATAGCTAATGTCAAAGCGAAGCTAAGCTGTTACTTTCAATCAATTAAGCAGGACGAGTGTTTTAAAAGTAGGCATTTTAGAAAAATACTTAGTACTTACCTGAACTGGTAGGTACTTAGAGTTGAAGTGAGCTTTCCCCTGTCGAAACATTTACGATATTGTTATAAGATTGATTTTAGCCTGGCCATTGGGAAAGGTTTTTCTACTATGTATGGAGTTGAGGTAATTAATTGGTGACCCACTGTAGAACATTTTCATAGTAAACGTCATAAGTACTTAACGATTTTCCTTGACAAGCAATGCGTTTACTGTGAAAAAGTTTCATGGTGGGTCAGGAATTAATTTCCTCGACTGTACGTGTACGAGGGCTGTTTGATAAGTACCCGTTTATGGAAAAATAAACATTTGTTTTTTGTATATATGCATTTATTTTTCTACGTAGTCACCTTTTAACTCTATACATTTGTTCCACCTAAACTCAAGCTTCAATAAACCATCCAAAAAGTATGATTTTGGAAAGTCATTAAAATAGGCCTCTGTGGCGGCAATGACTTCGTCATTTGATCCAAATCGCTTGCCACCGAGCCATTTTTTTAGGTTGGGAAACAAAAAGACCATGACCTTTTCAGCCGATGGGACGGTTTTTGCTTCCTTTGGAGCAGGTTCACCCGGTAAAATCCACTGCTTCGACTGCTCTTTCATTTCCGGGGTGTAGTGGTGGACCCACGTTTCGTCCACGGTCACGAAACGACGCAGAAACTCCTTCGGGTTACGTTTGAACACGGCCAAACACTGCTCCGAAGTAGTCAGTCGGTTCCGTTTTTGCTCCTCCGTGAGTAAACGCGGCACCCACCTCGCCGATACTTTCTTCATACCCAATTTTTCTTCTAATATGTGTTGTACCCTATCGATTGAAACGATTTCTCGAAGTTTAATTCGGCGGTCGGCTAAAACGATATTTTAAATTTTCTTAACCATATCGTCTGTAGTCACCTCAACTGGCCGACCTGGGCGATCCTCATCAAAGACGGTTGTTCTCCCCCGCTTAAACTCGTTATACCAATATCTGACGGTTGTCATAGAAGGAGCACATTCATGGTAAACCGCTTGCATTCTTACTTTTATTTCATCACATGTTTTTCCTTCCAAAAATAAGAATCTAATTACAGACCGATACTGTTCTTTCTCCATTTTAACAATTTTAAGTTCACGCCTTCACTGAATCGTTGTCAAATGAGAAAAAAAAAACAAAATGCCATTTTTTTTTAATTTTCCCACCTCTGAAAAATGGCTTAAAAAGGTGGTATACTTATTTTCGGCAAGTGATATTAATATATTTAGAAAACGGGTACTTATCAAACAGCCCTCGTAAACCTAGTAAACCTACACAGTCAACGTCAAAAGTCGATAACATTATTAATTTACTAGAGAGCGCCCGCGGTTCCGCCCGCAAGGAATTTAACGTAAGGAATCTCTACATATAGCAATAGGAATGTGTCCCTTTTGTAAAAAAGTAATATTTCTAATTAGTCTGTCATATAGATTATCGAATAAAAAATTGGCCACGTATTTTTTGCTTTCTGTGATACGAATAAAAATTTACGTAGATAAAATTAAAATTTTCCGTAAACTGCAAAGCAGGATAATTAATGGATTTCTTTACCCCTGAACGGCAACACTAGCATAGATAATACATCGCTCGCTTTGGCTCGAAATTCGAACATGCGATTTTATTTTGCTTAATATACATTCACGCTCCCAATATCATATTTTCTCAAGTTTTTCGCGATTCCCATGGTCAATGAATCGAATCGCTTTAAAAATCCAGAGAAATATTGCGTTGTTTGGGAGAAATCTTTCAAAGTGTAAAAAGTGCGAAAAAAAGGTATAAGACCTCCGACATAAAAAACCTATAAAAAGTTATAAAATACAATTTCTGGGCCTAATCCTTTAATTAGGAACTAAGTAGATATGTTAACTTTGGCGCAGTCGGGTGCCGTAGGTATATACCTACAGAGTGCCTACAATACAAATAGACGGCAATTCCTACATAAAGGACTAGGCCCAGATTTTTTTATTTTACTTTTTATAAATTATTTATAGTGGGTTTTTTTTTTTTTTTTTTTCACTTTTTCACTTTCCTATAAATCATTGATGTTCGTGGGAAGGTACCTACTCAACTGACGCGAGAGAACCTAGGTATAAAAGGTAGGTATATTTATTTATATGCGTTAATTTAAACAACTTTAAATAGTGATTGTGTCTTATGTAGGTGTACATTATATTTTGATTGCATTAAAGTTTTTAATATCTTTGTCTAATAGTGACTCGATTATAAACATTGCTTTTAATTGTACTTGTACTTTAATTGATATCACGTTTCAATCATACTTATCGACAAGGTAATTTTAGGTTGCCTAGGTAGGTATACATAGTACCTGTTACTTATTGCCATAGCTACAAACAAAGTTTACTCACAATTACAATTCCGTAAAAAAAATATCTACACGCATATCATAAGTCCTCCATTATGCTTTCAAAAGCCGTAGGTAATGACAATAATTACGATAGTCAGTTTTCATCTTCAAAAACCAAACAATAAAAAAATAGGCGTCAATGAAAAAAGAGATATTGATACGAAACGTCAGCTCGCTATGTTTGTTTATGATTAAAAAAACCGGACAAGTACGAGTCGGTCTCGCGCAAGATTTTAACACTTTTCTCAGTGTTTTAAGTTGTCCAGTTTTAGCAGAGCCCTGCTCCTAAGCAAAAATTTGAGAATTTTCTGTGTGGTTTTGCTATAAGACGAGCTACCTTCATACCAAATTTCAAGTTTCTAGGACAACTGGAAGTACTCTTTAGGTTTTCGGTGTACGGCAATTTGTATGGAAATAACCATTTTAATGACTGTGTCTTTTGATTGCGTTGACTTAGAGGTTTGATTTTTTCACAGCTTTAAGGGACTGCAGACTTGAGTATTTGATTATTAATTTCAGCATGCTACCTTCACGCGTTATAGAGAAAAAGGGTCTTGACCGACGGACAGACAGACAGACAGACAGACAGACGGACAACAAAATGATCCTATAAGGGTTCCATTTTTTTTTTTTGAGGTATTGGAACACTAAACAGTCAAATTCGTGACAGGTTTATTATGCCTTCGGCTTCTGAAATCATTTTAGAATAAGTACTTATATGCGTGTAGATAAAGTCATTACTTTACATATGCAACTCTACATAATTAAGCCTTAAAACACTCATGTGATCTTATTATGAAACTCAGCTTCACCTCGTTTTATAAAACCACACTCGTGTTTTAAGGACCCTCGTTATGTAACAGTTACATTAACTACTATTAACTGAGTAGGTATTGCATAAAATATTTGCTTGTAAGTATGTCAAAGAATATTTATACTAAAGTAAACTTATGTTAATCTGATTGGTATATTTACCTTGTTTGTTTAATATAATATATAATACGCGACCACTGTACCCTGCACACCTAACATGATAACTATTAAACCTCCTACTTTAGGGCGCTAGTTACTATGTACATATATTAAAGTTGTAAATGCAAAACAGTAAACATTCTATCTAGGTATCAGATTCAGTATTGAATCGATTTTTATTAAATAGTAGTTGGCTGCTTGTTTGTAACAAGTAAGTAGGTATGTATATAATAATAATAATAATAATTTTTATGTTATGTACAACGCGATTTCTTTCGGAGAAGGCTATATTTATGTTTATGCTATAGTCGTGTTTGATCATATCTTATCAGGCCTAGGTATAGCGTAAAAACACACAAAATTCAAGCTGTATGTCGAATACAAGGTTGACAGTCTGCATCAATGTTCTGAACTCAGAGATCGTCGACGGCGGGTGATACTTTGATCATATTTCAGCACCCTGCGCGAGAGATGCGTTGTAAGCGAGCTCATTCCTTGTATTTTTCACCAAACAGCTTGAGATACTGCTGCTAAAGTTCCTCGGGTATTTTTTCGATGCCGATGAGGTCGTCAAAGATCGAATGCGAGTCAGCGTGCGCGCGCGGGTCGCGCAGCGCGCGGCGCGCGTACTGCAGCACGGCGCGCGCCAGCTGCCCCACCGTCCACTTGCGGTCCACCACCACGCGTGCCACCGTATCCAGCTTCAAAATAAACAATATGACATTCTCAAAGCCTGAATTACATGCAAGTAGTAAGTGACCCTATTTCCTTAAAATAAGATTTGTACATATTTGAAGTACCTAAGAGGGCCCCTCTGCATGACAGGGATAGCCAGTATAGTCAGTGTGTCTCAACCATTGTAACAGTTGCTAGCGTTGTGGTCGAGCAACGACACATAAAACGCTGGGGAAATGTAGGAAAAATCTTTTTACGGAATCCTCGGTACGCGAGTCCTACTCGCACTTGGCCGGTTTTTTCTTTAAAAAAAAAATCTAAAAAACGAATCGACGAAAAGTTTCATATATAATTAATCAGTGAACCTACTCCCAAAATTTCACGAGGATCGGTTGAGAAATGCGACCTGTAGATAAGAACAGCCGGACAGCGGGACAGACGGCGGACATAGGTACGAAAGAAATTTTGTCCAAGCTGAAACGTATACAATCGCTCAATTCGTTCGCTCGGCAAAAAATAAGTAGGTACCGTTGCGGTCGATAATGGCCTTGCTAATAGCAAGAACGATAAAACCAAGAGGACTGCCAATGGCTATACAATGTCGCGATCCTGTAAAATAATGAGCCTGCTATAGCTAGTTTCACTATAGAGAGGTCTCTGTACCATTTTGTATGACACTTAGACCTCAGGCTAACACATAGCGCCATCTATGAACTGAAAGAAAAAACTAATTTAGATGGTGCTATTGTTTTAGCCAGAGGTCTAACATACCAAATGAATGGTACAGAGACCCCTCCGTAGTAAAACTAGCTACAGCAGGCTTATTATTTCAAAGGAATGCGACATCGTCTAGACATTGGCAGTCCTCTTGCTTTTATGGTCCTTGCTAATAGTGATTATTAAATTACCTTGTACTCAATTATTCTGTTTTATAAAATAGATTTAGGTACTTTAAATAATCGAAATTTAGTGGTTACTTGTGTTTTGTTTATGTACAAGCTTTTATTAAATATCTGCGCCGCTTTCAGCTTGGCGATTAATTAATGTATTAACACCGTTCGATGATCGTTTTTGCGAAATCCGTAAATTATTATTATTCGATTACTTACTCAAGTACCTGCCTAGTCAGAAAACGCGGGCCCCGTTTCGAGTCTATTACTTAGCTATTATGGGAGGTCGATATTTTATTTTGAGAAATAACCACAAACTTTTATCAATCCGTGATACTGATCATTAAATTTTACCAAATATTTATCTTTAATTTATTTAGGTACATACATATTTAATTTACTTTTACTAAAACATGTGCAAATAAAAGAACTACTTAACAGAAATACATGTTTTATGAATTATTAATGTATTTTTATATATTTAGCATTTTCGAGCATATTGTAAAGTCGACAAGTTAATTTGAAAACTGTTTTTTTTTCTCTTAGGTCAGATAAATTTTATAATTTTTTTTTAATTACGTCTCACTGGATGCCCTTAATTATGGTCACTCTAATAGAGCTAGACGAAATGACTGGGTGGTAGCTACCTTTGTCGTGCCGTTTTTTCTGCAGAGTGCGCAGTTCAGATGTACGAAGTACCTACTTACTATGTCCATGCTGAATTGCGTGTTTGACGATCTGCACCCTCAACTGTGTCGACTGACAACCTACGATCGACGTCCAATGCCGTCGTTTGACTGAAACTAAAGGTGGGATCCCACGGCCCGTGTTATTACAGGCCAGGTCGGATCGTGCCACGCCTCTGGATGCCTGTGCGGCTGATTGAGTTTCGCACGAGCCGTAAGCCTCATCACATGCGACGGTTTCCATGGCCTGTCGTTCTGACCTGGCGCGATCTGGTCTGTGAGAAAGTAGGCCGTGAGACCGACCTTATAGGGACCATGATGTGATCTTATATTTTTATGCGAAAACACTAGGTAACTTTAATTATTTTCGTCGCACAAAAAGATTGTGGCACCTCTGAGTCGACTATGGTTACCTTATACAGCTTCTCGTTCCCGTAGGTGTAGTATATGAGCGCGGGCACGCGGGCGACGCTGGCGGCCAGCCACTGCAGCAGCAGCTTGAGCTGCGGGTGCCCGCGCTGCCGCTGCCCGCAGCCCCAGTTGCCCGTGGCCACGGGCCTGCACGAGCTGCCCGATACTATCTTGTGAGCTAGTTGGCTAAGCTGCAGGCAATAGAAATGTTATCTCCAAAAGGAAATATAAGTAGGTATATTGTGGCGATGATCGTAAAGTAGGTTATTTGTATTAATATTTGCAGGTAATTTTTTGCTTTGAAAATTAATACGATGAAGTTAAGTTACGCAATGTGTTGTATCAACTCGAACGAGCGCCTATTTTGAGTCCTAAGCAGTTCACCAGCAGTGGGTAGGCGTTGTGTTGTGTTAAAACTACTTAATTGATTTTAAGAATTTGTATATTTACCTACTTAATAGCTCTCTTGAATATTTTAACTGTTAATTGCTTCGTCTGCTGTTAATCGAGGTAATGGATTCATCCTAACCAATAACGTAGAAGTAGAACTGAATTTACGTCCTTTTAGAATAAGTACCCCTTAATAAATTAATTAAGTGTATGAATCTTCGATCTTAGTGAAAATTTCAAATTACTGTTTTGTTCCTATTTCCAAGCAGAATACAGACAAGTAATCAAATTAAAGGTAAGTTGCAGTCTTAGAAATATAAAATGACAATTGCGCGAATTGCGAGCCAGTATTGCCCGTGATACATTACATTTTGTGTTTTATATGTATAGGTAATTATAATGGTGTTTTGCAGCATTTGTGATCGCGGAAAGTCGTCCACAGAGTATACTTAATTAGGTACCTACTAGAAATTGTATGCGTGATTGCGTAGGAGTCGTAGTGCTTTTGCGACATTACCTACAGTTTCTGAAAGCATAATAGAGGACTTACGATATGTGTGTAGATAAGCAAACGTAGTAAACCGTGAACAGCCGTTATTAGGCGTGCCTATGATTAAACGACTGGTTAAAACTGAAAGACCAGTTTAGCTGTTGGTGACACAGCACAGTAGTGAACACGGGCCTTAAGTCGATGATTTGAATTACAGTGCAGTTGGTGTGAGATCATGCAAATTGTAAATATTAGCCGAAAAAGCGAAGCCTACAAGAAAGAAATAGCTACACTGAGGTGAAGTTTCATTAGGTAAAAACACGTAATGTGTCGGTGATAAGTTACAATTAATTCACTGGGATGGTTCGATTTGATTGAAAATTAGCGACAGACGAGAGCAGTAACGTGCCTGCTGACCTTCGATTTTTTTAGCGTAATTGTTACCGGTTCACATTCAACATGTTCTTCTATTGTTTCTACTATCATGTTTATCATCCAATTTAACTTTTTCTTTCTAATGCTCGGGCTCGATACTTGTGTGGAGTTTGTTTCTGCGGAATTACTAAACGAAGTCAAGTCGTATACGTTCGTTTCAAAGTCGCCGTCTGAGTCTCTAGTTCGCTCGTTTTGTATTGTCTTCTTCGGTACAGACTCTTTTATTTTGCAATTCTGTCAAAACACATTTAATTTGAAAATGCGGTACCTATAGACCTCGTGAAGTTACGCGTTCGACGTGGCTAGGCACAAATAGTAGGTAAAAATGTTTGTGGAAAGTCTATATTTGACTAGGTTGCGTGGTTTGATGGATCGGGCAGTAGTGATGAATGGTTGGAATGGAATCTTACCAGTTGGGCGGCCAGGCGGTGGCGATGGCGTGCCAGCTCGAGCGACAGCGAGCGCGCGGCGAGAGCGAGGCGGCGCGGCGCGGCGCGGTCGCGCGGGTACAGTTCCGCCGCTTCGGCCTCCCCCGTGCCGCTCGCGCTGCCGCCGCCCGCCACAGACTCGCTCAGCGTGCGCTTTAAAAGCGAACCCGCGAATCTGATACAAAGTAGCTTGTAGATAGCAAAGCAGTTGGTATGGCACGTGTGAATCGCTGTACTGCTACTTAGTTAGGTTACCTACAATATTATCTAGAGTCACGTCATACGAAGCATAGGTAATGTCACCTAACTGTCCCGAAGATACAGATAGATAGATATACTGAGGCTAACTTCTGGTAGGTGCTTTGTACGCCCATTAAGAGATAAATATTTCCCATTGAGTTACCTAATTACGGCCAAGTCTCGGGAGTCCATCTCCCGTGGTTTGTGTTCGCCAGATTCACTATCGACTATAGGGTCGTTTATCCAATGATTGAATTGTTCGTAAACTTCTTCAAGCTCCGATCTAAAACAATAAATAGTAATTAATTAATCGAAGCTGTCGTAGGTATCAAGTCAGTCATTATGTTTCATCTGTTACCAAAGTATTACTAACGTGTACTCAGTACTAAAACTGTATTTGGAACTGTTGCCAGTTTCCTTTCGTCCTAGAAAGCGATGTCGTGGTGACCGATCGCCATTGCTGATCGTTTCTTTTTCGGTCAGCACGAAACCGACGGAGCCGCCTCGTTTAACTCTAAAACAGCAAAATAATAATACTTAATTAATTTGTTGTAGCTAAAAACTGCGCAGGTCGTAGGTATGTATACAACATGGCAGCGGACGATTATAGAAATAATTAAAGACAGACCTAATGTCATTATCGTTAAGTTCGGCGCCCGATATGCTGATTCCGACGGCGTAGCTGGAGCTGTCGGTGGACCAGTCGCCCGTGCTGCCGCTGGAGTGGTCGGCCTCGCGCCGCAGCGCCTCGCGCAGCCGCCCCGCGAAACTCAGGCGTCTCTCCTCGGTCGATAATTCTTTAGAATATTGGAATGAATTTGGACGAGCACTCTCTCCCTTGCCCTCGTCCTCGCTACCATCTGAAAGATAAACTTGCCTTTGAAATAAATCGACTCTAAAAGAAATCTGCCAACTCAACGCACAAAATGAAGCAATGCTTTTTCACCTCTCATACTCGGAAAGTGAGGCATATCTAATCTAACATACGGGAGGAAAGTTATGCATGGCTCCCCTAGGGAGTAAAAAAATAAAAAAAAAGCGCTAGATGGATGGCTATGACCTATGACTATGACCTATTCAGCCTATACAGCCTATGGAACAATTCTTATGTTTTTATTATTTTTCATTATTGTTGGCTATTATAAAAAAAACATGCTTAGGTACCCAATAATTATTAATACAGCATTAACGTAGTTTTTCTGAGTAAATTATACTTAAATGAAAAAAAATACGAAAAAAGTAATAAGTAATATGCATTAATAAAAAAAACACTCGTTAAATGGCAATGGTATTGTGAATGCAGCCTATAGAGTTAAACTATTTGTTTCAATTTTACCATTGTGACTTACTTGTTTTACAAAAAATGTGTACTAGAATACGTAATTGAATTTATAAAGTAAAGTAACTAACAATAATCATTCTGACCAGCGATCAATTTAGAAAAAAAAACACATTAAAAAAAGGCGTGAAATTGGCGCGAAAGCATTGTTTGTCTTTTGTTCTCTATGGTCGCGGAGGAGCAAATTAATATTTTTTTTGTTTAAATATTTATCTTAAACATTTATGTTTTTTTACTTTCCTTATAGTCGAAATGAAAAGCAGGGTGTTTAACTCTGGGAATACGCCAATTTCAAACTCTAATTATTGGCACCCTCGCAATGCTCGGGTGCCAAAATATCTCGTTAGAAATTGGTTCTTTTCCTCCCTCGTTGAACAATCTACTATTAACAATGTTTTTAAGTGGCGCTGATCTTACCTAGGTAAGCAATACCTAGAACAAAATATTTGTATCTAGTGTCTTAGCGAACAAATAATTAAATTATGACAAGTACTTACTTATTTTATTAAAACACGTATAGCCCCAAACACCCTTTGCGTTTTCCCATTTGTATTTTTTTTAAGAATAAAATAAAATAAAATAAATAAATATCATTGGACGATTCGACACCAATTGATCTAGTCCCAAACTAGGCAAAGCCTGTACTATGGGTACCAGACAACGGATAAACATACTTATATAGATAAATACATACTTATATACATATTAAACATCCAAGACCCGAGAACAAACATTCGTATTTATCATACAAACATCTGCCCGACCGGGATTTGAACCCGGGACCTCAAGCTTCATAGTCAGGGTCTCTAACCACTAGGCTGTTCGGCCGTCAAAACATGCAACAACTTAAAAACATGCATGACAAAAGGCACATTTACATTTTCCGTAATCAAAACTATCATTGGCACTGTGGAATTCTTCGTCGCTTGAGTTGCAGCTCGAGTAGAGGCTGTCCTCTTGAGCGTCCAGCTGCCCGTGGGCCGGACTCCTGGTCACTGGAAGACACTCGCCGGAAGACCCTAGGACTATGAATCTTCCTCGACGATTGTTCAAAGTCGCCCCGTCAGGTGATAACCAGCATTTCCGTTTTAATATTTCAACACCTAGAAAATAGGCAGGTACCTTCGTTAATCATTTACCTACTTCTTAGGTAGTAAAATATCCATGTTTCATAAAACGGAAATATACTTAATAAATTAATTGAACCTAGAGTAAAAAAATTACACTTTGAAGCTTATTTACCTCGCACAAACCAATTAAGTACCTACCTACTTAGTATACATATACCTATTAAAGGGCTACATATTAGAATCCCTAAAATTGATTTACCTAATTCTGATATATATACCTATAAGGATGAAATACCTACCTTATTTTTTAAATACTTAACGAACAGTTAATAATACCTGGTCTGATGGATGGCAATACCTAATCGATGAATATACCTAATCGACGATTTACCGAAAGCTGATTAATCTAAAATCGATTTTCCTGAATATATACGAAATACCTAAATAAAAAAACCTATTGATTTTTTCACCTAAACTTTAAATACCTACTAATAATTATATTTTTTTTATAATCGCTCTGTCATATTTTTATTTTATTTATGAATTTTTCGTCCGAGTTCGAGCTCCATTTTCGTGTGCCTGAGGCGCTCTGCGCATTGACAATATTATGTTCAAGTGTGGCTGGCGAGACTCACCGGCATGCGATTGTGGTGCACCTGCACAGTCAGTCCACCACTTCATCCATAACTGCCCAAAAAGAAAATACACTGGAGGCACCCTGAATCTACTCTCCTGATGCGAACGCAGCCCAATGGGTGGAGAACTTAGATATTCGTTTATAGTATAATATAGTTAATAAGCGACTCTGTAAATTGCCATACAATTAAATTAAACTTAAACTTGTAATACTATGTATTCTGTGCTTAGGCGTTATAAACTTCAGTCATTCAACACTTAGGTGAAACGATCGTTAACTAATAGGTATTTCGAAATTAGTCTTTAGATATATCGGCATTAGGTAAATCAATTTTAAGGATTTTAATATGTACTCGGAATCCTATTAAAGTGGTCTGAAAAAACTTGATAATTTTTAACAAAAAAAATGTTTATTTTAACCAAACCGATTACCTTTCGATGACCCGATTTTCTCGTAATTTGTACATATAATTACGGTCGCTTTAAAAAACCCTTGTATCTCTTATATGAGTGGTTTATTATCATATTAACATATTCGCAATTTCAACTCAACTGTCAACGCAAAAATTTTAATTGCAAAGAATGAATCAGTATTTTTTTTAACTACACACATATCATTAAGTCCCATTATGCGTTCAGAAACCGTAGGTATTGACTATCATTACGCCAGTAAATTTTAGTCCTCAAAGAGGAATACAATTTAAAAATAGGACTCAATTATAGGACAGACAGACGGATAACAAAGTGATCCTATAAGGGTTCCGTTTTAACCCGGAACCATAAAAATAGTGTATATGAAACGTCAGCTCAATATATTTGTCTATGATTTAAAAGAAAAACAGCCAAATTCGTGACAAGTTTATTCTGCGCCTTCGGCTTCTGAACCCATCTTAGAGAACTTATAATATGTGTGTAGATAAAGTAATGTATGTAACTCTATTAATTAGGCCTTAAAACACTCGTGTGGTCCTTTTATGAAACTCTGCTTCGCCTCGTTTCATAAAACGGCCCTCATTTTACCTAATGTTGGGCATTCCCTCTTTCATTAACTCATACAGTCCAACAGTCATACAGTTTCGTACGCTTCAATTAGATATATATATTTATGTAGATGGTAAATATGAATGTTTAGATCTGGTTAGGGGGATGGTTGACACGGGTCCGAGATGTCCTGGCAAGGCCATCGCTTACTGGGGTCGTTGAGATTGAGCGTGTTGGCGCAATAGTTTTGCGGCGACGGACTGCGACTGTTGCAGCTGTTCAGAGTGCTGCAAGACGACGCCTGCTTTATCACTACACTAGCTTCTACTTCAGGTGGCGTGTGGCTGAATGATTCCCCTGGAAATATAATAAGAATTTCTGAATAGTTTAGATATACGAGTAAATACCATAGTAGTTCAAACGACACTCTTTGGCTTAGAAAATATATTACCATTCGAATAGTTAGTTAGGTACGTATTTTGAGTTTGACTTTATTTCACAACACAACTGCAATAAGTAGCAGTATCTACTGAATTTGACATCTAAATCTTGTCAAACAATATTTGGCTCAAAGACGAAAGTGATGAGTGTCACTCTTGTGTGGTCGAAATGATTCCCGAGAAAATATCCTGTAATAAGTTAACTAACCGACTTCGGCTTGAGCCTCTCGCGATATTTGAAAGCAAATAACTAAATGAAGACAACTAACCAATTGGGGACAGCCTTCGTTCATGCCTTTGAGTATCACGAGATTGCATGGGAGTTTGTTGAAAACCGAGAAGACACTTGTTGAGTTCACGCAGAACATTATCTTCTTCCCATTGACTTAGGGGTAAAGCGCTATAATCTTCAGCGTCCATTATACACACAGTAACCTGAGAAATTGAGCAAGATACAGTTAAAATCACAGTTCACATACGTAAAATAAAATCAGAATAACATATATATCCTACAATGTAAAATTGTACTCGCTAATCCTGCCGCTAATCAGCAGTGCTGTGTTCCGGTGTGGAGAGTAAAGACAGCCGGTGTAATTACGGGCACAAGAAGGAATTTCATCTTAGCTCTCTAGGTTGGCAATGACAAAGCATCTGCAAACCCTCCGGGGTCCATGGGCAGTCGTGGCACTTACCATCAGGTGACCCACTTGCTCGTTAGCTTTCATCGCCGTGTAAAAAAAAGTCAAATTGACTTTCAAAAATAGCAAAAAGTTACCGTTGTGGGTTCCTCCAAAAATTCTATGTTACTTTTGTGTTTCCTATCTGAGATTCTGCTAAATATCCTGACGTTCTCCACCTTTAACACTTCATTGTCTTCTAGAGCTTCCACTGATAACATAACCGGTAAGAGTTCAGGCATCATGAACATCGATAGAGATTCCTGTAATTAAATCGGAAAAGCTTATTTAGCTATAAGTGTAGGTATTCAACGACCCTTATTATTTCTGCTTTACGACACTGCAGGCACGGTGTGTGACATGAGTCCCTTCTCCAAAGTCCGAAATTGGAAGTTCGTCTCCCTTTCATGTTTTAACCATGTTGAAGTAAGCGGGACGGTCGGATGCGAACTTCCACAGACTTCGGAGTAGCCCCTCTGTGTTATGACCATAATTCGTTAGCTAGCAACAAACCGAGGTCGCGTACCGCGGGTTTAAAATTTTGAATACAATGAATAACCTGTGATTCTCCATCGATGAGCACTTCTCCACCAACTCTGTTTGAGGCGAAGCAGACCCTGAGCGCGTCCTCTCTTTCGCAGCGCTCTGGCCGGCCTTCGTGCCGCACCAGTAACTTGCACAGCGGGAGAGTACACTCCAGCCAGTCTTCAATGGTCAACCATTGTTTTGCGGTCATTACCTGAAATAATAAAAACAAAATCCTCATAGGCAGGGTCGGATTCGACCACACAGAAAGCGAAAGTTAAATAAAAGTAAAAACAGTAAGTAAGTAGGTATTTATATTTAGTTTTTGAAAATTCCTTGAAAAATGTTGTATTTCACAAGAATACCCAGTGAATTATAATAATAACATCACATCAATTCACTAACTAATTTTGTTGTTCTTTTGTCTCCTTCAGTTGGTATATTTTGTTAACAATTTGCTTAAAACAGACTATTAATTAAAAAACTGAAACTGAAATATCAATTAGATGTAGTGGACAAAATTACCTGCCGACTTATCTTTATCGATCCCTCATTGTTGTTTTTGTCTAACCATTCAAAATAGTGGAGTAAGCTTTTTAGCTTAAGAATTTGTGATTTCCTGTAAACATTTGAATAAAGTGTAGAAGAGACAAACAGAATATCATTACACACCATTTTGTCTCAAATAAATATGAATACCTGTGTAAATTCTTAAAAAAATGGGTGAAATTGAAGTCTTGTAAAGTTGGATGCGTCTTTAGCGTCCTTTTAGGAAGGGTCGAGAAGAAAGCATGAGCTATCAGAGAAGATACGAAATTGTATTCTAATTCAGTCACGTCACCTGCAAACATTGAGCACGATATAATAACACGGCCAGGATCAATTCAGGACCAAAATTAGCGTCTCGGTAAAAATATATGTTAGTTGCGTACTTTGCTGCTGTAAGCTAAATATAAGTCCTTTCGGGGGTCGCCATCTTTTTAAATGCAATGCTCGGTTCACCATAATTCTAATAGTATTATCTATGAAATGTCTGCGCTCCTCTTCTACTATTTCTTCAGTTAGGAACCGTTCTAACCCTTTCATTAACTCGGGATCTTTGACGTCATCTTCTGGGTCTATCCCGATGCTGTAACAAGATTTTATTTGAAGATTTTTTACACAAATTTTTTTTTTTTTTTACATAATTAAAAAAAAAGTCTTAGAACATACTTGCACATGTCATGAATTTTTAACATGCTGGCGGTCAGCTTAGCAGGGGACGAAGCTAGCAGAAGGTGCTTGAGGTGGCGCTGCACCGACGTCCACCAGGGCAGGTCACATGGCAGCATGACGAGGGCCATCCTGGAAATAAAAAATACAGAGACACTTAATAAACTTCTTAATAATACCTACTAGTATAATATTTGATGAATTAATTAGCTGTTGCCTACAATTCACAGGTACCGTGCAATTCTTCCGGAAAAAAAAAGTAGCTTACTACTATATTCTGCTCCAGGGTACAACCTATCTTGATACCAAAATTCATCAAAATTCGTAAAGCGATTGATTAAACACTAGCTACTTATCTACCTAAACGCCTTTCAGAGGAAAAGGGTCTTGACAGACGGACAACAAAGTTATCCTATAAGGGTTCCGTTTTTCCTTTTGAGGTACGGAACCCTAAAAAAAACCTTCATAAAAAATCCCTATGCAAAAACTGTCAAAATTCATCATAATCACCAGCTTATTTATATCCCACTACCTACTGGGTGCAGGCCTCCTCTTGCTATGGGAGAGCTTGGGTTATAGGAAACTTCACACACACAATTGAATAGCTGCGCAAGAATTTGCAGGGTTCCTCATGATGTTTTCCTTCACTGAAAAGTTCATGATAAAAAGGGAACAATACTATGAGCATGGATTTTTTTAGTTTTATAATTAGAGTAATTTATACTAGTAGTACTTTTGTAGCGCTTTGATAATGGCCTCGTGGAGAGTGCCGAAACGGATCAACGTTTAGTGTAGTGGTGGTGGTGATAGAGTCGGGTCTGTGTGGCATGTGTGTAGCAGCGGAGGCGGAGGTGTTGCGTGGAAACATACTTTTGCCGCACAGATATAACTATTTTACACTTGTGATCGCGGGTGAGCAAAGCAATTGTTTTTAGTTTACAATTAGAGAGCTGAAATTAGAATTTAGTAACTAGAGGGATAGGCTGGTCTTTCATTTTTATTTCAATCTCTCAGTCACGCGCAAAAGCTAGTCTTAATATAAACGGAGTATACATATATGTCACATACATATGCTTTTGTTTTCTTTCTTTTCGAGTATGGAGAGATGAAAACAATGAAACAAAAATCACTAAATATCATCAGTCAGTGAGTATTGTGACGTTTTTCTGACATTGAAGTAAGTAATTATGTAGAACGATTTCAAAATGCCCTAGGCCCAGGCAGGATCAGCACTTTCGCAGCTCAAGATTTTGGGTCTTTTCACGTTTTTCAATCCCCGACGCAAAAAATGGGTCTTATAAGTTTGACCTGTGTATCTGTCTGTGGCATCGTTAGCTCCTAACCGGATGAACGGATTTGGACGCGGCTTTTTTTTAATCGAAAGCTAGTTTAATCGAGATGCTTCTTAGGTAAGTTTCATAAAAATCGGTTCAGCCGTTTTTAAGATATTAAATTTTTAAATGAAAATGTGGGGCGGCTTATCAAGTTCAGATCCCAAATAATTATGAGAGCCCGTTGATGTCTTCAATAATAGTATGGCTAAGTTAGGGAACCCAAATACGTTAAAAGTTAGGTACAAAAAAAATCAAAAATACCCCTACAGTATAAAGAAACCCATTAAAAAAAAATTCTGGGCCTGGTCCTTTAATTACGAATGTAAACGTTTTGCAGTCGGTGCCTTATTTTTGTATTTGTAGGCCCTCCGTACGCACCCGCTTGCGAAAAAGTTTAAACATTCCTATTTAAAGGACCAGGCCCAGAATATTTGTTATTTACTTTTTATAGGTTTATTATGGCGGAGGTTCCTTTTAACTTTATTTTTTTGGATGGACGGGGGGGGGGGGCTTGTACCTACTTATTAAATTCATAATGATATTGAAAGGTCTGAACATAATAATAATAATAATAGTAACGCAGGGCAGCTTGTGGCGAGCTGTTGGGGAGTAGCGACCCCACGTAACCGAGTGCTTCCGCGGGAAGCTCGTGTTCCTCATCTCCACTTTGCCTTTGGTGGCTGGGTGGAGTGAACCTGACGAGGGACAGGACCCCCACCTCTGACTTGTCTTAATAGGCCGGCCAGAGTGGAGTAGCAAGAGCTACACGCTCGAGGGTCGATGTGGAAACGTAAGTGGCGAGTTGGCTATACTTTTAAAGTTCAGTGACAGCTTTCTGCCCTTAACCCTCCGCACCGGCGTTGCTCCTGGGCCATTTTTATATGTCGCTTATACGGGGGCCCGTCTACCAATATAATTTTCGATTGAGGCATTTTCATTTGGTAGACGCGTCCGGCGGTCTCAATCAATAGCCCAGTAGTTAGCCCGTGAAGTTCCTTACCATAGTCAATTACACTTTAGATCCCATCGATTTACATAGTCCTTAGTTCCTTACACCTGGCGGGCGCTGACTTTGAATATGACCCTATGGCGCGGTTAGGGACAGCGTCCATTTGATGTGTCTCATTCTTCATTAAATTGTCATAAGGGCCTCTGCGCGGTGGCTTCGGCTCCGCGCACGTCTCCCAAAGTTCCGGGACACTGTTGTCCCGTGAATGGGTACGACATACAATAATGATAATAAAAGATAATAGCATGTTTAGTATTCAATAGTTCATACCTATACAGCTTACATTTAGTTAGTACCCAGTCGCTCTGTGAGCTAGTAGACCTCGCAAGCTCATTTCATAAAAAGTTGCTGATTTGCCTAAGAGGAAACTACCCTATCGGCTCGTTTTTGAATATATTTGTTTCTTTGTTCTTAAAAAAACAAAAACAAAAAACGAATCGACAAAAAACTAGGTACCTATGTAATTATCGAACCTGCTCACAAAATTTCAAGAGAATTGGTTGAGAAATACGACCTGATCACCTGGATATAGGTAAAGCACTGTTCCCTCTCGCACTTGCATTTGTCAGAAAGTGACGGATGCTTGAAGTATGTCGTCCATAAAATTTAAGGTGGTAGGCCTGCTGTAGAGGAGAACAGCCGGACCTACCGGACAGATGGACAGAGATATACGAAAGCATTTTTGTCCAAGCTGTAACAGAGACGGTTCGCTCACTTCGTTCGTATGCCCGGATTTCTCTCCGACTGTTCTCCTCGTTCGCTAATTTTATATAGATTTTTTCGTCGATTCGTGTTTTGATATTTTCAGGGTACCTACCTCAAAAGGGAAAAACGGAACCAATACAGGATCACTTTGGTGTCCGTCTGTCTGTCAACTGTGAAAAAATTGGACTTCTAAGTCAACGCAATCAAAAGATACAGTCATTAAAAAGGTTGTTTCCATACAAATTACCATACCTTGAAAACCTGTACCCTTTAGGTTGTCCTTCAGTCGTCCTAGAAACTTAAAATTTGGTATGAAGATAGCTCTTATAGCACAACTACTCAAAAAATTCTCAAAATCTTAATTTTTTATGTCTGTAGATTTCACAGACCAATATATAAGATGACCCCACACTGCGTACCTTTTGCTTAGGAGCAGGGCTCTGCTAACCCTGGACAACTTAAAACACTGGGGAAAAGCGTTATAATATTTCCACGGAACCCTCGTGCGCGAGTCCGACTCGCACTTGTTCTTTTTTTTTTTTAAGAAAAAGAAATCGAAAATGTTCAAAAATGAGCCGATCTTCGCTCGTGAAATTTTGTGATCAAGTTCGATAATTACACAGGATTTTTGATTAGTTTTTGATTATTAAGCCGATCCTCGCTTGTGAAGTTTTGTGATTTAGACAGGATTTTTGATTTTTTTTTATAAAAAAAAAATACAAAAGAAGTTCAAAAATAAAGTCGCGAGGTCTATTGTAGCTCACAAAGCCACTAGTGCTAGTGTTATCACTTAAACAATCTCGATTTGAATGGCACTAACAATTGCACTAACGCATTAAACAATTTGACTTTTTGAATTCCCGCCTTTTCTTGTAAAGTGACAAAATGACAAAAGGAAAATGTCTGTACATTTCAATTATTTCATTTTGTTTAGTATTCCTGGATTGTTGTACGTGGTTAACACAGTATATTAGTAACTATTACAATATTATTAGAATAGAATAGGCCAAGCTTCAGACGCTTTTAGATGCAGTCCGAGCAATCAGTGGGCAGAAAATAGTGATCTACTCGAACCGTCCGAACCAGCTACACCGCGCGCCGCGTTTGACATTTCATTTCAAGTTTTATTTGAAGTTTGCACTCTGAAATTGAACATTTGAACTTTTACAAAATTTTAACTGCTTTAATTAGTTACCCAGGTCTGTGAAATCATAAATAAGTACTTAAGCAAATTAATCTAAGAAGGTGACATTTAAATCACTCAAACAAAATTTTTAGTGACCTTTGGCGCCTTCCCAAGTTACGAAATATAATTGATACTGCAAGTTACGTGGAGTACTACTTTATTTAATTTCTGTTTCACTGACAATTTAAGTGGTATTGATCTTAGGCGTATCGGTTCGCTTCAGTTCATCATTTTAATTATTCTGTTGACTGTTATCTCACGTGTACAGGTTATGTCGTGTATAATAGTGCAGGTATAGATAAACAGTATTAACTTACGTGGGGAGCAAAGGTCGCTAAATAATCATGGCGCTAATGGCTAAATTATTAAAGGCCCTAATTTTGGGTGCACCTGCCTCTGGAAAAGGCACGATTTCTTCAAGGATTGTGAAAAAGTATAACATAGAACATGTGTCCAGTGGAGACAAGTTGAGGGATCATATGCAGAATCAGACCGATCTAGGAAAAGAGGTAAAAAAATATTTGAATGAGGGCAAACTAGTTCCAGATGACTTAATGATCAAGTTTATGACAACAGAACTGAAGAAGGTTGACAATAAGGCATGGTTGCTAGACGGTTTCCCCAGAACTGTTGGACAAGCTGATGCTTTGTGGAAAATACAACCTGTGGATTTAGTGCTGAACCTTGTAGTGCCATTTGATGTCATTATCAACAGAGTTAAGAGTCGCTGGGTCCATCTACCATCAGGGAGAGTATATAACATTGGTTTTAATACCCCAAAGGTTCATGGTAAAGATGATGAAACCAATGAAGACTTAGTCCAACGTCCCGATGACAGGCCTGAGGCAGTAAGGCAACGTCTTCAAATATATGACGATATTACTCGTCCAGTCATTCAGTACTATAAGAAGAAAGGAATTCTTAAGGAATTTGAAGGTCGCACATCAGACGAAATATGGCCGAAGGTTGTTGCCTTTTTAGATCCTATATTTAAAAAGAATTAGTGTTAAAATATCACAATGCAAATTAAAAAAAAGTCATTTGGTGCTAGGCAGTTTAGGGTTGATTTTATTAGTAATATAAAGTGTTTTTATTTAAATTAAGATTCAAATACCAAAGCAGCTGTAATGTACAAAACTGATATAATTTGTGATAGCAAGAACATGGACAATTGAAACCATACTTATTAGTCATAGATGAACTTTTAATTAGATTTTTATGGTTATTATGTATTATAATGAATAATAAGTGTAAAGTTGTTAAATTGGATGCTTAATTTTTTACTATATTTATTGTGAAAAGTCTTCCATAGTCTAAGATTTCAACCTGTTCATTATGAATTTCAAGGGATAAACAATAATTAGTAATAAGTAATAAGGAGACCCAAATAAACATATCAATTTCAATTTTTTATGCATGCTTTGTCAATTTTATCAGAAAGGCATCCATAGCCTCCTAATATTTTAACATAATGTTATCAATATCATATGTTTAGAATAATTATACAATGTTAGTCACAAAAAACTTCGTTTTTTTTGGTCATACCGGTACAAACCGGCCAAGTGCGAGTCGGACTCGCGCACGAGGGTTCCGTAGAAAGAATTTGCCGCTTTTCCCCAGTTTTTTAAGAAGTCCAGTGTTAGCAGAGCCCGGCTCCTAAGCAAAATGTACGCAGTGTGGGGTCAACTTATATTGGTCTCTGAAATCTACAGACAGACATAAAAAATTAAGATTTTGAGAATTTACTGAGTGGTTGTGCTATAAGAGCTACCTTCATACCAAATTTCAAGTTTCTAGAACAACTGGAAGTATCCTTTAGGTTTTCACAGTATGGCAATTTGTATGGAAACGACCTTTTTAATGACTATCTTTTGATTGCGTTGACTTAGATGCTTGATTTTTTCACAGCTTCAAGGGACCGCAAGTTTGAGTACTTGGTATTAATTTCAGCATCCTACCTCCACGCGTTCCAGAGAAAAAGGGTCTTGACAGACAGACAGACAGACGGACAACAAAGTGATCCTATAAGGGTTCCGTTTATTCCTTTTGAGGTACGGAACCCTAAAAATACCTACATACTAACTATGTATTTTATTTACCACACCAAGAGGTTGTCATTTATTGAAATACATAAAAGTCTTCCGCTACTGACTGACTGACAGATAACGCACAGCCGAAACCCTTGGCCCTAAAAGGCAGAAATTTTGCATAGAAATTGTATTTATGATGTAGACAAGAACATAAGGACGCATTTGTTGAAATTACCACGGAATAGAGAATAAACTGGGTTTATGCGCGTACAAAGTCTTTGAATTAAGGACATTCAGTTTCAAACGTCAAATTAAAGGTTATTAACCAATTAAATTAACCAACACTCTTTGTGCAACACTTTCATTCTTGCTAAACACCTAGATTAATCGGCTAGCCATTCTTAGGCTAAATTATCTATTCTGTGGTAGAATGGAAAACAAAACAAAAAATCCGGTCAAGTGAGACTCGGACTCGCCCACCATGGGCTCCGTACTGTAGGTATGTAGGTAAATAGTTCGTCAATCATGGGCGAGTCTCAGTTTTAAGTTGTCCAGTGTTATTCTAAGCATAATGTACGCAGAGAGAGGTTATTTTATATTGGTCTGTGATAATTATTAAGTATACAACAGACATAGCTTCTTTAAAAATATAAAATTATGGTTTTCAGATTTATCTGATTGGTTATACTGTAAGAGCTACCTTCGTACTTGATATTTTTGATCTAGGTACGGAACCCTAAAAAATAGGTAACTAGGTAAGTAGTTGTAAAAACCGGTAGAACCGTAATATGTAGGTATAGTTACCTCAAAATACAGTTATATTCAATAGTATATTTATTCCATATTTCTGCCACTATGTTGGAAAAGTTTTTAGTTTTTCTGCTTAACTTTGAATCAATTAATTAAAACTTTATTATAACCTATTATACTAACAAACATAGAAAAGTTGAAATATCCCGTCATTTTTAACCGACTTCAAAAAAGGAGGAGGTTCTACGTTCCATTGTAAGTTTTTTTTAATGTTTGTACATCGATTACTCCGTCATTTGTAGACCGATTTTCAAAATTCTTTTTTTATTCGAAAGGGTATACTCCTGAGGTGGCCCCATTGTCACCAAGTCATGATCTGATGATGGGATCCCAGGGAAATCGAGGGTAACCCTCAAATTTTACAGGCACGTACTATGTGTTTCATATATTTTCTAAGGTTATTTAAGTATTTACGTCTGGTAGTCATCATCTCATGATGATGAGCTGATGATGGAAGGTACAACTACTTAGCGGTTAGGAGTTGGAAGATAATTCTGAAAAGGTTAAATGATTATTCGAAAGGGTATACTCCTGAGGTGGTCCCACTGTCACCAAGTTATGATCTGATGATGGGATCTCAGGGAAATCGAGGTCAACCCTCAAATTTTATAGGCACGTATCATGTGTTTCATATATTTTCTAAGACCATTCAAGTATTTGCGTCCGGTAGTCATCATCTCATGTTGATGAGCTGATGATGGACGGTACAACTCCTTAACGGTTAGGAATTGGAGGATAATTCTGAAAATGTTAAATCAACGTAAAATTGTGAAATAAAAACCTTTTAACAAAAAAGTAAAACCGCCTTCAAAAAAAAAACCTTAGAAAAAAAACGTAAAATAAGCCTCTAAAATAATGATAAATAAATAAAATAAAATAAAATGCGTTTACTTCGGACAACAGAAACTAAAGCCTAAAGTTTTATGGCCTAGCACTAAGTAGCAGAAATATGAAGTCAGTGCTTCATTCAAAGAATATTCCGCTCGCACCGCACCGACTTCACATTTCCGCTGCTTAGTGCTAGGCCATAAAACTTCAGGCTTTAGTTTCTGTTGTCCGAAATAAACTCATTTCATTTTATTTTATTTATTTATCATAATTTTTATTTCAAAGTTGGATTTTCTAAATTGGCTGAACCGAGACGTATTTTAATTTTAGCCGTTGATTAATTACTTACACTAAGACGCTCTGAACTAAGACGCTTCGCTCACCTCGTTCGCTCTATCAAAAAAAAAATTAAAAAGGAAAACCCGACTAACTAAAAATAGAACACTAGCTAATTATAAGTACTTTATACATAGATAGCATAGATATTATTAGGAGTGCAGGCGGGGGCATGTTACAGCTGTTTCGTCATTTTTGTTGGCCTCCGTCTTCACTCCTTATAATACTCATGCTACCTACCTAGATGTATAAAGTACTTATAATGAGCTAGTTTTTCTCTTTTTAGTTAGGTAGTGGTTTTTGCAGTCGGATTTTTTGTTTTTAAATAATTTTGTTTTATTTAAAGCTTTTTTGTCATATACGAACTGAAAATGTTTGCGAGCAAACTTTAAGCAGTTAAGTATAGATCCTAAATGGTCCCTCAAAATGAAAAATGATAAAAGAAACCTGAAGTTGATTTTCAAATACCTATTCAATGATACCCCACTTGATAGTTTGTCGACTTCATTATATTTATTTTTCACAATATGGCGTCTGATGGTCTCCATTATTAGATTTAAATTACTGTATGTTTTTAGTGACACTCGCAAGATTAACACGAATCGATTGACGTAAGAATCATTAAAATCCGCCCCCGCATTCGGTCTCTAGGGTGCCAAAAAGGTACAAACATACATACATGCATAGGCTGATAAAGACATTACTCTCCTTTGCGTTTCGCAGTTGGAAAGTAAAAAGGAGGCAGTTTGATCACTGAAAATTAGGACGTCATGGTTTTGTAATTATTCATAATAAGTAATATTATTAACATTTAGAGATTTCAATGACTAAACAACGTTTTGACATTAAAAAACTCCCGACTTAAAAAACATACAAAAAGTAAGATGTAAAATTTCTGGGCCTGGTCCTTTAATTAGGAACTATGCCGTCTTCTTTGTTTTTGTAGGCTCTCCGTACTCCGTACGGCACCTGATTGCGAAAAAGTTTTACAGATTTTTTTTTTTTTACTTTTTACAGGTTTTTTTATGTCTTAGGATTTTTAAATTTTAATTTGATTATTTTGTCACGTTTTACATTTAATTTCCAATATATCAATGGGCTTCCGGTTCTGGTTTCCAGAACTTAGCCATACTGAAGACATCAACGGGGCTCTCACATATGGCATCTGGACTTGACAAAAACCCAAACTTAACTAAAAACTATTTCGATTAAATTATCTTTCGATAAAAAAAGCCGTGTCCAAATCCGTTCGTCCGTTTAGAAGCTAAAATGCCATGGATAAATACACAGATACACAGGTCAAACTCTTAACACCCCTTTTTTGCGTCGGGGGTTAAAAAAGGCATCATCCCAAAATAAATTAAAACAAAGTGACAAAAGAAAAACCATGACTAGGTATATGTAGATAAGATAAAGCAAAGAGTTCGATATTAAAAAACAAATTATTTTCATCACACCTATTTGTAAAACGGCAATGGCTTTAGAGGATAGTGGAAACAAAGTTCAAAGTTGAATTAAAAAAAAAAAGAAGTGAATATGTACGTACGCCGTACTACTGACATTAAATTTTCTATGGTGATATTCGTACTTAATAAACCTTTGTGATAAACATTTTGAATGGTTACCAAGGAGTTTGTATTATAATACTAACTCTTTGTTAGGTTACTTGTACGTAGTAAGAGAATTTCACCAAAGAGGTCGAACGCATAATGTATGAAGTTACTCGCCGGTTACCATAATAGGTAACATGAAAAAACTGTCATGTGCATTCTTCTTTTTTTTTCTTTTCTTTTATTTCTTTTTCTCTTAAGTAGTGATGAAAATAACTAATAAACTTCCAACAAATCTATAAGAACTTCCAGTTTCAGTACGTCGACGGGTTAAATGGGTACTTACTTAAGTTAAGGTAGTCGGTTGGTACAGTTGGAAAACATCTGACGCGACATTTCAAACTAAACCACAAAGCATTCTATTAGGTACGTGCTATAAAATGGACTCGTAAATATCGACAAGTTCAGTAGTCAGTTAGGTAGAGGTAGTCGTTAAAGAAAATTTTCGAGTTTTTGTTTACCATGTTATTTTCGAAGCGGATGTACATACAAAGTTTTTGCCAAGTACCTTTGCATGTATAGGTACTTAATATATTGAAATTCCGAAAGGTATTAAGACGGTTATTTATTTATACAAAACTTAGCTACAAGAACGTAATATTTTATCCGCTTGGAGTTTTAGTCCTTTAGATTCATTTAAGTAGGTTAACAAAAGCAACTGATCTGGTTGCGTCTATTAAACGTTGTGGTACAGTGTGGGTAATACTAATTTAAATATACATAATGCACATATGGCATATGCCTTCTCACCTGTCGCGAGTCCTAGATATACGTAGGAGCCGAAAACATCAACTGCACCGGAGTCACTGTACGCACAGCCGCTATGCGACAATCTCCTTTTTACGCACTTTTTTCATTGTCCACAAGAGACCTGTCCACAGATGTTACTTTGCATATACAAAATCTTATTGCTTTCTTATAGACAGAAATAGTGTAGTGAGTGAAAACGCGGCCGGCCGCGGGCGAGACGCGAGCGCGCGAACGCCAGTTATTTTTAGCCGCTTTCATGCATCGATGCTGAAATTAGATTGTAAATAAAAAAATTGGGCTACAAAGTCGTAGTCCTCATTTGCCACACAGCTAGGCCATTTGTTATGTTACCTTACTGCTCACTAAGTGTAATACTATAGACATTTATTTCCCTAGATATTGATGTACTTAGGTATTTTATTAATCTAGTTACAAGAAGAGATGAAACCTCAGTCAAATGTCTGATCGGACATTTCATGGTCACTACGGTTACACTATACTGTAAAAATAATTTTAGTGCGGTGTTAAATTTCAATTCAGCTAAATGATTGATTATTTAATCTTATAGTACTTATAGTTTAAATATTAGATCTAAATTGTCGGGTTTCAAACGACGATCAAAGTTAGGCATAATATTTACTAAGGTACCTATTTACATTTCTTTTTGACATACATACATATATTATATATATATCTAGCCGGAATTTGAAGGTAACGTTTCCTCACTAACTCACTAATGCACAAAGAACTTGTTAACATTAAGAATAAGTATTCGAAATCTCAATCACAATCTGGATAAATTGAATTAGGTTGGTACCTACGTAAGTATTAAAAAAAACTGAAAACACTCACTTGAGACACAAAAACGAGTAGCGGCAGCCTGATTTTTTATTTTTCAATAATTTATTCTTCTTAAAATAATAACAAGACACGAAAATTGCAGGTTATTTTGCACGTAGCACATAGTGGTATCTAAGACTTAGACGTGCGGTTCAGTAAGCGAGTCGGGCTGTACTGACGTCGTTGTGCCGACTTTCACTAGGGGAAGGCTACAACTACCCTTGCCCTGGCGGCCGGCGCGGCTGGAGCACCCTCCTCCCTCGCGCGTGACGTCACTCGAGCAGCGTCACGACCTACGATGCCTACGACGCGTCTGCCCGCCTGCCCGCCTGCCCGCCGTGCTACCTCTTATCTTATCCACATCATGATAAATACTGATGCCTTTGTAATAGGTACATTTCTCTTCGTACCAGCATGCAGATTACCTAAGTAAGTAGTTAAATACCTACATAAGTTACTCACTTAACTGTTTATATACTAAGTAGGTACCTATTTAATCATAGATTCTAAAGACGTATGTAATTTACTTTTCATAGGTATTACTTACTTGCTTGTTAGGGTTCCGTACCTCACAAGGAAAAAACGAAACTCTTATAGGATCACTTTGTTCTCCGTGTGTCTGTCTGTCTGTCAAGACCCTTTTTCTCTGGAACGCGTGGAGGTAGCATGCTTAAAATAATGTCAAATACTCAAGCCTGCGATCCCTTGAAGCTGTGAAAAAATCAACCTTCTAAGTCGACGCAATCAAAAGATACAGTCATTAAAACGGCTGTTTCCATACAAATTGCCGTACCCCGAAAACCTAAACCTACAGGGTCAGTTGTCCTAGAAACTTGAAATTTGGTATGAAGGTAGCTCTTATAGCAAAACCACTCAAAAAACCGGCCACGTGCGAGTCGGACTCGCGCACGAGGGTTCCGTAGAAAGATTTTAACGTTTTCCCCCAGTGTTTTAAGATGTCCAGTGTTAGCAGAGCCCTGCTCCTAAGCAAAATGTACGCAGTGTGGGGTCAACTTATATTGGTCTGCAAAATCTACAGACAGACATAAAAAATTAAGATTTTGAGACTTTTTGGAGTGGTTGTGCTATACGAGCTACCTTCATACCAAATTTCAAGTTTCTAGGACAACTGGAAGTACCCTTTAGGTTTTCTCAGTACGGCGATTTGTATGGAAACCACCTTTTTAATGACTGTATCTTTTGATTGCGTACACTTGGAAGGTTGATTTTTTTACAGCTTCAAGGGACCGCAGGCTTGAGTATTTGGTATTAATTTCAGCATGCTATCTCCACGCGTCCCAGAGAAAAAGGGTCTTGACAGACAGACAGACAGACGGACAACAGAGTGATCCCACAAGGGTTCCGTTTTTTCCTTTTTAGGTACGGAACCCTAAAATTCTCAAAATCTTAAATTTTCATGTTTGTAGATTTCAAGGACCAATATAAGATGACCCTACACTGCGTACATTTTGCTTAGGAGCAGAGGGCTCTGCTAACACTTGACTTCTTAAAATACTGGGGAAAAGCGTTAAAATCTTTCTACGGAACCATAGTGCCCAAGTCCGACTAGCACTTGTCCGGTTCTTTTATAGTAGTTTATGCAACTGCTACATAATGAGGGTCCTTAAAACACGAGTGTGTTTTTATGCAATGAGGCGAAGCTGAGTTTTATAATAGGATCACACGAGTGTTTTAAGGCCTAATTATGTGGAGTTGCATACATTACTTTATCTGCACACATATTATAAGTACTCTAAGATGGGTTCAGAAGCCGAAGGCATATATCATACCTGTATCTGTCACGAATTTGACTGTTTTTTTAATCATAAACAAACATACCGAGCTGACGTTTCGTAAACTGTTTTTTTTTATTGTAAAATTGTGAATTCGATGTCGTAGTGACTATTACTTTACTGCTGGGGTGGTGGTTGGGGGGCGCTGACGGCGAAGGCGTCGTCGTACTGCAATGCTGGTCATTTTCTACGGTTTCTGAACGCACTATAGAGGACTTATGATATGTGTGTAGATAAAATAAATAATAATATTAGTACCTAACTGAAATTCTTAAACTGAACCTTTCTGCCGGCTTTTTATGAATTCATCACTGCACCAGATAATTTCATTCATACCGCAAAAAGCCGCTTTTTAATTAAACATCTATTTAGGCGACCCAATGCTATGCTATGAAGACTATGAAGCCTAATAACCGCTACACGTGACACCTCGGAGGGGCGCCTTTCGCCAGACTTTGGGCATCATTAAGTTTGATTAATTGATATTTATATCTTTGTAATTTATGCCTATGAAACGTAATGTAATAAAATAATAACGACTACAACAACGAGCATAAGTGCTTACGGAGATTATCGGCTAGCGCGTAAATACCTACCTGCTGCGAAAACAAAGCGAGACAGTGCTACCTTGTCCTTGGAAAATATTGTCGGGCAATGCTAGAGGGATTGCAGTGACAGGTACTCGTAATGTTTTTCCCCGGGATAAGTAGGTACCTATTATTCTTTAGATCATTGTCATTCCCGAGAAATTTGGTAATGGTAATCAGAATGTCTTATCCATTACTGCATCCACCTCTTCTAGACTATGCCACGTACAAGTTTTACCACGTACAAGACGCCTTTAATCAATGACTAAATGACATCGTGGCTTTCTGCATCTCCGCCAACACTGTGGTTGACGATGACGTCTCTAAAAACCTCACTGCTCTTTTCTCTCAAATAGTACGTCACCGTAGCACATTTACGAGCGACTCGAGCGCCCGCTAGCCGTGTAGCTGTGAGAATGAGGGCACCCACCCCACACCGCCGGCTCGTCAGCATTGTTGGTGTGACTTTTCGTACTAGGCTGTTATGAAACGTAGGGGTGGAACCGGCTATCGCAAACCGGTAAATGCCCGGTTAATTATGTTTGCATTTGCAGTCTAATAATACTTAAGTTCACGTTGAAAAGGTTATTGACAAACCACTGGTTCAAAGATACCATACGATAATATGCAAATATGTGTAAGATTTTTGCATGACAATTAGTTTGTTGCTATTGTTATAACAAACCGAGGAATATTTTCAACACAAGAACGGTAGACCAGGGCCGTATTTTATAAAGCTACAAGTTACAATTTACAAGCGGAAGTCTCTTTTTTATTAGAAAGAGACTTCATCTTGTAAATTGTAACTTGTAGCTTTATAAAACACGGCGCAGGTTTGCCAGCGTCATCTGTTGGCGCTATCTTATGGCTAATTTCAATGGTATAATATACTATGTAGTAATACCTATTTACATTATTTAATAATTATTTCAACCAATATACCCGTCTTTTCTTAGGTACCGCGGTCATGGACAGGCTGT
Organism: Clepsis dumicolana; assembly: GCA_963691665.1. Classification (NCBI taxonomy): domain Eukaryota; kingdom Metazoa; phylum Arthropoda; class Insecta; order Lepidoptera; family Tortricidae; genus Clepsis; species Clepsis dumicolana. The sequence goes on along the minus strand of OY829505.1, from coordinate 25,456,879 downwards.
GATTCTATTAACGCGAATTGAGTTTCAATTACTTACTCACGACTCACGATTCGATACTTAATAGGTACCTACGGAGTTTAGAAAAAAACCGGCCGAATGCGAGTCATACTTGCGCACGAAGGGTTCCGTACCATTGTCTATAAAAACGGCCAAAAAATCATATTATCTGTTGTATGGGAGCCCCACTTAAATATTTATTCTATTTTGTTTTTAATATTCGTTGTTATAGCGGCAACAGAAATACAATCAACACAATATAATAATAAATACATCATCTGTTAAAAATTTCAACTGTCTAACTATCACGGTTCATGAGATACAGCCTGGTGACAGACGGACAGACAGACAGACGAACGGACAGCGGAGTCTTAGTACTTGGGTCCCGTTTTTTACACTTTGGGTACGGAACCCTAAAAATTAATAAATCAGCAAATCATGTCACAAATAATTAAATTACCTATTTAATACTGGGTAGCGAAGCGTGGGTATAACACGTCACACCTAAATCAATAAATTATAGAAACTGATTTTACGAATAACTTTTATTACTTGTTTTTAAAACGTACATATGGCAGACAAAGAAAACCTTATATTAAATCACTGATTTCACACTTTATTAAATCAAACTGATGAGTAAATGTCTCAATTTCATCAATAACACATGAATTTACGACTTAAATGTGACTCAGTAATTAGAGAGCTTTGAACCTAGTTTAAAGTAAGGAGTTCCAGCAATAAGACCGAATAGCCTAGTGGTTAGAGACCCTGACTATGAAGCTTGAGGTCCCGGGTTCAAATCCCGGTCGGGGCAGATGTTTGTATGATGAATATGAATATTTGTTCTCGGGTCTTGGATGTTTAATAAGTATGTATTTATCTATATAAGTATGTTTATCCGTTGTCTAGTACCCATAGTACAGGCTTTGCCTAGTTTGGGACTAGGTCAATTGGTGTCAAATTGTCCCGTGATATTTATTTATTTATAAGTACATACTTCTTTAAGAACCTATCACCGACCCCCAAACAAATATTGCATGGGCCGCTAATAATATATTCCGTACATTCTTTTACCGAGGCTTATCATGTGATCGTACCATCGGTAATTATATAGGCTTAATTTGGAGTGTTGTAAAACCTAATTCCGACCCATAAAAACAACAATCAAAATCAAAACGCTTCCACCCTTCCGCCCACAAAATGGAATATTTGATGTAAATCAGGTAGGTATAATACATAATAGTTAGGATATACTATTCACACCTCTTGCTTGCTCTGGTACCTTGGTTCCGTACACTAAAGTACGCGGAATGCACAAGATGGAGTCCGGGCGGAGCTATTCCAATGATGGGGTTGGCAACGCCACTGAACTTCTTAGATCCTAGTGCCATTGGAGAGTCCAATTGGTCCCAGAATTTTGTAACTATTCAGTAACTAGTGAATTATTTTTTAACAAAATTATTAAAAATTAAATTAGTTAATGGTTTTTGCAGTCGGGTTTTTGTTTTTAAATAATTTTTCACCTCACCCGCTCGGAAAGGCGATTCATTATCATGCAAAATCTGCGTGGAAAGAGTTTTTGAAATTCGAACGCGACGTTCATCGAGTTCATCGTCAATTTCATTGGCAGCGAAGGGCTCAATTTGATGTTTTTTAGGGTTCCGTACCTCAAAAGGAAAAACGGAACCCTTATAGGATCACTTTGTTGTCCCTCTGTCTGTCTGTCTGTCAAGACCCTTTTTCTCTGGAACGTGTGGAGGTAGCGTACTGAAATTAATATCAAATATTCAAACCTGCGGTCCCTTGAAACCGTGAAAAAATCAACCTTCTAAGTCAACGCAATCAAAAGACACAGTAAGTAATTAAAAAGGCTGTTTCCATACAAATTGCCGTACCCCGAAAACCTAAAGGGTACTTCCAGTTGTCCTAGAAACTTGAAATTTGGTATGAAGGTAGCTCTTATAACACAACCACTGAAAAAATTCTCAAAATCTTAAATTTTTATGTCTGTCTGTAGATTTTACAGACCCCACACTGCGTACATTTTGCTTAGGAGTAGGGTCTGCTAACACTGGACTTCTTAAAACACTGGGGAAAAGCGTTAAAATCTTTCTAGGGAACCCTGGTGCGCGAGTCGGACTCGTACCTGTCCGGTTTTTTTTATCGAAACCTAGTTTATTCGAGATGGTTCTTAGCTAAGTTTGATTAAAATCGGTGTAGCCGTTTTTGAAATATTGGACTTTGAAATGGCACGGGGGTTTTTCAACTTTTTTAAATTGGTTGTCTTATCATAACGTCTAATGTTTTTTTTTAATAGAAACAAACATAGCAAACTGACGTTTCGTACCGACTTTTTTTTAAATTAAGACCTGTATTTAAATTGTAGGTAAGTATCGTTTTTGAAGATGAAAAATGTTTGTCATTATACCCACGATATCTGAACACATTATAGAGGCCTTAGATATCTTGTGTATATGTATAAAAAACATTTTCCCATACGTAGGTAGGTAAGGTACATAAGTAGGTAGGTATATATTGTCAAGCAGCAGAGGCAATGAATGTATGGGAGAACGAAACTTTACAGGGGTGTCCACATAGACTTTACCTACTCAACCCCTGCCCCTCCAGCACGGTAAGGTTTACTTACCAATGAGCGTTAAACGATTTTATGTAGCGTTGGCTAGCACGCTAAATTATGTCGCGGTATTTTATCCACACTTGACAATAGAGTAGACAATTTATCTACTGCCTGTAGCACGATAATGCATATGTAGATAATCATAATTAGTACTGTTTTGACAGTTCCTTGGGACTTTAAACCTAGCATTAATTTTATGTTAAGTACGCCAGTTTTTACACATATTTGTGTAGGTACATTTTAGCGTACTACGAGAGCTGGTAGTAACGTTATCGTACCAAAACGCTCACGGAGGGCGCTGTTCCAAACATCATAAAAAAATTCTCGATAACGTTAGGTACTACTCGTAGGCTGCGAATATTCGTGCTCGGGCCCCTGTACTTATACAGTAACGTTACTGACTGATAGACGGACAATGCACAGCCTAACGCAGTGGCTTGAGCTGTTTTCCGAAATCCCCTCGAGAGATAAGTGACTATTTTATACTTTTTCTCGGGGGCATTTCATAAGTCATAAGCTAAGTAGTTATGAACAGGTGACAAACAAAACAAGCATTCTACCTAATTAACGGTAAGCCACGCATCGTGAACGCGATGCGTTGGATTGGCTCAATATTTAAATTGGACGCACGTACACTCGGATCGTAATCGATGCTCAGCCTCGAGTGACGTCATAGGGCACGTTATTGATTTTCCTTGCCTTACTTTTTCTCGTTCGTGTTGTCCTAGTACATGAGGAGATCGAGGAAACCGCTTGCTCGAGGGATACCCGGAATGCTATTAGGAATCGTAAAAGTTACGATGAAAAAAGTTTCCACTGTGTTTAAAAAAAGTGTTCAGCGTATTTTATAATGTCTCCTAGGAGTGTCTCTGTTATTCCACGTGAAGCACGGCGCGCCATTTGTCGCTTGTTCATGTCCCTTTCATATCACTATTCCATCACTGGAATCAGTGGAGGAAGCACTGAGCGACAAGCGACAAAATGGCGCGCGTGCTAGCTCTCCTGCACATGTAGCATAGCGCGCCATTTTGTCGCTTGTCGCGCAGTGCGTCCCTTTCATAGTGATGGAATCAGTGAAGGACGCACTGAGCGACAAGCGGCAAAATGGCACGCGTGGTAGCCCCCCTGGCCGTTTCCCGGTAGCCATTAAGAAGCTGTTTATTTTTTTATTTCATTGCATTTGTTGATTAATTTATGTACTTATTACTTATTTTAATTAATATTCTATAACATTTGCCTCATACTTTATACCAATTTCAAAGTGATCATAAAGATTATACTGGTAAGAAATACAAGGGATCAAAAGCCGAACACTTAACAACGGGCTATTAGCAGAAAATAGTACTTACCTATACTTAAGGCAAAATGAGTCTTAACTTTGTGAATGCCTTTATCCAAACCTAAACACCTGATGTTGAGGACGTTTTCAATTGAAAATACCTAGTAATAAGAAAGATTAATTAGAGTGTTATTTCCACTTTCTACAATTTCCACAATAAACTAAGAGAACCTATAAATGCTTCTGCTGTGAAAATTATATTCAGGCGTGAATGTATGACACTCAGACTAAGATCTGAGTGTCATACTTACACATTACTGGAAAACATGTGAATTCGGTTTACTTATTTACTTCCATCATAACTACCATCGCATACAATTTCTAATAATTATTTTGGAAATAATACACTTTTTCACGCCACTGCTCGGAAATGTGGCGAAAGATACGAGGGCGGGGTGATAAGTAACTAGCTTTAGGTATTTAAAAAGGTTTAATTAAAAAAAGAACTTTCTCGTTTTTAAAAATATGTCTCTGGCTATCTCTGTTCTAAATTTGAATTTGGTGGCTTGAATATTTTATTGATTTTTTGACATTTGAAAATACATTGTGTCTGTTGTTTTTCAAAATGTATAAAATTGAACAAAGAGCGGTGATTAAGTTTATTTATATGAAGGATATGAAGGGGCTTGATATTTATGAAGAGTTAAAGAATGTTTTGGGTGAATGTGCTCTTTCTTATGCCACAGTAAAAAACTGGGTAGCTGAGTTTAAACGCGGCCGTACAAGTGTTCAAGATGAAGCCCGCCCCGGACGTCCAAAAATCGTCACGACTCCGGAAATGGTGTCCAAAGTACATGATATAGTTTTAGCAGATCGACGATTGAAGCTATCTGAAATAGCTGACACTACAGGTATTTCGAAAGAACGAGTACATCATATCTTAAGTGACGAATTAAATATAAAAAAGTTATCCGCCCGTTGGGTGCCGCGTTTGCTTACGCACGATCAAAAAAGAATTCGGGTGCAAAACTCAAAGGCATGCTTGGATCGTTTTCAGAGAAATAAAGCAGATTTTATACGTCGATTTATAACAACAGATGAAACATGGGTTCACCATTACACGCCAGAATCAAAAATTCAATCAAAACAGTGGACTGAATCTGGGTGTTTGGCTCATAAAAAAGCTATGGCTGTAAAGTCGGCTGGAAAAGTGATGGCTTCTGTCTTCTGGGATGCAATTGGAATTTTGTTTATGGATTACCTTCCCAAAGGTCAAACTATTAATGGAGAATACTACGCTAATCTTTTAAATAAGCTTTATCAATGTATTCAGCAAAAACGATCAGATTTAGCGAAAAAAAAATCATCTTCCATCAATACAACGCAAGGGTTCACACTTGTGTTTAGGCTATGGCAAAATCAACGAATTGAACTATGATTCCTGCCCCAGCCACCTTATTCGCCTGATCTAGCACCATCAGACTTTCACCTTTTCCCCAAGCTAAAAAATTTTTTGGGTGGACAGAAGTTTGCCACAAATGATGAAGTTATTGCCGCCGTAGAAGAGTATTTTACCGGTCTTGAAAGAAGTCATTTTATGGAGGGCATTACAGCTTTAGAACGAAGATGGAACAAGTGCTTGGAGGTACATGGAGAGTATGTTGAAAAATGAAATCAATTTTATCACGCCAACCTAAGTATTTTTATATTAGGCTAGTTACTTATCATCCCGCCCTCGTAATTTAGGCCCAAAACAATGAATAGGTACCTAGTTGTAAGTTGAATGAGCAGTTGAATTTACACTTTTGATCTGTTCAAAGATCAAGTCCGCCAATCGTATTAAATGTTATCAAGTCTGCCTTTGTTCCTTTGAATAGTTGAATAGTTTTATTGTTGTAGATGCTGGAAATATTGCTCTTTTGGCTGAGACATTACATAGGTAGTGCTTTTCACTAAGTAGGTAAGTAGAAAGGTAGTGCAAGGTTATAAAAGTTTTCATCACATGTACCTATTCAAAAAACGATAATTGGCTATCTGCAGGTACCTATATGTATACCGGGAACATTACAAAATTCAATACCCACGGGAGTTTGAGTTTTCTCTCTTCTGATTGATTGGTCAATTCGTGCTTCTGGAAGAAAGTGTGTAAAGCAGTTAGGCTGGAGCGCGAGCGTAACTAAAGGTTGAATTAGAAAAATATACATAATATAAATATGACGAAATATTCAATATGGTGATAAACTTTTTGATTGGTTAGGAAGGAGCTTGTAATATAATACATGTATGATACCTACTAACTTTTGTTGATTAGTAAGAGAATTTCACCAAATACGTCGAACGCGTAATGTAAGTACCTATAAAGATGTTACTGTGTAGGTACTGGCGGGTTAGAGTATCGCGGTAATACTCACTGAAAAAGAAAATGTGATTGTACATTCTTCTTCTTATCGGGGAAACTATGTTCCCCATATATGGCAACCGGTACTCGTGTTACGAGACCATGATTGTACCTACATTCTTCTTTCTTTTAATTTGTTTATTTTTCTTTTAATACCTTTAAAATAGCGTGTGTCACACGGGGCCACAACATTATGTCCTCGAGCTGCGTACCTATGTTGAATTCCTCGCTACACTCAGGATTATATTCTAAAATCCTTCGCTTTGCTCGAAATTCAAAACTTGCCCTCGGCGAACCAAATAATTATTAGGTACTTTGTTCCCTTATAACACAAATGACAAATAACTTTTTTCATACGCCCTTCATGCACTTTTCCCGGGATTTAGCTGGCACCAAATTATTTACGACCAATTTTGCATTTGGAGCCTCTTGTAGCTAATTCGGTAGGTTACGCTCGTCCATGCAGTCACTGTCACTAGATGAATCCCATTATAGGTAGATCAAACTCTGGTTAACTTTCGTAATTGACTTAGTAAATTTTTCACTCTCCCCGCCACTTTATTACTTTTTTTACGAGACCATTCTTAGTGGACAGTCGTTGAAAGGCGTTTTTTGAGCGTTATTAAGCGAAGCGCTTCGAAGTGCTAAAAAACATCCAGAATCGCTTATAAGTAGTTACGGTTCGTATATCTTTGGCATTTATTTTTAAAGAAGTGGAACTAAAACAAGCCCATTTATAAAAAGGACTGTAGGGCACCAAAAAAGCAGTATTACTTAAGGCCTAATTACCTGTTATAAAAGACCGATTCTAAGGAGTTCGAGGATACATCTATGTCAAGACGTTTTCTGATTAGTCGAATCTGTGATCCTGATCAGCGTGTGGATCAGCGGGTCGACGATTCGACGTAAGAAATTTGTCAACTGGCTCTTTGAACAGGCCTAATTATATACCATGTTTTTATAATTTATTGAATCAGGCGTTACTTTGCGGAGGTCCATATTTATGAACTAAAAAACAATTACTTTGCTCACCCGCGACCACTAATGACAAATAGTTATATCTGTGCGGCAAATGTATGTTTCCATGCAACACCTCCATACCATGTTTTTATTCCTGTTTAAATTCATAGAAAACAAAACAATAAATTGTTGTAATGTCTTTCAATTCAATTAAATTTTTATTTCAGACCAAAGATCCAATTTGTTAGTAAGTAATACCTAGGTACATTAAAAACATAAAAACTTAATAATAAAATAAAAAAAATTCGCCACCAGGGCCGTGTTTTATAAAGCTACAAGTTACAACTTATATAAGCGGAAGTCTTTTTCTAACAAAAGCTTGTAAATTGTGACTTGTTGCTTTATACAACACATTTATACAACACGGCTCTGGCATTTTGGTAACGTGCACAATGTATCCTCCGGTGTGGAGCGCAGGTGAGCTTTGTCTTTCAATATTCTTGTAATTATTCTGTATTATAATAAACATACATTGAATAAACAAATTAGTATTTACAGATTCGTGTTTTATTTATGTACAGGTCCTACTAGCTTTTATTAAATCCCTTCTAGCTTGGCGGTTTCAACATCCCTGTATAGCCTATATTTTGATCGGGGTTACTACGAAGATATAGGAAACCGCATCTACCTAAATACCTTGAATGGTTTTCGAGTTGAAACAGACAGACACACACATAAGATGTCATTTATTTATGAATACAGCTAATATACATACTAATAGACTCCAAACATCAAGGTTCGTTGATAATTTTTGTGAAATATTTTTAAATTTTATATTTGGTTTAACGAGAAAACATGCCTGGGTTCTATTTTATTACTAGCTAGGTAACTATAGTCACTTACCAAGCTCAGGATATGTTTCTTTGTATTTTACTTTTACTTAAACGTATGCAATAAAATCAACTACTTAACAGAAATAAACAATCTGTCTATACCTATAAAACAGTACCGCGACTGACTGACCGACGGACAACGCACAGCCTACACCATTTTGTATTTGCATTATTTGTATTTGTAACCTAAAGGTGCACTAAGAAGAGATTTTTCGAAATTCCCATGGGATAGGGAACTATCCCATTTTGAAATATTTCACGGGGGCTAAGCCACGGGGCAAATGCGGGGCAATTATAATGATATTAGGTATAATTGTCTTCTTATATATATTTTTTGGGATGTTGTTAGGGTTATTTGCTATCTTTTCACCCTTTGACCTTGGGGTCCTAACTCTAAGGGTCACGTTTTTGGAGATATGATTTTTTGAATGTGCCGAACATCCTGTAGGTATAGATTTTCGATCATAATTATTAGGTTGGATAAATGCAGTCAAAATCTTAAAATGATGTCTCACTGATCGCCCAAAATCATGTTCACTTTAATAGAGCGAGACGAAGTGACTGTATGATAATAAACTTTGTCGGCTCGTTTTTTATCCAAAGTGCACATTCCAGTTGTACGAAATATTACTATAATTTCATGGCCAAATCAAATGGTTCGCCCAATCACGACATGGAAAAAAATTCGACAGTAATGCGCGAAGGTTTAAAAATTACACTTTTGAATTGTCCCTCGACTCTTAAATATGAAAGTGCAGTTTACTTTACAATTTTTTTTTGCTGTCTGTACTTTCATTTTCAACCCAATGCTCATTCCAAATTTCTAGCCAATCCGACCTCTAGAAGTGGGTGACCGTCGACATAGGTACAAGATTTTAACGAAAAAACTGATGCGTCCTGAGTATGTACACAAAAACATTGCAAGTTAAATAAAATCTTGTAAAAAGAATTGAACCATGCACTAACCACCACTAGTCGCGAGGGTCGTTTGAGCTAAAAGCGAGAAGCCAATTTCCATACAGTCCCTGCGATGTGTCATAAGTTCATAATTAGGTATACATTTTGCAAGTTTTGGCTTCTCAATCAGTAAAAATAAGAGGACCTGGTGGCGGAGTCCGGTTACGCTCTTTCTAGCTCAGGAAAGTAATAAATTAAATGTCCATTAAAATTAATGAATGTCTCTAAGTATGGCGGTAAGTTAGTTTTTAACCGGCAGCCTTCAATTGCGTATTTATTTGGACGGCCGCCCACGGTCTGAGTTGAGCACGGCGCCTCGCCTGTTAACTTCGCAGTTAATCTGTCAGACAGTCCCTCTCGCGTCTGGTCGCCTGCCTGGTCCTCCCGGTTTCAAACATACGAACTTTTAAATTAATATCCGTTATTTTCCGGGGATGTTAGGACTGCTAATCCAAATGGGATTCAAGCCGTATACCGTATTTTCCTTATGCTTATGCCACGTCCTGTGCCACAATTATAATCACCAAAGTGGTTATAACTTTCAAAATCACGAGTACTGCGATGACCTGTCACCTTATCATGGCAACATAAGCTTGGATCAAATATCCGGCGTGTGGTATGGCGTAGAAAAAATTCCGCATACTAAAGGCGAATATAGAATAGAACGTACTAAGGAATGCTTCTACATAGACATCAAGGAGCAAAATATCCAGGTCAGTATTATTACGATTTTACTCTTTATTTATACTTAAGTCTTATTGTTTCTTAAAAAACCTGCATTTGCGAAGTTAACATGCACTTGAAGTCGCTGTTTGGTTTCTAGTTCGGAATGAGATTTATGGAATTAGGTATGCCTGCTATTTCATTTTTTATTTGCTAGAAATTTCGAGTAAGTATGAGAAAATCCGAAAACATCAGACTAGAATGATGATACTTAGTATTGAATATATTAGGTACTAAGTCTTCAGAATACATTGAGGTTTTCCTGTTTTGTAGTTCTTGATTAAACTAAGAGGTCTAATGACACCAGCTTGACATCTAAACTAAATGTAGCTTTTAAGAATGTTGTAGACTTAAAGTCCTCTAATCCCATCACTCTAGTTGGTACGCATCATGGAAAATGACCCTAATTGAAATTTGTTCATATTTAGGAACGACATTCCCAAATAATAATCCCAAAGTACAACTTGTAAATCCACTTGTTTCTCATAATGCAAGGCTCTCTCTATTTTACGAACATATTTTTCCTTTCTACATATAATATCTAAGTAGGTACCTACACGTAATAATAATAGGCACTGAATCGTCTTTTTACTTTCGGCGCTAACATCACTACTTACCTCTAAATTGTCAGCAATTAGCTTACTTTATCAGCAATATTAAATGATGCATACATAATAAATATAGGTACTATAATATAATAGCTTAGCACTTTTTGTTATTGCAAGAATTTCACTAAAAAGTGTAAATACTTACTACCTACACACTGTAAAAATCAAAGGCTGGCCCAAAAATAAGAAGTCGAAATTACTAATTCGAAGTAGGTATAACAGTCTTAGGTCACTATAGCGAGGGATTGAAGGAGAACTTTCATTCAGTGCTGTTTATTAGTTTCATTACGTTTGAAGTGGAACGTATTTCATTCCAAATGTTGATTTTAAGTTAACTTGAAAACTTCAGTGAGATAGGCCGTAAAACAAACTACATATATGTACCTACTTACGAATATATTGCGCATCATACCTTACATCATCAATCTTTCACGCAATGTACCTAACTACGATTACTTACTTCCAATGATTTATTTATTTATTTTCGGAGAACCAACAGCTACAAATTACAGAGTAGGTTATTTCTATAGTAACATTGAAGCCAATTACAGGATCTCACAACTAGATGATGTCAAATTGTTACGTATTTACGATCTGATCAAGTTTCAGAAAACCTAGTCTAAATACAAAAAAAACCTTTAACGAATAAAAACCACTTTAAAAAAACTTAAGGTAATCCTCTAAAGCCATTGATTAGTTTTATGGCCTAACACAAATTATGGAGTCAACCATAAAATAATCCAACTTTTTGTATTTTTTATTTTTTTCGGTCATCCCGTTCGAAATTATTTCTCACAAACTGAAACGTAAATAAGTATACAGAAAGACCAGAAAAATAAAGACTCCAACTGGGCTTCGAACCCAGGACATCCACCACGTTTCGAGTCTTAATTTTTCTGGTATTTGTGTATATTGACGTTTCAGATTGAAATTTGAGAAACAAAATAATCCTCTAAAGTCATCATAATCAGTTTTATGGCCTAACACAAAATATGAAGTGGTACCGGTGCGGTGCGGTCGGAATATTATATTATAATTCAAATATGAATGAAGCACCGACCGGCTTCTTATTTGTGTTAAGTAGACCATAAAACTGATGGTTTTAGAGGATTATTTTAAGGTTTTTTAAGGCAGTTTTACTTTTTATTACTTATAGGAAAAAGATTGTTTTTTTAAAAGAATTTTCCTCCATATCCCAACCGTTAAGGAGTTGTGCCTTCCATCACCAGTTTATCAACATGAAATGATGACTAAATAGGGGCAAATAGAGGTATATTAATAGCTTATAAAATGCCTCTATATAAACACGTGCCTATAAAATTTGAGGGTTGCCCTCTATTTCCCTGGCGTCCCATCATCCGATCTTGAGTTGGAGACAATGGCGAACCACCTCAGGAGTATACTCATTTGAAAAAAAAAAAAGAAATTTCAAAATCGGTATACAATTGACCGAGATTTAGGTAAACATATATAAAAACCGGACAAGTGCGAGTCGGACTCGCTCACGAGGGTTCCGTAGAAAGATTTGAACGTTTTCCCCAGTGTTTTAAGAAGTCCAGTGTTATCAGAGCCCTGCTCCTAAACAAAATGTACGCAGTGTAGGGTCATTTAATATGGGTCTGTGAAATCTACAGACAGACACAAAAATTTAAGGTTTTGAGATTTTTCGGAGTGGTTGTGCTATAAGAGCTACCTTCATACCAAATTTCAAGTTTCTAGGATAACTGGAAGTACCCTTTAGGTTTTCGGATTTCGGCAATTTGTATAAAAACAGCCCTTTTAATGACTGTATCTTTTGATTGCGTTGACATAGAGGGTTGATTTTTTCACATCTTCAAGGGACCGCAGGCTTGAGTATTTGACATTATTTTAAGCATGCTACCTCCACGCGTTCCAGAGAAAAAGGGTCTTGACAGATAGACAGACGGACAAAAAAGTGATCCTATAAGGGTTCCGTTTTTTTCTTTTGAGGTACGGAACCCAAAAAATACGTATACAGTGGAACATAGACCCACCTCCCTTTTTGGAGTTTGTTATAAATGGTAACTATCTTAAATGGACATGATTATTAGTTATAGCAGCTCTAGATAGGTACAACACCTATATACCTAATAAGTCTAATGCTCCAGGACCTGGTTATATAAATAACTCGGTTGCACTAATTAGGAAATGCTCTATGCAGGCTCACCTCGTTGATTGGTGGGTCAGGAGACGATATTAAGCTAATTTGATTATAAGCCGCTGCTAGTCATAGGCCTAGTTCCTCAAAGCTCAAGTCGTGGGCGATCGTTAATTTAAATGCGCCAGCTTCAAAAACTTGCCGTCTATCCAATAACCACCTATACACATCAAATTAACTACTCTACTACAGATACGTCTAGATGTAATTCTCTTGCTGCATTAATAATGATTAAATTAATCATGACCTTAAGTAATCTGTCTTAACGCTTGCACTGCGAATAAGTTCTGCCGCAATTTAAATCCAACGCACGATTTTTACGAGGATGCCATCTTGGGAATTTAGTACATTCGTGAATACGTTTATCATAACAAAAACGCTACAAGAACTGATACTAACCCGTATTGCCCTACTGTCCAAATTAGGTTATTGGAAGGCTACGTTGCTAACGGTCTTATCAATAGAAATTTAGTAAGCATTGTTGTTGTTAAGGTTTTCATTAGGATTGATCATAAAAAAATGTGATGTGTGTTAATTAATGAGTCATCTGTTGTTTCACAGACCACTCCTCTTCCACCGTACCCACCGCTGACCCACTCGTACGTTAACTCCGCTTACGGCTACGGTCTACTGGAGCAGCACCGGATCAGATACTTTGTCCTCGAATGGCACGAGGGTCTCTGGCAGGATGACTACCATTTTAAGGTTAACACGTCACACAAAGGATTCTGGCAGACCGATGTTCCAAGCACAGGTTTGTTAACTAAAGAAAAACATCCATCGTCCTCAATTTGTACAGACTAAAGACGTCTTTACTTTCTTCATTATCTTTGCTAGGTATTGCTGAGCTAAATACATACATATGAAAAGCTAAATACTTTCTCATTTACCTCTTTATAACCACAACTTGGCCAAGCGAGCATATCCAACCTATTTTTATATCCCACTGTAGCTTTAAGTTTCACTTAAAAATCCTTTCATAGCTGCCATTTTCTAGGGTTCCGTAGTCGACAAGGAATCCCTAATAGTTTCACCATCCGCGGTTTATAATCTTGGTACTAGAAAGCTGTAATTTGGCTATAGGTAGGTAGCCTAAGTCGACTAACTAAGTAGTCTACCATATTAATCACGCCAACTTTGAGGTAGCATCTTGTAAAAAAAATAGGGTTAAATACCTCTCCGGTACACATTAAGTGAAGTAGATTTATTTCTTATCTCTCTCTTGGTGTAAGGTGTCGTTGGATGGGTCTTTCAAAAATGTTAAGGATGTGCGAAGACGATTTTTTCATCTAGGAATCCGTTTGCGAAACATTTTGCTTTAAAGTGCTAATTTTTGATGGAGTCATCAGGGCAGTACCTAATAGTGCATAAAGTCAATTTAAAAGGAAAACTATTACAGCTAAGTAGCCTTTACAGGTTAACGAGTAATAGTTAGCCATTTGAGCAACTTCTAGAATTTAGTTATAGCTATCCCGCGGGAAAATTGCACTTTTCTGGGGAAAAAAGTAGCCTACGTTAATCGGGGATAGTGTAGCTTTCTATTAGTGAAATATTGCTTACAAATAATAGTTCCAAAGTTTACCCAATTGCAAACAAACAATTTAAATATATATTATAATACTTATAGATTAACCGCCTATAATGTCACCCATATTTACTTGGTATTTTTTACAGCAATTTGTAAATATTGCAAACCTTAAAAAATCTTTCATGATTTCAGCCGTGGAAAACATGTACCGCTTTTTCGGAGGCGTGATTCAGGTGCTGAAGGCGGCCAACAACCACTTGGTTCTGAATTTCTGCATGAGGTTGCCACACTCGCAGTTCTACAGCGTTGTACTGTCCAGGAACGAAAACCAGCTCACTCCAGAGGACCTCTCCAGCATCCATAGCATTTTCACCAGCAAACACCTCTCTACTTCAGCTCTGAAAAGAGTATGTGACAATTCAGGAGTAGCTATTCAAGTCTCTGGTTTCGCATTTGTACTAACCTGCATTTTAATTTGGAGGTCCAGTGCTTAAATAAAGGAGGCCGATTTGAATTAGGAGTATATTATTATGTCAATTACTTTTGCAATTTGTAGGGATTCCTGGCGATACTGCACTAATTACAAAGCAGAATTAATGTATTCGGTAAGAGGAATGGTTATAGAAATTTAAATAATAATAGTAATATTCAGCTAAATAATACCTATTTAGACGTACTGTAAGTAAAATTACAAGAAGCTTTTAAAATTTGATACGGAGTAAAAAACACTGGTATATTGAAATATTATATTACTTCCATTTTATATTTTGTTTTATGTATTCCATAATATGTGTAATTTGTATATTTTTTTCTATTAAACGGTACCTACTACAAAATTCTCGAATTTATTAATTTATAAAAACCCAATATAGAAAATAAAAATTCCACAAGAAAGTTTCAAATAAATATGGTATACGTATTATCTAAGTATTACGTAGACCTGTATGCCCGTTCGTGGCGACATAGCAATTAGTACACATTCAGGTTACATAATAGGTAGAACCCGAACTGTGTCAGTTTTCGTTAGTAGGTACATGACATCTAATTGAACACTTCGACGCTGAACCTACCGTGAATCACCTTTGAGAACAACTCCCCAGCCCCTCCAGCACGGTAAGGTTTATCCACCCGATTTATCTACCAATGAGCGATAAACGATTTTATGTAGCGAAGGCTAGCACGCTAAATTATATAGCGGTATTTTATCCACACTTGACAATAGAGTAGACAATTTATCTACTGCCTGTAGCACGGTAATGCATGTGGATAATAATAATTACTACTACTATTACTAATGTTTTGACAGTTCCTTAGAATAAATTTAAACCAGGTTTAATTTTATGCTACGTCAATACCATGTTAGGCTATCTACAGCGATGAAATCGGTCATGACCATAATATTATATTACATATAAAAAAACCGGGCAAGTGAGAGTCGGACTCGCGTACGAGGGTTCGTTACAAAGATTTTAACACTTTTTCCTCAGTGTTGTCCAGTGTTAGCAGAGCCCTGCTCTTAAGCAAAATGTATGCCGTGTGGGGTCATCTTATATTGGTCAGTGAAATCTACAGACGGACATAAAAAAAATAGATTTTGATAATTTTCTGAGTAGTTGTACTAGAGCTACCTTCAAACCAAATTTCAAGTTTCTAGGACAACTGAAGGACAACCTAAAGGGTAAAAGTTTTCAGGGTACGGCAATTTGTATGGAAACAACCTTTTTAATGACTGTATCTTTTTGATTGCGTTGACTTAGAAGTTTGATTTTTTCATAGCTTCAAAGGCCTGCGGGCTTGAATTTTTGATATTAATTTCAGCCTGCTACCTCCACGCATTCCAGAGAAAAAAAGTCTTGACAGACAGACGGACAACAAAGTGATCCTACAAGGGTTCCGTTTTTTCTTTTTGAGGTACGGAACCCTAAAAAGAGGTAGATATGTCATCAGCACGCCGAAAATGAAGCACAGAAAACGATACGAAATGTAGCCTCTTTGGCCACAATCTCTCTGAAATGAGGTCCAAACTTGCGCGCAAATGTCAAAATGCTCGGAACATGTCTTTCGATTGTTTTTTTTTAAATTTAATTCATCCCATAAGGGATAGGCAAAGGAACTGAGTCCATACAGCCATGTCTGATGTGTTTTGTAAATTTCTGTATATTAAAGTCCTGTCACCGTCAGAGTTGTGTCAGTCTGTCTTAGTCACGTCCTGTC
This sequence comes from Clepsis dumicolana, assembly GCA_963691665.1. Lineage (NCBI taxonomy): Eukaryota > Metazoa > Arthropoda > Insecta > Lepidoptera > Tortricidae > Clepsis > Clepsis dumicolana. The sequence goes on along the minus strand of OY829505.1, from coordinate 25,440,505 downwards.
AGCTGCTCATGCCTTCCGTAAAGCGATAGTGTACTTTACGGCGAGCTACGGCGAGCAGCAGCCGGCGGATATTTGGGGGTTACAAACAGAGGGAATACGCGTTTTCACTTGAATTCTTCATTTGCTGGGCACTGTCTCGTTAATTTGTTGTATACTATCTTTATTATCCACCAATCAACATTAAGCACAGAAACTAAGATTCAATTAACGACACGATCCACTCTCATCGGTTTCCCGCCAAATTCCACCAAATTCCTCTTTCGATTGTCTTGTGAGCATAATGACATATCTTTTCATCATGTCGTAACCAAATATTTTATCCACACTTAGACGTTATACATATAGCGAGGGGGGCTGTAACCAAATTACCACGACCGCGACGGAGATGCAATGACATGGAAAGTCGTCGCTAGTATGGTATGGTCCTAGTATGGAACTAAGTCAATTCGTGTCAATTGTCCTATAATATAATATATCATCATCATGATGCGGGAAAGAGCAATGGAATTATTCAAATGGTGTCAATCGTCCCATGATATATCATGGGACAATTGACACCAATTGACTTTAGTCCCATACTAGGACCATACTATACTAGCGACGACGTTCCATATAGTTAAAAACTGGAATACCTACTTACAGAAGAAATGGCATATTAAAAAATATGTAAAACACACGCTTTTATGGATATAATAGGTACCTACAGCAAATAATTATCGAGTAGGTACAGTCAGCAGCAATAGTTGCTAAGCAACCGTAGCGCTCACAATGATATAAGCGCGTCTCTATTGTTATAGATATAAGAGCTTGTGCAGATCATTGTGAGCGCTTCGGTTGCTTAGCAACTATTGCTGCTGACTTTACCTGTCTATATTCTAACTACCTTGAGTGTCAAGAAGGTGTTTGTAAGGCTGATGACTGTTATCAAAATAAGTAAATATCATATAACGTTTTCACTTAATCAAGCTTCCGAAAACACTCGTAAAAAACCTATGCCACACTGATCACTCAAGACGATTAAAAAAAATACCGACGATATTAAAAAAAATGCTGATTTAAAAACGTTTTTATTGAATTACAGATGACGCCATAATTTCCATTGATCAAACTGCCTCCTTTTTAGGGTTCCGTAGCCAAAATGACGAAAACGGGGCCCTTATCGTTTCGTCATGTCCGTCTATTATGTCTGTCTGTCTGTCTGTCCGCGGCTTAGCTCAGAGACTATTGATAGGTGCTAGGAAAGATATGATTTTGCATGGGTTAATTATTACTTAAGCCAACAAAGTGTTAGAATTTTTTTTGGGTGCTTACCTACCTTACCTCCCCTACACGTAAAGTAGGGATGATTTTTTTCTCGTCTACCCCAATAGTGTGGGGTATCGTTGGATAGGTCTTTTAAAAATATTAGCGGGTGTTCGAAGATCATATTTGGAGATGGAGGGTTTCGGTTGCGAAATAATTTGTTATAACTAAATTATCACAGAACAGATAAGAAGACATTACAGGTTTACAAGTGTTATGATTATACTTCGGGTCTCAACCGAAGGCTATAATATATTTACTAAGCAGCAGTACATGGAATCGTACCTCGAATCCACATATACAGAGCAATAATTCTAAAAAACAGGATGCCTAGACGTCCTGTCTCGGTCTAACCATAGTCGCCATCTTGGCGACCCCGTAGCTATCACCTCATTACGTGTTTTTATGTTATCGGATTCACATCTAAAATTAGCATAAAACTTAAAATGTATGAAAATATTTTAGAAAAGTCAAGAAACGTTTAAAGGATAGTGATCATCGTGAAGTCCTGCTGAAAATAGAAATAAACTAAGTAAATGAGGAAACGACGGCATATATACGTAACGTTCATACAAATATATCTACTTAAACATTACTATCACGGATTATCCAGGTAAATAATACACCAATAACAGTCATACATAATGAAGTATACAATCGTTGTAATATCATGGATCAATTATATGTATTAATTTCATGTCTAAGTAGGTATTGTTTAAAACGAAATATTGAAGAACAGTTGGTAAAAAGAGAAGCCTAATTAATAACATTTTCATTATTATTTAATAATTATTTGTTATACAAGGGTGCAAAGTTGTATTTTACCCGCGAGTATTTCAACACAAACACTTTTAACCTCACGTAGCGAGGAAAGCGCAACATGCAAAAAAACAGCTCATAAAAAATAAATCTCCATCACTGAAATCACTTGTTTTTTTACGATGTTTATACGCAGTGTGGGGTCATCTTTATTGGTCTGTGAAATCTACAAACAGACTTAATAATTTAAGATTTTGACAATTTTCTTTGCTATAAGAGCTACTTTCATACCAAATTTCAAGTTTCTAGGACAACTGGAAGTACCCCTTAGGTTTTTGGGGTATACGGCCATTTGTATGGAAACAGCCTCTTTAATGACTGTACCGTTTTATTGCGTTAACTTAGAAGGTTAATTTTTTCACATCTTCAAGGGACCGCAGGCTTGAGTATTTGATATTAATTTCAGCATGCTACCTCCACGCGTTCCAGAGAAAAAAGGGTCTTGACAGACAGACAGAGAGACAGACAGACAGACGGACAACAAAGTGATCCTATAAGGGTTCAATTTTTTCCTTTTGAGGTACGGAACCCTAAAAATGAACAAAATTGCACATTTTTCTTTTTAAAACATAGGTTTCATATCCAGCTTGTATCCCATAAAATTTTATACCTAAGTCGCGGTCAACATCTAGTATAAGTAGGTACATACAATAATTACAGATTCCGATCGGTATTTACAAGTATTATCTAAAACTATTCCGGAAATTGCAAGTTGATAGCATTAATTAGCATGAATTAAGTTAGAAGAATAGTGTCTTTGCCAGATATTGTGTTAAATATTGAATACCGGAGACCGACAACCCGGATATTCGGCTGCATCTCAAGCCGGATGCAGTACTTGATAAAAAAAATATTAGCATACAAATCGTATCTAAGTACATTTCGACTAGTCGTATCTATATTTCGACTATTTACATATGTGAGTACCTACATAAGTGTGGGAATCACAATCCTTACATCCAGTATTTGTAAGGTAAATTAACTTATATCAGTATAGGAAGTTTTATCTAGGTACTAATAGATTTTTTATTAAGTTAATCATAATACAAATATAATGGTCGTGCTATGCTTACATACCTAAACATCATTAGTTTTATTTTTTGAGTGTCGGAATCGAGTATACTTACTTAGGCTCTTCGAGGAATATCATTGATACCTACTTAGTATCGGTACTGAAATGATCGACCACTCTTCCCACCAACGGGCTGCACAGGTCGCGGTCGCCATTACGACAGCGCTGATTGTTTCGTTGCCACCTGGGCTGATCTGCTAATTGCTCCGTCGCGTCCGAGAGTCGCGCTCCATCCCACATTACGCGCGTAGCCCTGTCGAGATCATGTTCATGTGGTTGATACTTTGCTTAACCATTTTATCGATCGCCCCGCGAGTGCAATCTTTTTGCGCGGCCAGCGTGCGGTGGTCTCATTATTTAAATATCGAGGATGCTTACGGGGTGTGGTACGGCGTGGGTTACGCGCAGCACTCTCCGGACATGACCAACAAACCCATAGAGATAGGGTGCGTCTCCCTCTACATAAGTGATGCGACGGCGGATCTTCGGGACGATTGGCGAGACTGGTCTGTAAGTACCTACCCTTACAAATAATCACTATCGATTAATTATTAAATCCTATAATGTTTCAAATTATTTTCGATCTACTTACAATTGGTTGAAGTGCCTACCTATCATATCAGAATACAGAACAAACCAGAACCTGCGAGCGCACCTAAAACTGAAGGTACTAAAACTACATTAAAAAATGGTGTAGTTTCGCGTAGTCATCTCTGTGCTCGGAGCATCATCGTGACTTGTTGTACCATTGACAATAACACCTAATTATCCCTTCTCGGGTCATTCTCCAGAAATGCCATTTTGTTTAAATAAAGCACAGAGTAAGATTAGGTATATTTTAAGTGTAAACAAGTAGCGAAATCAATAATATTATAATAAATTGACACAGTGCGCTGCGAGCGGTTGTAATTGAACGCGGCTTCTGGTTTGTTCTATATTCTAAACCTATCATTAGCTTCGTATTATACCTAGTAGTAAATATTTCGATATTTATTATATTTAGAAAATTGTTTTGCGTTCAAGAGATGTTCGCAATTACGAACTGAAGCACTTCGGTTGAAATCACTCTTTCAATACTCTCACTCTACTCGAGTTGAGATTTATAAATATCATAATATGCTTCATTAGTTCAGTACGTATTATTGGGTATATCTATATCTTTTCAGTCCCCTACTTACTCAGCCGAAGTATGAAGCCCAATCAAGTATAAAGTGATATCTTGGTGGTATTGGATTTGGTTATGTGCTCCGTAATACAAATAGTATTAAAAAGCTAATTTATAGTAGTTTAACCTGTTTTTCTTCCATCTAACATTTTGTTTTCGTTATCAGTTTTATTTGAATTTCATGAAGTATGTAACTCAGTACCTATGTTTCTACCTAAGCACCTGCTTAAACATTGGCAGATACGACGAAGGACCAACGATACCAACTGGAGCAATCCGTGGTCCGGCAACCCTTTGTCCGGCTCGTGGTTGGACCCGCGGTCCCGGCAGAAGCGCGACATGTACCAGGAGAGGCGCATACGCGTGATGTGGGACGAGGACGGCCAGACCATGGAGCAGACGTACGCGTACACACCGGACGCGCCGGGGCTCTGGACAGCGGAGCAGTGGAGGCCGGGCGAGAGGGAGATGCGGTCTAGGGGTGTAGGTTAGTAATACCTACACTTGATTCTTTCGTGTTTTGATCAATTGATTCTGCGTTTATGACGTCTATCTAACCACAGGTGTATACGTATAGGGTTTAAGGGACGATGACCACCGAAACCCAAACATAACAAACCATAAATAACTCATTAGGTGAGTGGTCGAAAGTACTTATCAACCCCGAGGTAAAAAGTAGGAAAAAAAATCAGTTAAAAATCTCACTAAGTTTTAGTATGAAATTGATATTATATACTTACAGTCATTCAATGCGGGATCCTTTGCCCGTTTCTTAATGTTATAGTTACCTGTATACAAATTTTATCTATCTGCACTTCTGCACTTCTTTTCCATGAACCTAAACTTGCGTGTAAGTAAGTAATTCTAAAACAAACAAAAAAGTTCCCGTTTCACGTATTGATGATACAGTATATAATTACCTAAATCATCATTAAAATGACTTCAGTCGGAGGAAGAACTCCATCATCTTCCTATACAAGTAGGTAGAATATTAATAATAGGAGAAAAATTTGGACCTGAATCTTTGGTGGCAAGATCAGTATTATATTTTTTGAGCTATTCTCAAATTGTATCCGTTGGAAGAATGAGGTCATCATATTTTTCACACTCGAACTAGTCTCAGTGCCCACTTTATCAATCACTTTCCATCTTAGGCTTAGTTAACTAGTTTGATTAAGTACCCAACCAAATTAATGATTTTTTTTAATACTAGCATTTGTCAATATGATAATTTTTGCAATTCGTTTATTTTAGATATGTGGTACCCGGACGATCCTCCACGGCACCCGGAAGTCATTCGAGTTTTGAAACTCACTTCTGAAAATATGATCATCAACCACTGCTCGGAATTAGGGGACGGCGGGATTTTCTCAATGATCCTACGCAGGTCTGGCGCAATCTTCATTATGTCCTACGATAACAGTTTAACAATAAACTAAAAGTGACGAATATACTCGTAGAGCAAATGGGTGCCGGTTGGCAAGGGGCGCCAAAATCACCCAAAGCGCCAAAAGACATCTTCGCTGCCTGTTGTTGGTGTTGATGGTCATTTGGGATAGATTTACCTTTTAATAAGTTCTTAAGTTTAGAATGCTTTCAAGAATAAATAATTATCTTTGTCTTATCTTATCTAGGTCGCCAGGGAAATTGGACCGCTGGGAGAGGAACGACTGGCAGAAGCTTCTCCTAAGCTTTGGCCTCAACAACCCATACCGGTATATAGCCGTGTGCGCCGGCTGTGTCCAACTTAGTTCCATAGTCAATTTATTTGCTATGGTGATGCTATTGCTTCTGTTTTCATTATAGTTTATGATCCACGTGTGATTAAAAAGAGAGTAAGTATTGTATAAGTGTTGACTAATTGATTAGTGTCAGATTTAGATAGAGCAATCGTCAAGCTTAAAATAAAATAAAGTATATGTAGTGTAGGTAGTCTTTAAACCTTTCAGGAAGTCATTTATAACTAATGGATTACATTTGTATTCGTATGCATGCGTTGAAAACTAAGTATGGATGGTAGGTACTCTACTTTGGGCATTTGCATAGTTTTTGCAAAATACGAAGTGAAGCGACGCTAAATATAACAAAATGATTATTACCACTTACTGATTTCCTGTATTAACTTACTTTTTAACTTAATGACTGTATTGAACGTGTTAAATATTTGAAATAAAAATGCCTACACCTGAACCACTTTTTTTAGTCTGTTTTTCCTGTCCTCAGAAAGGAAACCCCTACGCTAAATCAGATAGTGAACCATAAATAGATACCTATGTACCTACTCGTACTTATTTCAGCAAATGTTTGAGCAAATGGGTGAACACTGCGCTGAAGATTTATTTACACATTCTTCTTGTTCATTAATTTCCTCTGCTGGTTGGCAATAGTAGGTACTTAGTTGAGTTGATTTATTTTCTGAAAATACTTTACGCAGGTGTTCACTTAGAGTTGCTCAATCATTTGCTAAAATATTTATACGGTGAAATATCTGACCTTGTATATGTAGTAAAAAAAAAGTATAATTATGTAGTTCAGTAACGAAGCCAGTCGTCATTGAATGTAGAGGGACAAAATTCATATACTTCGTGGACAGACGTTGCACACGCGTGCCATTGTACACGAGTGTTGCAGTTTTCGGGTCAGTCATTACCATTAGGTATCACTTAACTGTAGCGACACGGTTAGCTCGAATGACCGCGACTCCCTTTTTAGGGTTCCGTACCTCAAAAGGAAAAAACCGGAAACCTTATAGGATCACTTTGCTGTCCGTCTGTCTGTCTGTCTGTCAAGCCCCTTTTTCTCTGGAACGCGTAGAGGTAGGATGCTGAAATTAATATCAAATACTCAAACCTGCGGTCCCATGAAGCTGTGAAAAAATCAAGCATCTAAGTCAACGCAATAAAAAGATACAGTCATTAAAAAAGTCGTTTCCATACAAATTGCCGTTTTTAAAAAACCTAAAGGGTTGAAATTTGGTATGAAGGTAGCTCTTATACGAGGGCTGTTTGATAAGTACCCGTTTATGGAAAAAAAAACTTTTTTTTTCGTATATATGCATTTCTTTTTCTACGTAGTCACCTTTTAACTCTATAAATTTGTTCCACCTATACTCAAGCTTCAATAAACCATCCAAAAAGTATGATTTTGGAAAGTCATTAAAATAGGCCTCTGTGTCGGCAATGACTTCGTCATTTGATCCAATTCGCTTGCCACCGAGCCATTTTTTCAAGTTGGAAAACAAAAAGAAATCGCATGGGGCCAAATCTGGAGAATACGGGGGGTGAGACAATAATTCGTAGTGTAACTGTGCTAATTTAGCCGTCACAACTCTGGACGAATGAGCCGGGGCGTTGTCGTGATGAAACAGTACTTTTTTCTTTTTTAAATGGGGTCGTTTGTCCTTCAACACGGCGTCAAATTCATCCAATAAATTGGCATAGTACTGCCCTGTTATTGTTTTTCCCTTTTCTAAATAGTCAATATGTATAATACCCTGCGAATCCCAAAAAACGGTCGCCATGACCTTTCCAGCCGATGGGACGGTTTTTGCTTTCTTTGGAGCAGGTTCACCCGGTAAAATTCACTGCTTCGACTGCTTTTTAATTTCCGGGGTGTAGTGGTGGACCCACGTTTCGTCCACGGTCACGAAACGACGCAGAAACTCCTTCGGGTTACGTTTGAACACGGCCAAACACTGCTCCGAAGTAGTCAGTCGGTTCCGTTTTTGCTCCTCCGTGAGTAAACGCGGCACCCACCTCGCCGATACTTTCTTCATACTCAATTTTTCTTCTAATATGTGTTGTACCCTCTCGATTGAAACGTTTACAGCATCAACGATTTCTCGAAGTTTAATTCGGCGGTCGGCTAAAACGATATTTTCAATTTTCTTAACCATATCGTCTGTAGTCACCTCAACTGGCCGACCTGGGCGATCCTCATCAAAGACGGTTGTTCTCCCCCGCTTAAACTCGTTATACCAATATCTGACGGTTGTCATAGAAGGAGCACATTCATGGTAAACCGCTTGCATTCTTACTTTTATTTCAACACATGTTTTTCCTTCCAAAAATAATAATCTAATTACAGACCGATACTGTTCTTTCTCCATTTTAACAATTTTAAGTTCACGCCTTCACTGAATCGTTGTCAAATGAGAAAAAAAACAAAAGAATGCCATTTTTTTTTAATATTCCTGCCTCTGAAAAACGGCTTAAAAAGGTGGTATACTTATTTGCGGCCAGTGATATTAATATATTGAGAAAACGGGTACTTATCAAACAGCTCTCGTGGTACAACCACTCAGAAAAGTCTCAAAATCTTAATTTTTTATGTCTGTCTCTAGATTTCAAGGACCAATATAAGGTGACCCCACACTGCGTACATTTTGCTTAGGAGCAGGGCCTGTAAAAATACAGCTCGAAACTGCAGAAAAACTGTTATGGATTTCAAAAAAATGTAAGAGTAACAGAAACCTATGGACATCGAAATTATCATTGCAGGGCCTGATTTACCCACAGGCTAATAATAATGCTGGAGCGCCAGGGGCAAGGGGCCGGCCGGCGCGGCGCTGAGCTTAGACTTACTTTTGATAATTTTGGGAAATTATACTGCTTGCGTTCTCACACTAATCGAACGCGCCGAACTGTATCCTTGTAACTAGTCGAACATTTAATTCATGTGATACTTATTGTTGTCGCAATATAAGTAAGTACACAGATTCGTATTCGTACCATCATTAATCTACTTCAAAATACCGGCCAAGAGCGTGTCGGACACGGAAAGGGTAGGGCTCCTAGGCCATTACGAAAAAGCCCTGGCATAGATACCTAATTTAAAGGCATTTTTATCACACCTATACGAAACCAGTGTTAACAGAGCCCTACTCCGGAGCAAACTGTACACAGTGTGAGGCAAATTTATATCGGTTACTGACATAGACAATCATAATAGGCAAGTGGTCAAATATTACTCGCAAACCTGCAAAGCCTACTTAACTCTGATAGTTTTTCTTTTAAATTCCACATTTCTAAATACAACAGTTTCTCTGGTAGAGGGGGAGGGCCCCCCTCCCCCTTCTACCAGAGAAACTGCATGCTACCTCCACGCATTCCAGAGAAAAAGGGTCTTGACAGACAGACAGACGGACAACAAAGTGATCCTATAAGGGTTCCGTTTCTTCCTTTTGAGGTACGGAACCCTAAAAACGGTCAAGTGCGAGTCGGACTCGCGCACCTTCATTGGTTGTGCTATAAGAGCTACCTTCATGCCTAATTTACAGTTTCTTGGATAACTAGAAGTACCCCATAAGGTTTTTCCTTTTCAGGTACGGATCCCTAAAAAACACGAAATGGTTCGCCAAAGTCATCAGTTTTATGGCCTAGCACAAATATGTAGTCGGTGTTTCTTTCAAAGAATATAGAGGATTATTTTATGGTTTTGTTGAAGTCGGTTTTTTATGTTAAAAGACTTTTCAAATTTTTTAAAGGTATGTTATTGTAAAATATGTCTCCTGGATGACAAAATGGCACGTGCTATATGCACTTACTTACTTAACCATAATCACTTTATTAACACGATTAATGTTTCACATAGGCGACATACTTATGATCTCATCTTCAATGATTCCTCAGAGTTGAATATGTAACTGGGTTGATGAGCGTTAACAATTCTGTTTGTGAAGATGGACATGTGACCCTCGACCTGGTCACAGGAAGCGGGGTCAAGACTTGCCCGCGCGTCCAGGATCATGGCTTGCCAACAAATTATATTCAATTATACCATTTAACATGTCTTAGTAGTAATGAGGAGGTCGTAGCTAAGTAGATTTAATCGTAATACCTAACATCCCGCATGACCACATGCTCCCTGACCTGGTTCTCGTCATTTCATTGTATAGTGACAGCGACGATGAGCCCCCCCGAGGAACCTTTTCATTTTAATTTATGGAATTAGTGCTTAACCTGACCTCTTCGCAGACATACAAAAAGTATTATCATTATTAGAATTCCAAAAGGGTCGGTGAATTTTGATAAAAATATACATACCTATCTACTTAAGTGTAAAGTGTTTGATATTAGAAGGGAAATGTAATCGTACGATTACATTTTTACCTAAAAACTAAAGTAAAAATCATGTAAGTACATATAGGTACTTATTTGCGTTCAATACAAAAGTGTATGATGCACGCTGTACACGGAATTCAGGAAGTACCACATTGATAACACTTGAGGTCTGAATACTTAGCTTGTTTGAAGTGGGTTGAGGTTTCTTACGTAGTCACATAGGTTTTGAACCCGAACAGACTTCATATTTGTGGTAGCCCATCAAACTGATAGATTTAGAGGATTATTTTATGTGTTTTTAACCGACTTCAAAAAAGGAGGAGGTTTTACGTTCCACTGTATGTATGTTTTTTTTTTATGTATGTACATCGATTGTAGACCGATTTTCAATATTCTTTTTCATTCGAAAGGGTATACTTCTGAGGTGGTCCCATTGTCACCAAGTCATGATCTGATGATGGGATCAGAGGGAAATCGATGGCAACCCTCACATTTTATAGGCACGTATTACGTTTCATGTATTTTCTAAGGCTATTCAAGTATTTGCTTCCGGTAGTCATCATCTCATGTTGATGAGCTGATGATGGAAGGTACAACTCCTTAACGGTTAGGAGTTGGAGGATAATTCTGAAAATGTTTAATTAACATAAAATTGTGAAATAGAAATCTTTTAACAAAAAGGCAAAACCGCCTTTAAAAAAACCTTAGAAAAGAAAACGTAAAATAATCCTCTAAAGCTTAAAGTTTTATGGCCTAGCACTAAGTAGCAAAAATATGAAGTCGGTGCGGTGCGAGCGGAATATTCTTTGAATGAAGCGGTTTTTGAAGGCGGTTTTACTTTATGTTAAAAAAATATGTTTTTTAAGTATTCTTTCAGAACCCTGACACTTTGAGCTTCAAGCACCTGTTAGCCTGTTACTAAGTATCTTTATTTTGAAGACCTAACAACTAAATAAGTATGTAGCTTAATAATAATATTGAAGAAAACTCAACCCACACTGAACATTTATAAGAGGGTACTGTGGGGTGTAGCCCCGATAATCCGAGGTCCCAGCCCGACTCCTTTGCTGTCTGGGAATCAAGTGTTCCTTTATTTCGATCAAATTCTAAGTTTGAAATGAACAGATCAGTCTAGCTTGCCAGGACCGCACCATGCACTTGTTGCATGGAGGCTAACACCCTACAGTACCTTACCTACCTACCGAGCGTACGACGCTGTTTGGCTGACGGCTGGACCTTTGTTTCATAAATAAAGCACAAGTTATTTTTATGTTAAAAACAGTTAATATTGCAGATACATTATCTGTGACATTATATATTCATTTACTTATTTATTTATTCTTGAAGTAATATATTAATTATTCGTTATTCATTATCAACTTAGTCACTAAAGCTAACCGAGTACTTATTTAATAAATACATATTTCTTTAACCGGACAAATAAATGTTTTTAAAATATTAACCATTTTTAACATAAACGTAATTTGTAATTTATGATTTATGAAACAAAGGTCCAGGCGCGAGCCGCTAGCCGCCGTCCGCGACGTGACGCAAAGGTCCAGGCGCGAGCCGCTAGCCGCCGTCCGCGACGTGACGCAAAGGTCGAGGCGCGAGCCGCTAGCCGCCGTCCGCGACGTGACGCAAAGGTCCAGGCGCGAGCCGCTAGCCGCCGTCCGCGACGTGACGCAAAGGTCCAGGCGCGAGCCGCTAGCCGCCGTCCGCGACGTGACGCAAAGGTCCAGGCGCGAGCCGCTAGCCGCCGTCCGCGACGTGACGCAAAGGTCCAGGCGCGAGCCGCTAGCCGCCGTCCGCGACGTGACGCAAAGGTCCAGGCGCGAGCCGCTAGCCGCCGTCCGCGACGTGACGCAAAGGTCCAGGCGCGAGCCGCTAGCCGCCGTCCGCGACGTGACGCAAAGGTCCAGGCGCGAGCCGCTAGCCGCCGTCCGCGACGTGACGCAAAGGTCGAGGCGCGAGCCGCTAGCCGCCGTCCGCGACGTGACGCAAAGGTCGAGGCGCGAGCCGCTAGCCGCCGTCCGCGACGTGACGCAAAGGTCCAGGCGCGAGCCGCTAGCCGCCGTCCGCGACGTGACGCAAAGGTCCAGGCGCGAGCCGCTAGCCGCCGTACGCGACGTGACGCAATAAAGTACGCTCGCGGTACCCTCTTAACAGGCCCCTATTCACCATCTTTACAAATGTCAGTTTTAAAAGACACTGTATTTCTTGGACAGTAATATGGAGCGCGCTAAAACAAAAGCTCTTCAAGTCAGCAGTTGACACCGAATTGTTATTGAGAACTGACAATTTTAAAGTTGGTGAAATAGGGGCTAGGTATTTCAATATAGCAACAAATTATCGTTTAGTTTATTCAGCATAACAATAAAGTTAAAGAAACGGTATTTAATTTAATACTCCAAAGTACCTACTTATAATTTGGATACTTTCATAGTTTAACTTAGAAGAAATCTTCTATCATCTATATCTTTATCTCATGTCATGTTTTTAGCGTTAGCAGTAACAATTTTGTTTTATACTTAATAAATTAAAAAAAAATATTTCAGGAAACGTGACTTTTTTCAAAGCAAAATTCAATAACACTAACGAATAGACCGATCCAGTAACATGTAGCAGATGTGAAAGATTACTTAGTGGACATCTTGTGAACGAAAACCGACTGTTAGTTATCTCTCCCACTATTAGCTCCGCCCACGACTGTTATCAATCTTAGTTAATTTACATCCTACTTCGTGAGCGGTCTCAAGCGGTCACACATTATAGACCACTAAGTATCACGCGACGTGGGACACTCAACGAATTTTAACGAATTATTTCGAAAAATGTATATTGTATTTATAGTACTTAGTGCATTATTTAGTACCGGTAACTGTGGCAATTATCAGCGCTACGATGAGAGCACGAGTCGATACCCAGCTTACACTCCCTCAAACGTGTACAACCAGTATCAAAAACAACTGAACTTTGAAGACCTAGCTTCCATGCCGGAAGGCTCTCGGTACCCGAATTACAACGTACAGTCTTCTACATCCAGATACAACAGCATGGTCAACAACCCCGTGTCGGACACCAGCTATTACCAGAACGGCTACAACACCCCGCGGTACGCGGCCGGCTACGGCCAGGGCTACGGGCAAGGCTACGGGCAAACCTTCGGACAGGGCTTAAGTTCCTATGAGTTACCGTTTGTGAGGAACAACAGGGACTATTGTATTAACAGGGTGCCCCAAACCGGTATCTGGGTGGACCGACTGATGGGAATATGGTACGGAGTGGAACTGGTTCAGCACCTGGCCGGAGACTCCAGGGTGGATTATGGAAGAACTTGCATCGTCATACACATTTCAGAGCCGAAAGAAACGGTGAGATATTGCAGTTTAATATATAATTTAATTTTACATTTATTTTTAATTGCAGTCTACCCAGGGAAGTTCATTAATATTGACAAGGTACTTTTCACGTTTCATTTTAAAATTATTATAAGTTTGTATGAAAATCAACTCCAATAATTGATGAAACTTTAAGCTTAACACTTATTTGTACGAACTTACTTAACGCGGTAACATGGAACTTAGAACATGACAGAACTTGCATAACACTCCTACCTAGTTTATATTTTTGTTTCATTAAAAAATGCCCAATATTTACGAATTAAAATTTAACCATATTATTTAGGTATTTTTGAAATAAATCAGGATACCTAATGTTAAATAGTTGACCTTTAGATTAAGGGAAAAATATGATAAATATGTGTATAAGATAAGATAAACATAATATATCTATTTTTAATATGATGGAAATATCCATCACTATGCAAAATCAAGTCTTAAGCTTTAGTACTGTTAAATAAATTAATATTTATTGTTTAATTAATAATTCGCCATACTTTGTTGCATAATTATGTAAACTTCCATCACAAACTTTTGAGTTCGAATTTTGAAAATTTATGCACAAAACGTAAAATAGTATCATAATACGAGACCTGATATACTTACCTACATTTATTATACCGCGTAAATCAACATCTTCGCAGTAAAATCCTCCAGAGTAACGGCGAACCCGCGAATTCAAATTTGAAAAGTCATAATTCTTTTCTTTTCACAACTACGTTCCTTTTCGCGCTGTAGTGTTGTTAAAAGTTCATAATCTTAAAAATAAATAACAATTACCTACCTCCCAAAGTACCTTTATTCATAGGACAATGTTATGATGGAAATTTCCAACGCCATGCAAAGAAGGGTTAAGTACTTTGTTACGTAAGTCACTTAGGTACCTACTATGTTTCCGCGTATTTTGATGAACACAGTACCTAATAACGACGATGTTTACATCTTAATATGAGTGTTAATACCACATTAACCGTTATCAGCTTCAGCATAAGTTCCGCATATTACTTAACATCTCTTTAATGACCATTTGAACTACTTATATGCTCCTAGTCACTTTGTCAAACCGTTTTTGAATTGTTAGCTATGGTTGTCGGTGACTCTGTCCAGGTAGCATAATTCAGATTGTTCAGCTTCGCAATCTAGTAATCTTCAAATCTTTAACGTCTTACATATGAATTGTGTTAGCTTTGATCTTAAGCGAAAAGCGGCCTTATCGTGTGAGTGCATTTTACCAAAGCTGCGGCGAAATAGGCTAACAAAGCCAATTATATACGGTTCATTCACATCTTGATCAGGCGACGAGGCAACTCTCTTTATTGCTTGTGTAGACTTCAGAAAGTGAAATACTGTACGTTGAAAATAAAACAATGGTTTATATCTTGATTTTTTAGCAGAACATTAGAATTTAGCTATTTCTTTAACAGTTCCGGAACAGAATGACTTTAATTTTTAGGAATTCACTGTCAACAAGATGCCCTTATAGTTTCACCATGTCCGTCCGTCTGTCTGTCTGTCTGTCCGCGGAATAGCAGAATAGCAGAGTCTCGTGGCACTGAAAGCCGTATTTGGAATGCATGCATTATGTATTTAATCACGCCGACAAAATGGTAGAATAAACTTATTTTTTTTAATACCTCTCCTACTACGCAACTTATAAAAATATAGCAAAAACACCGACCAAGTGCAAATCGGACTCGTGCATCGAAGGTTCCGTACAAAATGTAAATAGTTCGCCTATCATGGGAATCGATTCTCGGCAATTTTTTCCACTTTTCCCGAATTGTTTTAAACAGTCCAGTGTTAACAGAGCCCTGCTTCTAAGCAAAATGTACGCAAAGTGGGGTCATTTTATATTGGTTTGTGACATATACATACAGACATAAAAATTGTTTGTTACGCAGACCTATTAGTAAAAAAAAATCTTAACCCGCGATAGTAATTCTTCACGTTCGAATTTCAAGTATTTTTTAAATGGAAAAGCGCTTTTGCGCTAAGATTTCGAATAATAAAGCCTTTCTGAGTTGGTGAGGTGAAAAATATTAATTCATAATAGGTACTATTACAATTTTTTTAAAGTTTGATTGTAACATCCAGGGGTCCGAGGGGGGGGGAGATCAGCCTCTCCTCTTATCGCCCATGTTTGCAGTCGTCTTTTGTCTATCGGGATTGAAGTATAGTGAGGTCAGGAAGAGAAGTCAGAAATTAAAATGGTACTTCTATTTGTATTTAACCGCGGGGTCAAATGATCGCTCCGAACGTGAGAGGCAGGCGCGCGCGCATCGACTGTCAGTGGCCGTCGATCAGTTAAACAAGATATATTTTCGCGAACGCAGAACATTAAAAACATAACAATTTAGTAGGTAACTAGTGAATTTAATTAAAACAATGAATCTAATTGGTTCGTTTCAACTGCATTTTGCATTGTTTAATGCAATTTTAACTTTAGCTACTGACGGTCGCGATTCAAATTCAAACGTAACTAGTAGATTGACTTGCCATGATGAACATTATTATGATCAGATGAGTATTAGTGAATTATTGGGGACGTGGAAGGTGCTCGAAATATATATGCATTTGTCGAGAGAGGGGGCTATTATTATTAACAAGTGCCCCATTGTCAAGATATGGGAATATTTCAAGGTTGGTATGACTAGTTACGTATGTCTGGTCAGTTTTGTATTTAGGTATTTTACTTTATGTAGTATTTGAGCAATATGATGTAACATCGGTTCCCTACACTATGTACTTTTGGGGCGCCCAAAAGTACGAACCAAGTTACGGATAAGTACCACTTTTTATGTTAATTGTATTAGTCATTATTGTCATCGATCCTATTGATGAAGCCTGGTACTGATGTATAGTTTGCTTATTTGTAATTCTTATTTATGATTATTAGTAATTACTAACACAATAAAATATCCAATTTTTTTTTTTACTATACACCTACTCATTTTTTTAAATAATTTTAAACACACTTGTTTATAAATTGTCTGTTATTGCACGGTTCATAGTAAGTACAACTATACAAGACACACGTGCTTTTTACATTGTTATTATCGCATTTACATTATTATTTTTAATTCTACGAAATTAACCTTTAAAATTCGTCGGAATATTTTTTATTTACGCATTCAAAATACTGTCTTTTAGGTTATTACGAATATGGGGGGGGGGGGAGATAACGTAACTCCGTACACCATCTGAAGGAATGACCAAATCCCTCTTGGGGGCCACTCTTGTTCGCTTAGCCTGCTATGGCCCTTAGCGGTTATTTGGCTACCAAAAGTTATTTATGCACACCTTTTGGGATTGCGCAAATTCGGATTATGCGTATTTAGGACACAATGAAGGTGTTAAACGATTTTCAGCTCGCTGAAAACTAATTCCTCAAAAAATTCTAATTTTATTGGCTTAGTATGGGAGCTCAGGCGGATAAAAAAAATCTTATGACACGTTTTATGCAGTACTTGCACATAACCAAAATAGGTATTGTTTCAGTTGGGACTTTACAAAAGATATCTACTTTCGATTTATGATCGAGGAGGAATTAAGTAAGTATCTGTCGAATGTCGATAATAACCTAAGTGTGTGCCCTAAAAACATTTTTGAAAAGATCATTAATGTGTAGTGAATCTTGTACACTTTCTGAGAAAATAACAATTCATATCAAAATGCAAAAACGGTGTTAGTATGTTACATTCTTATTTTATTTAGTACTAATGTAATGTTATTGTAACAATCTCAACCTCACTTTAACGACTAAAATAGGGTACCAACTATCGACAACTTGATGTCCTCATGTAGCGAAACACCTTGCAACCCAGGTAAGATAAAAGGTACTGCGCTGAGCGACGGGTCGCTGGCTGTACAGTGTACACAGCTAAGTATAGGATAGAAAGGCATCGAACTATTTTCTGTGCTCAGTATAATTTTGGGAAATTTAAACTCTATTTGGGATAAGTCAATAAAATTATACAAACCAAGTCTTTCAAATAATGAATGAAAGAAAAGTAAATTGCTATTCAGGATACCTATCAATAGCTTTTGTAGAGTTACACACATACAACATGTCACAGAAATCAACCGCACAATGCTACGACCACCTGACGTCATTAATTTGACTAAATACATGGTATGCGTCGTTAATTTTACTTATTTCGACCTACAGTTAGAAAATCCTGCACCTGCATGAATATGATTTTCCTCTCATCTAACGCGAGTTTCCGGAAGCGCTGATCGCTGAAACTCACGATACGTGGCAACGAAGCCAAATGCTTCATCCGGGTGATTTGGGTAATCAACTCCCTGCTTCCGACCCGACGCTCCCCCGCGTCGGTTCCGTGCCTCGTTATTTAATGTTATGGTGCAGGGATAATGTAACCGTTGCATAACTACATTGCACTTCTTTTTAATAACCAGCTGGCCCGGCGAACTTCGTACCACCTAACAGACAATGTATAGGTAACGTGAGTTAACCTAACTTTTTTTAAAACTTACTTTCTTATATATTGGTTTAAACTTTCGCGATTTTCACACATTATCATGATATTCGGGACTTAATCGCATAAAAAACTTTGAATTTAAATACCTCGACGTTTCGGACGCGACGTTGCGTCCATGGTCTCGAAGGAACTGAAGAGGCGGGTATCAACATCACCTAGCTGCACGGGTTCCTCGGACTACCCGCACTTGGTCTTTTTTATTAGTTTTTTCACTAGGGTTGCCACTAGTCCGATACACAACACTCATAACATCCGGCGATTTATGAGACGATACTTGATGACGCTGATTTCAACTGCTTCACGTACAATTCTACTATAAAAATGCCGCTCCGTAGAATTCAAATTTAAATATAAAAGTTTTTTACGCGATTGAGTCCCGAGTATCATGATAATGTGTTACTTTCTTATAGTTATTATGCTATTCGGTGCGGAGACAAATCCAACAAATCAAAGGTCATAAATATCGGTTCAGCCGTTCTTGAGTTATAAGTGTTCTAACTAACACGACTTTGTTACAGTTTTATATATACCTAAGGATATATATATATAGGTACAAGATAAGATGTAAGCTAATATATGATAAGAATAAGATATAACATTACCTTTTGATCTGATATTGTGTAAAGATGAATAGTAGGTGTGATCTTAGTCAAAGGTCAGTATAAAGAAATTAAAAATAGTTGTAATTCTGGGTGTCATTCTCATCACTTTTCTAGCAATTTATTGAATCAAACGACACTTTGCCTGGACCTCCCCATTATTTATGAACTAAAAACAATTACTTTGCTCACTCGCTACCACAACTGAAAAATAGTTATAAGTACTTATCTGTGCGGCAAATGTATTTTTCCATGCAACACCTCCGGCTCCACTGCTACACGAATCAACATATGCCCCACAGACCCAACCGCCACCACCACTAAACTGAAAGCTTACCCGTCATATCATGTTCGACATTAGCAGCATTATTAGCAAGCGCCTAAAATCGACCTTGTTTCTTGAATCGTTAAATGTTAAGCTACACTTACAGCCTCTCCGAAGAGTCTAACAAATTAATCCTTTAAGCCTATTATATTGAAAGCCTACAAAATAACAAGCAAATTTTATGTTATTTCAATGAGAAACTACTCACCTACTCCTTGGGTAGGAACAATATTGCGTAGGAGTTTTTTTAATAAAGAGCTTCCATAGGTAATGAATCCGTTTAACCATAAATAACTCCGAGACAGTAATTATTTAAAGTTCCCAGATTAGTAAATAGGAGAGTAAGTAGCTAGTATTTATCTAGAATATCGTTTTACGAGTGCATGTTACGGGAGCAATTAGGTTTGACCCGGACTAGGATTCGAGTGCCAGGACCTTAACTCCTACGCTAATTTCGTAGTTGACTGACTCAGACTATCAGTGGCATTGGAAAGGTTAAACTGACTAACCCACTTTGTACGCAACGATCCAGCACAGTTTACACTCATGCGCTTAACTACTTTGATTACACAACACATTGCAATTTTTAGTAGATCGCGGTTAGTAGGTACTGCTATGGTTTCCGTGTCATCCAATTAAAGCGTCCTTGAATAACCGCTTTTCTTAATTTAAGCATTAAGTAGGTATACCTATTAAACCCAAATATACAGATAAACAGGCAGTACTCTGACTCAACCTCGTATATTAATTGGAATAACCACTCTAGACCGCGATCCTACTATTTAACAATTTAAGTTACTTTGTAATTTTCCAAATAATAAGTTACTTAGAACTATTAATCACTTTTACGTGTTTGGGCTAATAATACGTTTACAATTTGAGTTAACGTATCATTGTTTCCATCCATCATGAAAGTGAAGTCTACACTGGGCACCATTCCGCGGAGTACAAATCTGAGAAAGATGTCTATTAGCTAGGCCTGTGTTTGGGCCTTATAATTCCCGTAATGACTATGGTGAGTGAGCTTTACATTACACATAGTATGACAACCAAATGCGCATTACATTGGGATATTATAGGGGTAATGTGTGTTAGACGTAGCTGTCAGTTCACGTGTATTTCATGTTTCCGTTACAATAGCCGCTTTCGCGCACACATTTCGTTCTCACCACAAGTAAAGCCCACTCCTCATTGCAGCATTTATAAATAGAGGCAATTTGTTTCCAGCTCACCACGAACAGGCAGCTTCACCACGTGGAGGCGCTGAACGCGCGCTTCCGGCAGCGCTACCGGCATCTGCGGCTGCTGTGGGACGAGGAGGGCCAGACCATCGAGTACTCGCTCTACTTCACCAACGACTCTGCCGGCTACTGGCAGGCCTTCGAGGGGCAGAATGGTGAGAGCTCTTGCTACAATTTATTTTAAGTGACTAAGGCAAAGGTAAACTTAAAACTTAAACTTGTGTATTGTGGATGCTGCCGCACTATGCTATAACTGCGTAATCCGTAACTCTGATCATAACCAAATTATATGAACAAACATAAAATGACATATTCATGCTTCAGTAGTAGGTAGCATTTAGGTACAATTGGATGTTGTTATTGGTAATGTAACCCTTTAATATCATTTTGTTTGCAATGCAAAGCCGCGAGAATCCTTCGCCGATTTTTATGAATCACTAAGAACCACTTTAGAAAAGCAATCTCACAGATAAGACAACGTTCCTTTCCTTTTGTTTCCGCTTTACACGAACAGGTCAGATTCTTCTTCAGTTGATAGAAATAAGTCGGCCGTTAGTAAAACTACCTCAGCTCAAAAAACCCCTCTCTCACAGTCGAGAGTTGAAAAATTGTTATTGTAAAGTTGAAGCAGGTAAAGTAGTAAACTACGTTGAACATCTATCTAGGATTAAAACACATGCATGACCGAGTTTTTACTCCATGGATCGATAACTGACCTAGCATAAGTACTTAGGCATAATTTAGTTCAGGTATTTACTATCTATTTGACTGAATAATTAATCAGTTGCAGCAGGTTAAGTAGTTCCTACTCGCTGAGCAAATGTTTCTCGGCATTTTTTTCCGCCATCCTGTATTTAGTAGGTACCGAATATATCATGCAATAACCTTTTGTGTGTCATAAAATGCATAGCGAAATTGATGAAAAGATCAAACTTCGTACTATAGAAGCTTAATAATTATAATAAACCTAATTAATTACCATAACATAACTACTTGGCGAGTTTTTATCAGAGCGACATTTATTTAAAAGAAAGAAAAGGTGTTGTGTTGAAATTTTTTTCATGCCTATTTGCGGAAAAATTATGCCCTTTAGAAACAAATCAGATACAGGTAAAAGGTGCACACGAATTTTAATGTCTTATGTATTCATTTGTTCTAATTATTTTGCTTATTGCTTTGCGGATTTTTGATGAACATGTCTTTGAGCTTGATGGGGCTTAAAGTGGACTGTATTGGCTGGTTCTTTATACCCTCTGTAGATTTTCTCCTATAAAACCGCATGAAGCGGATGAAATAAAAATGATGGCATTCACTCACCTTTAGCTGTTTCCTGGATTTCTTTATGTGGCGCGGTCAAGCCGTCGAAGAGATGACGACGAACATTGATTGAGATGCAGTCTTGAATTATAAGTATTTGTGAATAAGTAACGGTTTTTCAGTAAGTATCTGCTGTATCTGACAGCCATGTGACGACGACTCTTATTTCTTCTTTTCGGTTCTATGGCTGTGTAGAGCACGCGCGCGCGGAGGTGGTATGTGAATGCGTCCCATTTTCATCCATACCACTCCATACAGTTTTATAGGCTCAAACAGAGCTAAAAACCTACCTGTATCTTATTTATGTTTAAATTCCGAATAATAGAGACACATCTAGTAGTGTGCGTGGACCCTACACAGCCCCACCCAACGTTATTTAAGGAGCATCCTGAGTGCAATTATTGTACTTCACTTATCAGCTGAAAACTAAATTAATTAACAGTGGACATATCTTTTGCAGGTACTATGTCGCAACGTGCCGCGTACCAGCAATTTTCTGGCGTAGTGCAAGTATTGAAGGCAGTGAACGACCACTTGGTATTGAATTTCTGCCAGGAGGCCATGAACGGGAAGTCAGCTGAGCTATACTCGGTGTTGTTCTCGCGGGACCCTCGCGGCATGACCCGCTGGGAGGTGGAGTCAGTACACAGCCTGTTGCAGAACAAGAACCTTTCCGTGGCCTCCCGGAGAATGGTGTGCGGGAACGGTGCCGGTAAACCCTTCAACAGCTTCATGCTCTCGTTCTTGACGTGCTTATTCGCCTACATCCTCTGTTACTCGTAAGCAGAAACCAACATTCTTAACTAATATTTCGTGCGCCTCGTCAGTTGTGAAAATGTGCAGAATGGTTAGTTAAGAGTGTTGGCGACTATACCAAAGTAATGTGAATAGATTATATTTATCTGATACCACAACAATTATTTTATACAAAAATGATATACAGTTTATCAAAACATACCTACCTACTGTAGATATTTTTAAGCAAAATGCTTTTAAGGCCTTGAGCGCCAAGAGATGCAAAGCTGCGATTTTTCTGACCTTGCGAAAGCAAGACGTCGGTTTAAGGTCAAGCCTGCGCAAACGTGTGAATAGGTTCAAATGCAGACTGTAATCAAACTTTGAGGGTCTCGTTTACAGAGTTCATATATTATGATAACAATTTGCGTCGACACGCAATGTGATATCACAAGTTTCTCAACTAGGTCAATACTCTGTGATCAATTGGTTCGATAGTAGGTACATATTAAAAAGTTAAACCACCCACCACCCACCCACCACCCATTGTCCGTCCACTAAATGTCAACTAAATGTTTTTGGCATCTAACTAACGGACCCCACATATATTTATTAAGTATTATAACTTTTTATCGCTCGAGATAAAAATCGGAAAAAGCGCGTCGTCATCAATACCTAGCTACTAATTTATGATGCAGACTGTTTATTATTAGGATTAAAAATAATTACTACTTAATTTTTCTATAGAATGTATTCATATTATGAGCTAAAACCAAAGATTAAAATATATTCAGCGGCAAAAAATCATAATATAAGTATGATGTGCCTTCCAAATATGTATTTTTATCGTAACTATTAAACGTTTTATAGAAAGTACAAGTGTCTTTCATTGCTTAAATATTTACACTAATATAGTACTAAAATAATAATGCGAATAGGTGTTTTCAGGCCAACAACCCAAACCCAACCAGCTAAATATTAAGTATGCATAGGTTTTGCCACAGCTACGTACTCAGTAGGTAAACACACTGACGTACCTACTGTAGGCTAAGTACCTTTTCTAAAGGTAAGTACAGTCGAGTTTTCCAATATCTATACAGTCAACAGTTCAAAAATATCTATACACAGACCTTATTGCCAGTTACATAAGGTCCGTGTTTAGATATTTATGAACCGTTGGCTGTACAGATATTGGAGAACTCGACTGTACTTAGCCTATTTGTGCAAGTATTTTCAATGACTGTCGTAATGATGCTCATTACCTACGGTTTCTGAACGCATATACTTAGAGGGCTTACGATACTATGTGTAGGCAAAAGCGGTTTTTCCACGCCAGAGTGGAAAGAGTTTTTGAAATTCGAACGTGAAGTTCATCGCCAATTTTGTGTAATTTGGGCTGCTTTAGTTTGATGTTTGTGAAGGAGTCTGCTCAAATTGATGCTCGAAATTATTTTTTGGATCCGAGATGGCGAATAACAGTTTGTCACTTTTGACACAAAAAATAGTTATGGGTGTCGATTTCATGTTAATTTGACCTCGGTGCGCTCAAAGATATTGTTTTTTGGATCCGATGATTTCGGATGACAGTTTGTTAGTTTTGACATAAAATAAAAAAATAATAAATAATAAAAAAGATTCCGACGAATTGAGAACCTCCTCCTTTTTTTGAAGTCGGTTAAAAATAGTCATGGGTGTCGATTTTGTGTAAATTGACCTCGGTGCTGACACTACATAATGTTTCGATGCCTGGCCCCTATTTCACCATCTTTACAATTGTCAGTTTTATATGACAACTCGAACTACATTTCTTTGACAACATGAAGCGCGCTAAAACAAAAGCTCTTCAAGTCAGCAGTTGACACCGAACTGTCATTGAAAACTGACAATTGCAAAGTTGATGCAATAGGGGCCTGGGCACAACTAATAGCTCGCGTGACTTATGTAAGTAAATAGTGTTGTCCAATATTTCGTTATGCAATGTATGTATGATCTGATCACTTTGATATTCAATGGCGATGGTAGTTAGGCGTTGAAGTTAGACAGGGTTCGTCCTATTTAAAAAAAAAACCTAATTACATATAAGGACCGTTTATTGCCTCCCAGGATTATTTGTGGCACAGATTTAATCCATTTCTGACTAAAATTAGGACGAAGTCTAAACATTACATGTAGCTTAAGTATGGTCAGGCTACGGTAATTGCACGAAGGTTTGAAAAAAAAAAATAAGTGGCACTAAACCCTTCCGTAAAAAGAAAAAGGTATTTTTCTGAGTTCCGAAAATTTGGAGAATTTGACTCATCCGGTTTATAGTCTAGAGTGTCTAAACCTTGCATCCAGTGACTTTTACCTTTTCCCCAAAATTGAATTAGGTAAATAAGGGTTTTAATGAAAGGTTTAAGATTTAAAAGACCCTCTAATGTGGTGCGAGCTATGTAGATTGATGTAGAGTGATTTATCTGTAATTAATTATTATGTATGCGTAGTGCCACACACTATGAGTAGATAAATGTTAACACAAAATCATTTACGAGGTCTGTGTGATTTACTATCGGTTCAACTATATCGTACAAACTGTTAAATAGTTACTTGCATGTTCCTGGGATCAACTTGACTATTTCATGAGGATTTGAGTAAATAAGATGGTCTTTGCCATCAAATGTTATTCCAAAAACGTTACGTATGTTTACGATTTCCTCTAAATTGCGGCTTTGTTTATTAGCAACGTAAATGGAATGGTTGCCACAAAAATGAGCGTCTCCGTTGTTGTTCAATGCTGCGCCACGGAAAAGTTTGTCTTTGGAATAATGTATACGTTCAACTGTGTCTTTTTTTATTTTGAACAAACCTTTGTCTGTCGTTATAAACTGGTCTTCATCTTTGTCAATTATAAATTGGTAAATCCTCTCTGTAATATGAGTCTGATGCTCGGGAGTCGCATCTTTGTGACTCGTGTTATATTTGTAAAGTTTTTGAGAAGGAAAGTCGATAAAGTACAGATGATGATTCTTGAAGAACATATACCAAATGTTATGGCCGCTAATTATTTTTTCCAGTCCTTCTTCTTTCTTCTTTTGGTGATATTTGTAAATGCCCGTGCTGCCTCCTAGGTACACGTGGTGGTTTCCTTCGTCGACCGCTGAGGCGAAGCCATTTTTCACTTCCGTTATTTCCGTCACATTCTTCTTACCTTTTTCAATAAAGCCAAGGTTGAATTTATCTTCTTCTTTTTTCCCGACATTGTAACTGAAGAAAATTTTATGTTCCTCTTTATAAATAGATAGTTGATAAGGTAGGTCTAGTCCGCTTGCCAAGATATCTTTTGTGTGTTCTTGACCACGGACCGAAACCACTTCACATTCAGTGTCAGGAATTTGCTCGTCAGCAAATACTATAACCACAGAAATAAGTAATATAATCAGCCTCATTGTGGGCGTCGATATACGTGCTCAGTGAGAGGTGTTCTGGTCGTCTGCTGTACTAGTATGGCTCCAGCGGTATCAAAGTTGGGTTCGGGTTACTAGATTATTTTGTTGATTAAAAATTTTGCAATAAAATTATATTTCCTGATACAAGGGGCGTACCTATCTTTTGAATTCATTTAAGTACTGAGGCATATATGTACTTCAAACTTTATAAATCAATACATGGTTGCACATAAATTTGCGCTTATGGTCAGGTAAATCGGACTTAACACTCCTCTCCGTAGAAGTTTTTCAGTTTCGTTTGAAAAACAGATTTAGATTAAGTAAAGTAGAAAAAATAGATTAAGTAAATAAAATATGTATACAAACTTCAGGTCTAACGTCGCCGTAACTATACTAGACGGGCAGTTAATAAGATCTATTTACCCAACCACCTGCTAGAATTTTGTTTTGGGCAAGTCTTCGATCAATTACCCTTATAATTAATGAAAACAAATTAGTTGTTAATGACATGTTTTTTAATGGTAATGCTCATTTGCTCATATTAATGATTTTTGCCATTATTTTTTGAATCCAAAATTGCAATTTGCAGCTGAGAGTGACTTTTTTGACGAAAAAATTGGTCATGGATATCCATTTCGTGTTAATTTAACCTTGTTGAGCTCAAATTTGACATTGTTTTTTGGATCTAAGATGGCGGATGACAGTTTTTCACTTTTGGCACAAAAAATTGTCACGATCTGTTAAAATTTTACTTTTTTTAATTGTCAATAACGTCAAACTACCTATCATCCGCCATCTTGGATCCAAAAAGAATGTAGGTAGCTATTTTTAATAATTACAGGTTTTTCTCCCATCTACCTCGCTGTACTGAGTTGAAAAGTTGTGTGTTTCACTCGGCTGCAAAGTTGTTTTGCATCTCTAGTCCAGCACTGGAACATGTTAATTACCCTGTAAACTCACAAAACTTACAAGTGGGCAATTTTTTGTAGGCAGTTAGAATTTACTGAATACTACTTGTAAAAAAATATAACAGAATTTGACATTGCTTTTGGAATTATCTAGGTATAAATTTATTAATAATATTAATAATTACCTAGTAATAACAAATGGTAAAAACAATTCAAATTACAAAACTAGCTATAAATAATTAAAACAAATAAAACTAATCTAAATCTAAATATGGCCCCCGTGGCATGGTGCCCAAAAGACTGGCGGCATTCCCCCGTTGAACAGCGATGCTGATTCGCTGGGAGAAATAGCTGCCAGCCCGTTGGTCGCCAGTAGCGTCGACCAGGCGCTTTTTTAAATCTCTAAAAAAAGCGTGCGCACCGGGACCCCATGGACCCAGGGTCTCTATTCCTGCACCAACGAAATGGTATGCGGAACCGAGACTTTGATATTTTGCCTGCTTTTTGTTTTCGGCCGCTTCCGCCGCCGCGCCGGCTTTGTTAATGGTTCCGTGGAGGTGAGACGGGGCTAGGGTGTCGACACAAGTCGCATCCCAGACTAAGACCCGACCCATCTTCCACGGAATCAAAGACATACCATCCGGCCTCTTGCCATCGTTCCGTGCAATGCCGCTTGGCTCTAAAATGGCCGGCACGTTCGCGATGGCTAGAGACCGGCGGATAATGTCGTTAAGCGCAGTATGACGGGAAAAACGGCCGGCGCTCCTTTGGCAGGAAAGTCCATGGTCCATGGTGACCCAATAGATCGACATCTGTACCACGGTGTGGTGAGCACAACTTGACGCTCAGCCTCAGACCTACGGCAATCCTCAAGGTTTCTGGCTCTAGGAAAGTTCCGGTGTTGGCAGCAGGGTAGGCGTGAAGCCAGTCTCCGGATTCCTTCTTTCCTACAGCCAAAAGCCTTGCACGGTCTGGGCCTGAGCTAGAAGTAAGAATTTCCGAATAAGTTAATTTAGTCAAAACGTCGTCCCAGCTCCTTTGAAAATTTTGATGAGTGGGAGGATTTTGACCCGGACAAACCAAAAGCTAAGCGTTCCTAGCGTCGGTCAAACCCGTCGTCTCGTAGTTAAGAGGAAGGTCCTTTAGGATTTTACCTACGAGATTGAACATGCTGTGGACAGATGATAGGAAAGCTGGCAAAGCGACACTGGAAATTTTGCGGATCCCTAACCCACCATATCTGATGGGAAGGGATGCCTGGGACCAAGATTGCTCGCTGAGTAGAATGTTGAGAATAGATTCCTAATAGGTATTTGTTAGTAGCACTTGTAAATCCAAAGAAAAAATATGCAAGTGTTAATTTTCTCTACTAGATTATCGTATTTAACTATTAGAACAACACCTATCATTTTCTAACACTTTCATCAAGAGCTTACGCCAGCATTATTAAAATCACGTAAAAAAATTATAAATCTCTTAAAAAAAATTACAAGTCAATGATGGCTGCTGAAATGTATTTAAACCTAGTGAAATAAACGGATCACTCACGTATATCAGTCGAGTTTTATGTTAAAAGTGTATTTCAACCTGTTAAATGTAACCACAGTTTTAATTTCTGACAGATTTATCAATAGCGTTCTATTTTATACAAAAAAAATCTCATAATTCTCGAATCGGCTTATTTGATTCGGTTTTATTATAGTAATTTATAGACAAAAATTCTAACGAATTTAGCAATAGCTTCAAATTTTATTAACTTACATACATTTTACATACTTATATACATTTTAGCAGCCATCATTGACTTGTAATTTTGTTTAAGAGATTTATAATTTTTTTACGTGATTTTAATAATGCTAGCGTAAGCTCTTGCTGAACGTGTTAGAAAATGATAGGTGTTGTTCTAATAGTTAAATACAATAATCTAGTAGAGAAAATTAACACTTGCATATATTTCCAAAAGCAATGTCAAAATCTGTTACATGTTTTTTTTTACAAGTAGTACTCAGTAAATTCTAACTGCCTACAAAAAAATTGCGCACTTGTATGTTTTGTGAGTTGAATTCACTTGGAGTATCGGATTAGTGTACGCTCGAATTCTTCAATCGTGGTTCAATGCTAGAATCCTTCGGGTGCTCTGGTTTCAATACAAGCACTCACACCAAACAATAACTTTGCAGCCTTGCATTTCACTGGCGTAGAACTTAGTAGACAGGTGAAGAACACCCAACCTAACACCCAACACTTTCTATTTGATAATAAACACTAACATTTAACAGTGTCGAAACAGAAAGACCGGTCATCGAAGTAAAACCAAATACTTAAATCAATTGATATGGACGACTGTATATAAGTATGTATTTATCTATATAAGTATGTTTATCCGTTGTCTAGTACCCATAGTACAGGCTTTGCCTAGTTTGGGACTAGGTCAATTGGTATCAATTTTTCCCATGATATTTATTTATTATTTATTATTATATAGTTTTTTTTAAATAAGGCGAGCGCGTAGCGTCTTGTTCCACGGATAACGTTCATTTTTAAACCCCGACGAAAAAGAGGGATATTATAAGTTTGACCTGTGTATCTGTGTGTCTGTGTATATATCTGTGGCATCATAGCTTCCAAACGGATAGACCGATTTCGATGCAGCTTTTTTTAATCGAAAGCTAGCTAAGGCTCATTAAAATCGGTTTGGCCGATTTTGAAATATTGAACTTTGAAATGACACTGTCGGGGGTTTTTCAATTTTTCTAATTTGTGTTTTGTCACTTTGCACACAGACTCGCAAGGTTGGCAGCACTTGCACCGCCTCTAGTGGCTAAAGTACTCGTACAAGTATATGTCGAATCGCTGACCCATTTACTTACATGAAAATTTTAGTGGTAATGTAGGCGGAAGTTAGCAGTTAATAAAGTATTTTGCATTTTACAAATACTTCAAAATACATCTCAAAAAGTATTTAAAAAAAATGCAAAACGCTTTATTTAAAAAGGTATTTAAATACAAAATATAAACTACGTATTTTGCATTTTGTATTTGCATTTGAAATACAGGTATTTCAAATAGGTCACAACTCTGGTGGAATCCCATGCCACAAACTCGAAGAGGCGACCCGGCAGACCTAGATGGCGATGGCGGGATGAAATGGACTCCTTCTTGAAGGACTGGCCGCTAATTGCTAAAGACCGGGAGTAGTGGAAGTATTGGGGAGGCCTTTGCTCAGCAGTGGGACAGATCAGGCTCATAAATAAATAATAAATAAATAATAATAGTAGTGAGCTTACTGTACGTCTCTTTAATTAAATTTATAAACAAAAAAATAGAATTTATGTTGAAATGAATATAGGTCCGGTCTAAACTTCACATGCCCCTGTTGAAGAAACAGCCACAGTTCCTCTGATATATGTGACCTCATCTTTGCACCCACAAGCGTTCTGTAAACAAATAAATGAATATTAGGTACAGTCAGCGTCATATATATGGTGACATCCAAAGTGCTCAAATAGTTTGGTACACCATACGATTTGTATGGTGTACCGAACTATTTGATCACTTTGGATGTCACCATATATATGACGCTGACTGTACACTGTCAATACTTGTTATTAAGAATGATTATTTAGGTATTTAATTGAATTATGATAGAATACTTCCTAATACTTATAGGACGGTTCTATCACGAGACCTATTGCGAATCAGGAAATATTATTATATGTAGGGTACACATAACACCAAAACTCTGCTATCAAAGGCAGTTTTCATTTAAACTGTATTGATGCAACTTAAGGTCTGATTTATCAGAGAGAAGCTTGGAATTAATGATGTGGTAATAAATCAACTTAGGTATTTATGTATAGGTACAGTCAGCGTCATATATATGGTGACATCCAAAGTGCTCAAATACTTTGGTACACCATACAAATCGTATCGTAATCGTATGGTGTACCGAACTATTTGATCACTTTGGATGTCACCATATATATGACGCTGACTGTACATATGTACAAGAAGTTACCACTGGTAAGTACTTACAAGGAAAAATTCAGCAGAGCACTGATCTTTTTTCTCAAAAAAATGAACTTTTTCGAGATTATGTTTGATGATATCTTCGGACCTCAATCTGTCGGCATTAGGATTAGTCGTTTTAGAAACCAGACCATGGTGATGCCTCTTGACCAGCAATTTATCCAAGTTTAAGTTTTCCACAACGGCAGGGCTACCGAAGATAGCGTTCTCTAGATACGAGCAGTAAGGGTCACGATTGGGGATGTTTTTCTCATTACCTTTGTTATTGTTCTCGTAACAACTGTTGGGAACACAGTTACTTTTGACAAGATCAGACTCTCCCCGTTTCAGATAGTCCTGATATAGATTAGAGCTGGGATCGTTCGAGTTCAGTTGCGTCTTGGATCTCTTGCGGATTTCGACAATAGTATTCGTCAAGTATTGGAATTTGAGAAAATCAACGAGAGTGTCTGTAATACTGGCTGAACCACTTTTATTTGGGTTCTTATGCTTAAGACACAAGCCTAGTGGGGTTGATGTTGCATTTGGATAGTAACCTGAAAAAAAAAGTTTAAAACGTGGAAATAAACCTGAAAAAAAAATGCTTATAACGTTGCTTGTGGCCTATTTTTAACCGACTTCAAAAAAAGGAGGAGGTTCTACGTTCCACTGTATGTATTTTTTTTATGTATGTTCATCGATTACTCCGTCAATTGTGGACCGATTTTTAAATTTTTTTTTATTTGAAAGGGTATACTCCTGAGGTGGTCCCATTGTCACCAAGTCATGATCTGATGATGGGATCCCAGGGAAATCGAGGGCAACCCTCAAATTTTACAGGCACGTACTATGTGTTTCATATATTTTCTAAGGTTATTCAAGTATTTGCGTCTGGTAGTCATCATCTCATGATGATGAGCTGATGATGGAAGGTACAACTCCTTAGCGGTTACGAGTTGGAGGATAATTCTGAAAATGTTAAATCATTATTCGAAAGGGTATACTCCTGAGGTGGTCCCACTGTCACCAAGTTATGATCTGATGATGGGATCTCAGGGAAATCGAGGGCAACCCTCAAATTTTATAGGAACGTATCATGTGTTTCATATATTTTCTAAGGCTATTCTAGTATTTGCGTCCGGCAGTCATCATCTTGTGTTGATGAGCTGATGATGGAAGGTACAACTCCTTAACGGTTAGGAGTTGGAGGATAATTCTGAAAATGTTAAATTAACGTAAAATTGTGAAATAAAAATCTTTTTACAAAAAGTAAAACCGCCTTAAAAAAAACCCTAAAAAAATTCGTAAAACAATCCTCTAAAATAATGATAAATAAATAAAATAAAGTGCGTTTATTTCGGACAACAGAAACTAAAGCCTAAAGTTTTATTGCCTAGCACTAAGCAGCAGAAATATGAAGTCGGTGCCTCATTCAAAGAATATTCCGCTCGCACCGCACCGACTTCAGATTTCTGCTGCTTAGTGCTAGGCCATAAAACTTTAGGCTTTAGTTTCTGTTGGCCGAAATAAACGCACTTTATTTTATTTTATGTATTTATCATTATTTTAGAGGATTATTTTACGTTTTTTTTCTAAGGTTTTTTTTTGAAGGCGGTTTTATACAAATGACACAATGGAGATAGGACTCGGAAGTGATATTCATTGCCACAATACTATGGCCCTAAATTGTTTTTTTATTATTTGGGAGCGGTAAATGCCATGTAAAAGAGCATTCAACTGCCTTTTTGCTGAATAAAATTTTGATTTTTTTTTTGATAATTTTCCTCAACTCTCCTGCTACTATACCAAAATTCAGAAAAAAATATCATGAATCTGAAATTGGGTCGAAACTTTTGGGCCATGGTCTTCCAACACAAAAAAAATTATAAAAGAAGTGTCGGATAAGTCTCTCTCTTAGCCCAAAGGCTGAGCCTCGCAGTGCAGCGGGGAAAAAAAGGGCCAGTGTCTTGGGGACAACGCCCCGAGCTAGTTTGGGAGAGGAAGCCCCTTTTTGAATCTTTTGTGTTTTTTGTACAGAAACTGTAAACGTGTTATTATTATTACTTAATAAATTTCGCCTGTTGATATCTGAAATTACTACAGAGTAATTACTCGGAGAAACCCACGCACATAGTGATTATCCTTAATAAGCCAAAACTAATATACACGCGGTAATTTTGTAGTAATACACTGATTTGCACCAATATCAAGTGGTAAGTATTTTCAGAGGTGTGTTTTGTAAAATCGGTGTCCAGAACATCCTAATCTTCTTCTATTTATCCATACCTATTTAAAATAGTACCGTGAATGACTGACTGACTGACTGACAGACAACGCACAGCCTAAACCACTGGACCTAGAGACTTGAAATTTGGCAAACATATGGTTTGAGTATCCTAGAGGTGCCTAAGATAAGAAGGGATTTTTCGAAATTCCCACGGGATAGGGAACTAGCCCATTTGGAAATATTTCGGGGGCGTAAAGCCGCGGGGCATAAGCTAGTATTGTATACTTAGGTAGGATTACGTTTGCCGAGTTGCGGACAAGCACTTTCACGATTTTTAGACACACCCAGCTCAGATACTTAGTAAGGCAGGTTACTCACAGTTCTTGGAGAAGCGAGAGCAGGGCGTCAGCAGCGGCGAGGCGTCGAGGCGGGAAGGCGCGCTGCGGGGGCCGAAGCGGCTGCTGGTCCATGTGGAGTCCGAGCCCGGGAGTGACTCCGACCAGGACTCCGTCGAAACCCACTTTGAAGATTCCCGTAAAGTGAAAAAAGTGAGCGCTACCACTGCCTACAAACATGAAGAAAAAAACGATTAATAAATACCTACTTAAAACATGGTCATAATCATAAATTACGCAGAGAAAACATTTATTTAGATTCATTGAAAACATTCGAATTTGTTGTATTTTTTCAATTATTTAGATGAGACATTCATAATAATCTAATACCTGTGAGTATGGGGTATTACTAGACGTTGTATGGTATTTATTTCGCGTGTCACATATACCTAGGTACTTACTCGTATTATTTCAAATAGCTATATGCCACCAGAGTAGAGAGAGTAATCAACGGTAATTTATGGATAGCCTCTTAGAGTCGGAGAATAGTAGTACCACTAAAAGCGTTACCATGGTGAAACAAGCTCCAGCGCAAATGGTGGCGCCTAGCGGGAACCCGTAGCGTTGGACGAGCGCGCCGCCGAGCGCGGGCCCCGTGACCTCGCCCAGAGAGTAGCAACACGACCACACGCCCGCCACCGCGCTGTACGTCGCCAGCGCCTCCGGACACCCTCCCTCGTAGCTACATACATTGCCGTGCCAGGTAGGTATGTATATCACATAGGTATAGTTAGTTAAGACGTGTTAAGACTTCGGTTAGAGTAAAACGTTATTACAGCAATTTATTGTATTATTAATAAATAAGAAAAGTAACGACACCTCGGTGTCCAACAAATGGACAGTATATATGTATACGTATATGTATACGAAGTTTGGACTTGATCAATGTTTATCGGACTTATAGATCTACACCCAAAGTGAGTTGTAGAGAAAATTAACAACATTAAGCAGCAGCATAAGCTCCTAAGTCTGTTCGTACTGTCAAGTAGGTACTATTTAAATGCTACGAGTAACGAGATTACCGACGTGTAATACTGATTCATTATAATTAGTACATAGGTATATATCGCAAGAATACTATGATTACGTAACATTACAGCTCGCTGCAGTTTTTGTCGGTAAGTACACAGTTTTAATAGCGTCTTTCACAATTAATAAGTATACCTACTCACATTGAGCTGGCTAAGACTCCTTGGAATGTCGGCAAAAGTGTCAACGCGACAGATACGCTCAAGATTGACAAAGCTACCAAGTCCAGCCAAAGATCCCTGAAAACGAAAAGAAAAAGATAATAATAAGTTTGTTGCGGAACTCGGTAAGTTGAAATCTAATAAGTAAATGTCAGAGGCAAGAGTAACTACGGGTAGATACGTAGGTACGTAAGATTTCTTAGCCTACGTTTCAAGTCGTTGCGTCCTCCAAGAATCAGTTTTCAAAATTGATTTTTGGAGGACTAAATAGAAAGTAGTTTACTGGGATAGTAATATTTTCAAATGGAAATGCTTGTTACTTGCTTACGTTGGAACGCCAGGTATAAACGGGCATGGTCCAAGCAGTAGCAAGCCGAACGTGGTCAGGAACAAGCCCCACACCATCATACACCAGTGATTGTGAACTCTGGTACACAAACAATAGATTACTTCCACATATTATTTATAACCTAACTTTATACACAAAGTCGAACTGTAACTAAACGCACCGGTCCGCCACCCACCCCCAAATGGGGCTAAATATCCCGTAGAGACTGGAAAACAACAGGAACACGAGGCCAATTTGTTTCGTCGACAGACCGAACTGCCGCAAGTGGGGCTCCAACGTGGGGTCGAGGAAGGCCCATGTGTTAGAGACCACCACGATGACCAAGCCCGTGATTATTATAGAGGGGATTTTGAACAAACAGAAAACTGAAGCAGATTTTGTACTGGTCATCAACCCTGAAACAAGTAAAATAATCATTTATTGTAGTACCGAAAGGCGTAATTAAGTATCGTTGACAGTTGGTATTAGCTTGATTGATAAAATGAACTTTTGATATTTATTCCCCGTATGCAAATAAGTGCGCTGTATATAACTAGCTGTTACGCGCGACGTCGTCTGTGTAGAATTCGTTTATCATTATCCCGCGGGAACTTTGCAATTTTTTTTATTAATTAGCATAACTAAGTTTGCGATAACTATGAAGTTTCATCAAATCCGATTATCAGAAACTTTCTACTTTATAACATGTACGATATAATACGAGGGCTGCCTTTAAAGTTGTCGTTTGGAAAAACTAAAGACAATTTAAGAGTTAAATGGTATTTATTGTTTTTCAAAGTAATCACCGTGATATGTAATACACTTTTACATTCGATCGAACCAGTTTTCGAAACATTTATTCCAGTCCGAAGTCCAAAATGGCCGTTTTGTATGCCTCAACCGCTTCTTCAGGCGTCCGGTACCGTTGACCACGAAGTCGTTGCTTGATTTTTGGAAAAGTGAAGAAACCATTAGGGCTCAAGTCTGGGCTGTGCGGCGGGTGTTCCAGATTTTCGACGTTTTGCTCTTTTAAAAACGCAATTGTTTGCCGGACGGTGTGCGAGCTCGTATTATCGTGGTGCAGTACTATACGACGTCTTGGGTTATTTTTTCGGAACTCGCCGATAACTGCAGGTAAACAAACAGTGGTATACCAGTCAGCATTAACTGTTTTACGGTCTTCGAGCACGATTGTGGCAACGTGGCCATTTTTCGCTACAAACGTGGCGACCATTTTTTTCGAAGTGCTCCGTGAGCGTATTATTTTGGTCGGTTTTGGCTCAAACCTGGAACACCCAAACAGTCGACTGCTGTTTAGAATCTGGATCGTTGGCATTTATCCAAGATTCGTCACCACTGATAATGTCATAAACGTGTTTAGAGTCTCCTCGGTTGAATTGTCGCAGAGTTTTGCGACACCATCTAACGCGAGCCATTTTTTGGTCTTCACTAAGTAAATGTGGTATCCAGCGCGAGATCAATTTTTTTACGCCTAAGTGATCATGCAAAATATTTTGAACACTGGTCCCTGAAATGCTTAATGAAGCTTCTATCTCACGGTATGTCGCATGGCGATCTTCGACGATCAGTTGCCGTACAGCATCAATGTTCTCCTGGGTCACGGCTGTTTTTGGTCGGCCTTCACGGTGCCTATCACTAAGACTAGAGCAACCACGTAGAAATTCTAAATACCAGCGTTCCGCAGTCCGGATGCATGGTGCTTTATTATTAAAAACCGTAGTCAGCTCTTCAAAGCACTGAAGACGCGTTAAACCCCTTTTGAAGTTGTAAAAAAATTATCGCACGTAAATATTCTTTCGAAATTTCCATTTTCACAACTGACTTGTCAACTTTGAACCGACGCTGTACTGAAACGGTTCGGCCGATCCGAGTCATTCTTTTATATTGTTACTATGTGTTTTAAATATTTTATGATGATACTAGTTTTTTTTTATGATAATCACGGGAAGTTTGCAAACGACAGAACTTAAAAGGCAGCCCTCGTATTAGTAGTATTATCCTTACCATCACAATCGGTTAGTAAGAAGAAATTGATGGGCACCGTTAAGCACATTATAATGCCGAGACTGTAGAACGGCAGACCAAAACCTCCGATCTAACTGAAACAATTGATTAAAATTTTTAGACATATCCATGCGATACACTAAAACAGTGAACTTCGGGTCCCCATACACCAAGGGTTTGTAAGGTATCTACAGAGATAGGTAACTAGCTTTTTGGAATCGTGGTTTTTCTGTAAATTGTAAAGGAATATTGTAAAGGGCTTAATGTAGAATGTCCCTGAGAATAAATGTCCCATGTTGCACAATGATGTCAACCACGCCCTAAATCAAATTAATTTAGCTAGCAATTGAGTAATTCAGTTCGAATTCATACCGAATAGAGAAGTCCTCCAATGGCCGGGCCGACGGACATGCCTAGGCCCACGAAGGTCTCGAGAATGCCCAGCACAGAGCCGATGGCGTCAGGAAAGGCCTGCACCACGAACACGTAGCTCGCCGTCGAGTACGCGCTCGCGCCGAGCGCCTCTGCGCCGCGCACCACGAAGCAGAGCGCGGTAAACGTCGCCGTATCTTCGATCATCACCAGACTTCTGTATTAATTTTAATTAAAATTGGTGGTGCCGTATCTGAGTGAGTCCATTCGAAACCTTTCTCATTCATCAACCTGGGAATCTTTTATTTTGTTTCTGGATACCGTTTCCATCGTCATTCAAATATTCAATACGCTATTTTGTTTTCAAGTGTCTTAATTTGGAACATTGCTGTTGCTAGGAAGGAAGGAAATAGTATGAGCGCGAACGGCTCAATTAAAAGATAAAATGTCTCAGGATCTGACATTCGCAGAAAGTTGAAGTTTGATGGAAATGGGGGGGGGAATAAAAATACTATTATTGTTTTATTGTGAAAATATCTGCCCACATTGTTTTCAGTACAAAGGTTTCCTTATCCCTGCGCGCGAAAACTAGTGTAGGTACTTTTGCGGAAGGATGCGGAGGTTTAAGTAGGTATACTTAATGCCAAAAAAAGTTCGTTTCATCTGTATTTACATGTATATAAGTACAGTAAGAGTCAGAAGTAGCACGCCACTGTTGTACCTTGTCACAATAACGCATTTCTTATCACGTACCTATGACGTTTTACGTCTAGCTGTAGAGGATTAGGTAGAAAAGTGATAAGCTACTACACTGACGCTGACTAATAGCGTACCTAATATTACTCATTTTTAATAATGATAAGGTAACTTACCCAAATATAACGTTACAAAATCCCGCTACAAACATCCCCGTGATGAACATAAACTTTGCACCCACTATCGGAAGCTGGAATAAAACCAAATGATTAATTAATAATTAGGTCACTTAATGCTAAATTACCTGGAAGATTAATTTTTTGAACATATTTTGATGAGTTAAAGTTAGTGGGCCCAACGGGGAAGGAATGTTAAGTTATTTGATGATTCCCAAAAATATGTGCTACCTAACCAGTAGTAAGCCAATGAACACTATCTACTTAAGGGACAAATATTGAAAGTACCCTAATATAAGTTTCGGAGCGACCACCTTTGTTATACAGGTGTCAACAAATGCATTCATGATATGTTACAAACTCGGCAGGCGGCAGGTTAGTTAATCTAAACACCCTAAGTATTCTCATTACTGATAATGATAAAGATTTAATTAAAATAAAATACTAGCCGAAGAATATTCGCAACTTGCTAATTTGGGTATCTTCAAACTAAAAACGTACTTCGCAAGTTAATTTGGACAAAAATATTACGGAAGCCATGATGAATAAAAATAAGAAATAACATTAAATGAACGTAGACAAAAACGTGGCAAGCAAACTACTTGTGCCTCCGAGGGTAAAAACTATGTGTTTTAGAGTTCCGCGCCTCAAAAGGAAAAACGGAACCCATCTAGGATCACTTTGTTGTTGTGGTAGCACGCTGAAATTAATATCGATTTCTCAAGCCTGCAGTCCCTTGAAGTTGTGAAAAAAATCAAACTTCTAAGTTAATCAAAAGATAACTCATTAAAAAGGTTGTTTCCATACAAATTGCCGTACCGTGAAAACCTAAAGGGTTGTCCTAAAAACTTGAAATTTGGTATGAAGGTAGCTCTTAAAGCACAACCACTAAGAAAATAAAAACCGGACAAGTGCGAATCGGACTGGCGCACGAGGGTTCCGTACAAAGATTCCCCTGCTTTTACCCAGTATTTGAAGTTATCCAGTATTAGAAGAGCCCTGTTCCTAAGCAAAATGTACGCAGCGTGGGGTCATTTTATATTTGGTCCTGACGTATGCAGACAGACATAAAATTTTTAGATTTTGAGAATTTTCTGAGTGGTTGTGCTATAAGAGCTACCTTCATACCAAATTTTAAGTTTCTAGGACACCTGGAAGTACCCTTTAGGTTTTCACACTAAGGCAATTTGTATGGAGACCAGCTTTTTAATGACTGCATCTTTTGATTGCGTCGACTTAGAAGTTTGATTTTTTCACAGCTTCAAGGGACTGCAGGCTTGAATATTTGATATTAATTTCAGCCTGCTACATCCACGCATTGTAGAGAAAAAGGGTCTTGACAGACAGACAGACAGACAATCGGACAACAAAGTGATCCTATAAGGGTTCCGTTTTTTTCCTTTTGAGGTAAGAGACCCTAAAAACATACATACAGTCAAATTTAGAACCTCCTCCTTTTTAGAGTTCCGTAGCCAAAATGGCAAAAACGGAACCCTTATAGTTTCGTCATGTCCGTCTATCTGTCTGTCTTCAGTCTGTCCGCGGCTTAGCTCAGACTATTGGCACTAGAAAGCTGTAAGTTTGATTTTTTCACAGCTTCAAGGGACTGCAGGCTTGAATATTGGATATTAATTTCAGCCTGCTACCTAAACGCGTTCCAAAGAAAAAGGGTCTTGACAGACAGACAGAAGACAGACAGACGGACAACAAAGTGATCCTATAAGGGTTCCGTTTTTGCTTTTGAGGTACGGAACCCTAAAAATATATGTACCTATCATCATCATCATCACCAGCCTATTTACTTCCCACTGCTGGGCACAGGCCTCCTCTCGGAATGAGAGGGCTTGGGCTTTAGTTCCCACGCGGGCCCAGTGCGGATTGAGAACTTCACACACATCATTGAATTGCTTCGCAGGTGTGTGCAGGTTTCCTCGCGATGTTTTCCTTCACCGAAAAGCCATGATAAATTACAAATGTAATTCCACACACAAATTCCGAAAAACTTAAGAGGTGCGAGCCGAGGTTTGAACCCACGACCCTCTGCTTGAGAGGCCATAGGTCAAACCACCCTACGCACCCTACCTATTTAGTAAATCAATTAATTTAAATTTTGACTAGTTATGGATATTCATAGTATGAAATTCAACTTACAATGACAATGCGAAGAAAAATCAGTTAATTAGCTGGACTTGAACCAGCAACCGGTATCCGTACCACCGTACCACGCTCCACCAATTAAGCCATACTTAACCCAGATTTTACTTTTACCGATTACCGAGGTTACTGGTTCCAGTCTAGCTGTTAAACAAATTTTTGTTTGCATTGTCATTGTATGTTGAATTTCATACTAAGTATGAATAGGTATTTCATAAAAATAAAAACAAAAATAAACAATGAATCGATTACTTTCATTTAACTAGGTCGTTATGGATAATCACTAGATCCTTATGTTTCTACTACCTGCTCTTGCAATAATTTCAATTTTATCCCTTTTTTTCATTTTTGAGTGGTATTTTCGCAGGGTAGGTATGTGTAAAATCGATACTCGGGGTATGCTATCTTAACATCGACGGGGTTTGTATGTTAGTAAGTATTTTCTGGATGTCCGCGACAGATGTGTTTCTACTTGACGCTAACTAACTTCATCAGAAGAAATAAGTAGGTAAGTTTTTCTTTATCCCGAAAATCATTAAGTAAATATTTTTTTAGATAGGTAATATTTTTATTCTTATTTTAACCCATAATATTAACTGTTTATGTAACTTTGATAAGGGACTTTGTAAAATGTACCTAATTAGTATGATTATTCTTACGCATTTCCCCAAAATAGGCGAGGTTATGAACATCACTACGGCATAGAAGCTGAAGACGAGGCCGCAGAGGGTGTTGGAGAGCCCCTTGTCCGAGGCTTCGCCGGGGAAGAACGGGGCCATGACGCTCATCGAGCAGAAGCTCATGAAGTCCACCAGCGCCAGCGAGGCCAGCGTCAGCCGCTGCCGCTGCGTCAGCCGCCACATCGCCCCGGGCCGGGGCCGACTCTGTGTACGGACTAATCTAAGTAAAAGACAATGAGTCGAGTCAATTAGGTTTTTTGTAGGTATGAAATACCTAAATAAAAAAATTAATAAATATCATGGGACAATTGACATCAATTGACCTATAAAACTGGGCAAAGCCTGTACTGTGGGTCTTGACAACGGATAAACATACTTATACAGATAAATACATATCCATAATTAAGTATACATAATAAACATCCAAGACCCGACAGCTAACATTCGCATTCATCACACAAAAGTATGCCCCGACCGGGGATCGAACCCGGGACCTTATGCTTCATAGCCAGGGTCTCTAACCACTTGGTTATCCGGTCGTTCAAAAAGTACCTAGGTTATTGCGTCGCTGAACAAATACTTAGTTAGGTATAGTAAATACAGTACTTACAGTAAGTAATAATTATTAACATGAAACTACCGTGAAATTCAATCATAGTGAAATAAACGGATCACTCACGTGCTCCATGAAACATGTCGAGCTGTACTCGACTGACGTATGAGAGGGATCTGTTTATTTCAATAAGTAATAATTATGTTTAAACCTCGCGGTATTACTGATAATACGTTCATATATTCGGTTCGTCAACGTAAAACGCATAGGAAACATGCCTTGGTCATTTTAGAAACTTGCATGATTCAAGTTTTTACAGTTATTTTACATTGTCATCGGAGCTCTTTAGGTATGTAACGTTTTATTCCTCTGAATCCGATCATGACGAGCAGTAGGTGAAAATTAATTTGTATGATTTCAAGTAACCAATCAAAATGATTAAAAATAAGAAACCGAAATAAATACCTGAAACAAAAGCTTTAAAATTCAAAATTCAAAATTCAAAATTCAAAATTTTATTTAGCAAATAGGCAGTTGAATGCTCTTTTACACGTCATTTTTTTGAGTCTACCAGCGCTTTCGGAAAGACCATGATTGCCAAGAAGAATGCGCCGCAAGAAACTTGGCACAAAGTCATTTTTTCTAAAAACAAGTTACATTAGCTCTTACAATACGCAACCACAGACAAACTACACAAAGAAACCTCACTCTGTCATTAAAAGATTAAGAGAGAAAAAAAAAAATACCGCATTTTAGAAACAAGTGTAAAAAGTAATTATTAAAACAGCAAAACCAGAACACTTTACTTTACTGGCACGTTTTATTTGAGCAGGAGATGTATAGGGTCTCCAGGTCAAATATCTGTGAAAATTTAAATTACAAAGGGATGTATAGGGTCCCAGAATTAATACTATAATATAATACTTAATCTAAATGGCTTAGAGATGTATAGTCTCTAGGGTCAATTTAAACTAAATTAAAATCAGCAGAGGTGTAAAACGCCTCCACGGTCAAATAATAAGTATAATAATACATATACATAAACTGGAGATGTATATGGTCTCCAAATGTCAAATAACAAAAATTTATGAAATATACATTTCATGTCATCATGTCAAATAAATAAAACATTATTTTTGTCAATTGTATTACAATTAGTACGCAGCGGACAACGGCAACAGAGCCGGACACCATACACGAATATCTTCGGGACGCAGCCAAGTCACATTGATGTCCTAATTATCTTCTGTTTTCAACCTTGGCCAGGTGGTGCCATCACATAAGTATTCATCCACTTTGTAGTATGCTTTTTTCAAGAGAGCGGTCTTTATGTATCTTTTAAATGAATTGTGAGGCAATTCCCATGCATCTACAGGCACTTTATTGTAGAACCTCACGCAATTTCCCAAAAAAGACTTACTGACTTTTCGTAGACGAAATTTAGGGACGGCAAGTTTATGCTTATTCCGAGTGTTGAAACCATGCACATCCGACACTTTCTTGAAAGATTTGATGTTCTTGTGTGTATACAATATTACATCATATATATACTGAGAAGCTACTGTAAGGATGTCGATTTCTTTAAAGCGTTCTCTAAGTGAATCTCGGGAGCCAAGATTGTAAATAGACCGGACCGCCCTCTTCTGCAGGATAAAGATTGTCTCTATGTCGGCCGCCTTGCCCCAAATTAGGATGCCATAAGACATAATGCTGTGAAAATAACTGAAGTAAACTAACCGCGCCGTTTCTACATTGGTGAATTGC
Source organism: Clepsis dumicolana (assembly GCA_963691665.1). Taxonomy (NCBI): domain Eukaryota; kingdom Metazoa; phylum Arthropoda; class Insecta; order Lepidoptera; family Tortricidae; genus Clepsis; species Clepsis dumicolana. The sequence continues at coordinate 25,397,064 of OY829505.1, read as the reverse complement.
CGGATTCTTCGTACAGCATAAGCGGCAGAGCTCAATCTACCAGCAAGACCAGATAGGTGTGGGCTCCATTGCAAATTGCGATCTAAGGTAAGCCCGAGAAAAACAGTCTCATCCACGAGGTTCAGCTTCTCTCCATTTAATCTGATAGTAGTGTCAATTTAAAAAAATGCATCAAGCTTCTGCGGTTTCTGAGAGACACAAAAGTTTTAGGCTGCAAGGTTTCAGTTGCTCCTCTAGCGAATTACAAGGTAGGTAAGCAAATAAAAAGTTTTTTCTTTGTTTGGAGAGTTATGTTTTAGGACTGGCTGGTTTAAAATTTTTGGCCAACTTCAAAAAAAGAAGTTCCATCTCAGACTAATGAGTAGACAGTATGTGTTATCCCATATTTATTATTATGTTTCTTTACTTGAATTACATTGAGTAACAGCAGAAATGTATATACTTAGGTATACATAGCTACAGATTGAAATTGGTAGTAACACTTCATATAGCCTTATAGTTGTGAAAAATAATCGTCAAATTAACACATTCGTTCGCTCTTGGAAAACAATTATTTGTAAAATGGAACCAACAAAATTCTGAACTGCGTTAATTTAAACTAGTAGAAACATTACTTAATAGAACAAGTAGAAAATAAAAGTATTTAGGCTACTTGCGTACTTATATGTATATACTTAGCCACCGAAGTAAGTAGTGCTGCCTCGGCAACATTTTGTCAATAAATGTCTATTAAGTACAAATCCATCAATAATTACAACTACATTTTTTATATGACATGCCAGAGAGTCAAATCAAAAATGGCACCGGCAAACAACGGCTCACTTTCAGAGTGGGATCTTATGTATTGCACGTTATTGTAACCGCTTTAGGAGTATATTAGATCCAGATTAGATCATAAGCATAAGAATTGATTGTAAACTGACACTAAAACGGTTCCATATTTTTTACTTCGTAACAAATTTTGACAGAGCGTAGACGTGTGTTGTGCTGTACGTGTGTGTTCCTCGTCCCCCTCAAAAAGTTAAGGCAAAACGGTAGTGCATAGATGCCAAAAGCGCCTCCCGTCTGTCTGCTTAATGCTTAGAGCAGCAACAGCGGTCGGCAACCTTTTTGCGGGCAAGGGACATAGTTGCAAATCGAAATAAAGTGCGAGCCTTGTCCATAAATTATTAATCATATTGAGTATCATAATTTTGATAATAGGTACTTATTATTTGTGATATTTTAAAAATTCTAAAACATTTACGGGCTGTATATGAGTGGCTAAAGTCGTATAAAGCCGCGGGCTGCGGTTTGTCGACCGCTGCAGGAATGAAGAAAATAAATAGTCCTATCCCCTCTATTTTACGCAAACGCAAACTCAAAGACTACAGTAGTATACGTATACGTATACTGTACAGGGTTCGTTTATTATAATGAACCGTCAAGAATTCAGCCAGGGGTTGAAGTGAACACCCCTGTAAAACTATTATTTTGAAAAAAAAACAGACGAAAAAATCTCCCATACTCGTACATTCATTCCCTTTGCTGGTTGACAATATTATGTAAGGGAGAATGTTTTTTTTTTAATTTATTTAATAAAACTTCTTAGGGGTGCTCACTAGACTTATTCGACTTCGGGCTGAATTCTTGACGGTTCATAAAACGTACCTACCCTGTATATATGGCAAACTGACTAGGTACCTACCTGTTTACAAATCTACAAATGTCGAAGGTCTTGCAGTATGTTCTTACAAAAATCTAGTTGCAAATTGATATAGGTAGGTAGGTACGTGCTCAGAGGACCTTCTACTATTTTTGCAGCGAGCGTTTAAGTAGGTATATCTGTTATCTGCGATATCATAGTATTATTACACACGTGTAGTTACAAGACCTTTCTCCGTATTAAGTACTTACCTATATACAATAAAGAACAATAAATACTTACATGTAGGTATGACATGTCATGAGTTCCAACGATTTGTTACATTCACGAGTAATTGTTATTTACTCAGTATATGTTTTTAAATGCCTAAAGTTTATACGTACAGGAATACAATACCTACGCTAAGGAAGGTAGTTGGCTTGGCGGTACGGCAATTTGTATGTAGACAACCTTATTAATCTCTTTTGATTGCGTTGACTTAGAAGTTTGACTTTTTCATAGCTTCAAGGGACTGCAGGCTTCAGTATTTGATATTAATTTCAGGATTCTACCTCCACGCGTTCCAGAGAAAAGGGGTCTTGACAGACAGACAGACAGACGGACAACAATGCGATCCTATAAGGGTTCCGTTTTTTTCTTTTGAGGTACGGAACCCTAAAAACAGCATTTCTAATAATCTAAGCTTAAAATACCGATAGTATCACCAATATTAATGTTAAAAAAAAACTCAATTTAATTGACATGTTGGCATCAGTAAGTTCAGTTGGTTACTTGAAAAATAGTTAATTTTAGGTAGGTAGGTAGGTACAGTCAAGGTCATAAAAAATATGTACCTACATTCCCAAGTTGTAAAAGATGGCTATAAGTACACCTGTATGCCATTGACAATAAGGTCGGTGTTTACATATCGAGGGTACTCTGACTCAACCTCGTTTAAACTTTGACAAAATTCGAATAAAAACCTTATGTTCGCGGTCTAGAGTGGTTTTTCCAGTTTCGTCAAAGTTGTATATTGACGCGATGGCTGTATAGATTTTTATGACCTCGACTGTACATTAGGTAGGTATTTGTACCAGAAAGAGTTAAGAATTTTCCAGATGTCTATAACCCGTTTAGTGGCGAGCATAGCTTACCGTTCTCGCAATATCCTGATTTCGGAGCTGCCGTCTTCTGGTGGTACCGCGGTCCAGGAGTGTGCCCGGCGGCGCCCCGTACTGGGCGACGAGGGCCGCCGCCCGCCCCACGCTGCCGCCGCCGCCACCGCGTCCCAACACGCTTTCATGGGATCCGGGTCAGGCCCAGTCGTCTTAACACTTGCCGAAGCACCATTGTCCCTGTTAGCACCACTTCTAGTCCGACTATCAATTAAAGGCGACCTCTCACTCGGCTGATCCATTTTGAAACGTTAGTCCTGATGCGAGTATCACCACAAAATACCGAACAAGCAATCCACTAGGCGTAAGTAATGTAATAATATCCCGATCGTAAATAAACGTTATCAGTGTCAATACGCCGCCCGACTGCTGCAGACGGAGCCTTGCCTACTCGCTTGGCATATCAATTATGTATCGATATCTTATCGTGAGTAAACAAAAGTTTCCGAAATAAATAGAGCACTAAACTTGTTTAATTCCAGAATCGAGGAAACCCAAACGTCAACAGCCTTATGTTCGACAAAGAGGACGACGTAGGAGATAGGTATAAGCGTGGGTACCTAAATGCACGCAGCGCGGTAATATCTAACCCACGTGGGCTACTGCGTTCAGCTACATGTTAAGCTTGTAGGTAGGTAGCGAACAAGCGTACTTAATAAACTCTATTATCTAGTTTCATATAAATAGTGCAACTACATGTTTAGTAAACCTAAACATTCCTATCAGTTATCTGTAGGTACAGTCAAGTGCAAAAATGTGGGTGCATACAACTTACTCAACATTATTAGTCCCATGGCTCGTGTCGGCGAATTATGGTTGTGGTATTGTTTTTGTGGTGGATTAATTAGACACATATTTTTGCACTTGACCGTACGAACGGAACGCAGCCTGTGCTATTCCTGTTAAACCTGCAACTTGTAGTATCAAGTATGTATTCTATGCCTGCAGTATTGCCTGAAACTTTTTAGAGCTCAGGAGGCCAATTCGTAAAAACGGTACCCTACGTCCTGAATCGGATTGATTATCCGGCCGTAACTCACAGGCATACAACTTGGAAATTATGGAATCATTATTTATTCGATGAAATTGAAGCCAGTTCGATCAATTCTTTTTACCTTGCCATTTGACAGAAAAGATGGCGAATGCCAAACCGAAGCAGAGTGCCTTAGATAATAAGCCCAGTTTTTGAGATAACGTCTCTGTCTTGCACAAAATGACGTAAGCGTCGTGATTTTATTTTACAAAGAGAATATGATCAAGCTACGTTTTAAGAGACCGCACCGTGTAGTGATTTTATAGGTAAGTATAGTGTATAGACACCGCTAGTACAAATTAGAAACTTCTTCTACGTGGTTACCTACTTACTGCGTACTTATTAAGTGGTTACCAACATTAAATAATATTATGGCCATAATAATAATTAAAACGATTAACTGTCAGAAAACATTTATTTTAACTCGAAAAATAATTAATTACACTTAGATAATTGAAACTAACAACAGTTATAAAAAGTAGAAACCCGGGGTTAACATGACGTATTAGTATCGTCTGACGTAACGTTAACCCCGTGTTAGCGCCTAACCTAGGTCCGAGCAAGTCGCCCCTAGGTACTGCACGTCAATTCATGAATGAACTGAAATTACGCGACAGGTTGTTTTGTCAATTTAGAAAGCTAAAACAGTAACGTAATAACAATTCGTTTACATAACAAGAATAGCCATTTCGTTACACGTGTGCATATTTTATTATCATTAATTGTCAAGAACTGTAAATAGGTATCTATTTAAACATATATCTATTTTTGATATACGTAAATGCTAGCATCAAATACACATCACAGAATCGCCAAAGCACTGCAAACTATAAATATGAACACGATTCCTTTGTGGAGCGCGTTAGAGCCACCTCGTATTTTTGGGACTTCCGTGGGTAAGTAATCTACCTACTTACCTACACATTTCAGTTTATACGTTTGACTGTATATCTATTTGACTTTTATGTATGCAAATTAACAGATTTAATGTTTAATCGACTCGGATAAAAATAATGTACAGTCTGTGTGCTTTTAGAATAGCATTCGGGTTCAGGTGAATTCGGATTGCCATCTCTTTCTCTGGCACAAGAAGCGCCATTGCCCGACGAAGAATTTCTAAAACCCGAATCTTATTTAAGTGCTAATAAAATACAGGGTGTTTGGTATAACGATTTAGGAACTTTAGGAGGTGATACAGGGGACTATTAGGAATAGTTTGAAGCCTGTATGCCTTAGTCCAATATGTGATAGTTTTTTTTAAATAGAGTTTTTCTGATTTTTTAACTTGGTACCGAAAGTTGACATAAAAAAATTAATTTTAAACAAACTGCGCAAACTATCAAATTGTTTTTTTTTTTACAATTAACACCGCAATTGATTGATTAACCAATCACATAAAAAATCAGCCCCCCACTGGCTACACATTTTTTTTTATTATCGATTTTGTAGGTCACCATGAGTGGTTTCCGACAAAAAAATAAACTTTATCGGGCTGTGAAAAAAAAACTTCCCAAGATACTAATCTTCCAATTACTTTAAAAACATGCTTGATATGTTTACTGTAATTGAAAATAAAAATTACAACATAATTCCAACAAATAAAAAAATATCACTGGTCAACATGTTGAACGCCACGACCGAACAAAAAAGCTCCCCGTACGAAGTAGACAATTATGCAAGTTTATTCTTAGATCAAATAATTTCTTTTTTACAATTTGTGTTCTTTAAATAAAAAAAACAAATAAAGACACTATTGCACGCACCTTATTTTAAATTAACTTTGCAAATTTTGCAATTAAATGATTAATCGATAAATAAATACCATTCTCCCACTTACGCCACTAAATACAATTTTAAAATCACATTTTGTTAAGACACAATGAGTGTTTTCTGTCAAAAATTAACCTTTTTACAGGTAATTAAATGTAAACAAAAGCTACTTAGGATATTGATGTTTTAACCATCACCATCCTAAGTAGTTTTTATTACACACACACATCATTCATCATTTTGTTAGATACAATGAGTGTTTATCAATGTAATTGCAAAATTTGCAAAGTTGATTTAAAATAAAGTGCGTGCAATAGTGTCTTTATTTGCTTTTTTATTTAGAAAACACAAATTGTAAAAAATAAATGATTTGATCTAAGAATAAACTTGCATAATTGTCTACTTCGCACGGGGAGCTTTTTTGTTCGGTCGTGGCGTTCAACATGTTGACCAGCGATATTTTTTTTACTTGTTGGAACTTGTTGTAATTTTTATTTTCAATTACAGTAAACATATCAAGCATGTTTATAAAGTAATTGAAAGATTAGTATCTTGGGAAGTTTTTTTTTCACAGCCCGATAAAGTTTATTTTTTTGGCGGAAACCACTCATGGTGATCTACAAAATCGATAATAAAAAAAATGTGTAGCCAGTGGGGGGCTGATTTTTTTGTGATTGGTTAATCAATCAATTGCGGTGTTAACTGTAAAAAAAAAACAATTTGATAGTTTGCGCAGTTTGTATAAAATTTATTTTTTTATGTCAACTTTTGGTACCAAGTAAAAAAATCAGAAAAACTCGATTTAAAAAAAACTATCACATATTGGACTAAGGCATACAGGCTTCAAACTATTCCTAATAGTCCCCTGTATCACCTCCGAAAGTTCCTACATCGTTATACCCAACACCATGTATAAACAGCGCATTCACCTATAAAAAATAAGAAGTTGCCTATACTGAACTATATTACTATACTAATAAGTAGTAAAAATAAAGTATTAGGCCATTATTTTACCGGAACTTTTCTACGCTCGAACCTTCATCAATCAATAATTACCTACATAACGGATAACGAACAAAAACGAAGTAAACATAATTGTGGTACCGTTGTTGTCAGTTTACTTCTGTCACATTATTAATTTGACAAATATAATGCTTAAAAGGTTACAATAACGTGCAATTTCATGCAATAATTAAGATCCCACTCCGCAAGTGAGTCGTTACTTGCCGGTGTTGTTTTCGACACTGAAGTATCTGAACCGTCATCTAATTGTAATTATTGATGGATGACTGCAACCTTGTAAAGGAGACAAAATGACATAGACGGGACAAGAAGTCTGAATATCTAAAAGATTCTGAAAGGAAGGATAGTAATTGGTGGATCTTCTAAGCAAGTGTCATGTCAGTTACATGCTGGTCTAAGGGCTTCGTGAAACAATCAGAAGCGAAGTTATATCCCTGATGCAGGCTAGCTGGTAAACTTAACGTACGTGGTTACTTATAAAAAAACATTGTAACGAGTTACTTAACATGCGCCCGCACTTTCCATTATAGTGAAAAGGAAAGCAATATTACCAAGGAAGAAAACAAACAATGCATATTCTGATAGCCATTATAGCTATTTTGATTTTAGTTAGCCGGGTCTGAATATTATCATAACCGCAACAGTTCCAGCTCCTTAAGTAAGGCAGCTTCGCCTTCTATCTTTGCCTTTTGGTTGATCTCCAGAGCCTTGCCTGATGCCCTCAGCTGCTTGAGCTTCTCTATGTCACTCAATTTCTGAAAAATAAAGAATAGTAAATTTGAAGTAAAGTTGATGTAATTAAGTGGTATCGTGGTGGTATCATAATATTTCGCATTGATGTTCCAGTTGTCTGCCATGGTATAAATTGTGAGCATTATAAATTTAATCAAATAAAGAGAGGTCAATACGAATTCCCCGGCCCCGAATCCTATTCTAAGTGCTTAGTAGTGTTACAGTGCAATTATGGAATTATTTTTGTGCAAGATGGCAACGTACTTGACGCACACTGATGTGAAATCCGTCAAAAAGGAAGACTTTAAAGCTAAACAGATCACCGTAAGCATAGAAAAAAAGGTATGTATGTATGTATGTATATCTCTTTATTGCACATAAAACAAAAAAATACAGATAACAGAACAAAAGCAAATGTACAAAGGCGAACTTATCCCTTAAAGGGATCTCTACCAGTTAACCTTCGGGCGATTGACAGGACATCAGAAAAAAGAGTTTCGCAGACCTTCAACATTTTTGAAAGACCTATCTAACGACACCCCACGCCATGGGATAGATGAAAAAAATCACCCATACTTTACGTGCAGGGGAGGAGGGTAACTACTCGCAAAGACTTTTTTCGGGATTTTATTCTACCCTTTTTTGTCGGCCTTATTTTTTGCCAAATTACAGCTTTCTAGTACCAAGATTCTCGAAGCTATGTCGCGAAGAGATAGAACTGCGGACGGACTTGGTAAAACTAAAAAGGTTCCTTGTTGACTACGGAAGCCTAAAAAGCTTTTGATTCTAAAAATGATAAGCAGCGGTTCGGGTATTTATTATCAAAAGTTAACTAATATAAGTAAGAAGGTAAGTAGTATAGTTAAGTTTCGGAAACGATGGTTGAAAGAATTGACGTACGAGTAATGCACGTAACCTTGTCAACTGACCTTGTTAATGTTCTTAATTTTCTTGTCCTTCTCGGGGTCGCCGCTGGAGACGAAGGCGGCGCGCGGCGGCGCGGGCGCGGCCGCGGAGGCCAGAGGCGCCGCGTCGCCGGCGTCGCGCCCTTCGGCCTTGCGGGCCTTGCGTGCCTCGCGCTTCTCCTTCTGCTTGATGGCTTGCTTGGACGGAGCCGCTAAACAATTCAAAAAATTTACACACATAAGAGTGAGGGCAGAGCAGAGGGGCAATTAGATGGGTATTTAACTGATTTCAAAATAATCCACCATTCCACTATTACCCACATTATCAAGATTTCGAAAATACTTGTAATAAACGAACGCTTTACTCGTAATTGTGATTCAGACAATTTTGAATTTAACAAAATGTAATAAAAAGGCGGCTGTTTGATCACTGGAAATTATGACGTCTTAAAAAAAGTTGCTCATTTGACGGGCTTGGACACATTACGCCAGGCCCTAAGGTGTCAAGTAGCCAATTGAGCATTCCAGCCGTATGACGACAGCGCATGCAATAAGGCAATGACTTTTTACACTTGAACATAGATATTTTTCTACCCAAGTTGTCTACCCATAGATGTATAATACAGACCAGGAATTTATTTCAGGAAGTGTTAAGTGTTTTACACAGTTAAGTTCTCCATATCTTCACAGCCAACAGTTTATAAATATCTAAAAGTGCCCGTAATATAACTGACAGTTGGGTGTAGGCTTTTTCGAGCGACTGGCTGTGTAGAATGTGCTGTAAAGTAGAAGTGACTGTGATGGTAACCTGTGGCATCCTCGCCAGGGCGATGCGGCTTCTCGTGCTCATGGAAAGTGAAGGTGGAGGGCTTGTTCCTGGCGCCGGGCGGGCGGTAGGCGGCGGCGGGCGCGGCGGCTGCCTGCTCGATGCCGCGCGGCGCCGCGCGGGACAGCTCGCTCTTCGGAAACGCGCCCGGCTGCCAGTTAATGGATAGCAGCACCTCCTTCTCGGTACACGCACGCTTGTGCATTAGGGCGCCAGTGTAATGCCAGATTTTGTAGCTGTGGAAAGGTTGACCACTTATTAGGATACTCTTAGCAAAAAGGGCGGATACATTTTGAGATCCTACAAGTTTCCAGGTGACGTAGTAATAAAGCCTAACGCGCACTATTGTAAACTAGCTCATGCCCCGCGGGTTTGCCCCGTGAAATATTTCAAAATGGGCTAGTTCCCTATCCCGTGGGAATATCGAAAAATCCCTTCTTAGTGCACCTCTAGGATGATCAAGGTATATGGTTGCCAAATTTCAAGTCTCTAGGTCCAGTGGTTTAGGCTGCGTTGTCTGTCAGTCAGTCAGTCACGGTACTGTGTTATAGGTATAGATGATCACTAGTCTAAGCGTACCCGTTGCCGACGGTGAGCCGCGGGTAAGTGGTGGCGGTGACGAAGCACTCCCCGCGCGGGTCCCACTGCAGCGCCGTGGTGTCGGGCGCCGCGCACTTGCCCAGCCGCTTGTAACCGCGGATGTCCCACACCTCGATGTGACCCGTCGCTATGTTCCCGAAACCGCCCAGCAGCACATGTGTGCCCGAGTTAAGGCGATAGCTTTGTAAATTTCGTTTTAAGTGCAAAATAAACCTCTAGTTACGCTTACCTTGAAATAGATTTGCTGTTGACCTCACTGTAGTACAGAACTATATCGGGATAAATGGATAGATTTGCATGGAAACCGAGCGCGTGTATTTTGCGTAGATATTTTGACGTCTCCAGTGTAATTTAGTGAGGAAATACCTCTAGTGACAGCTCCAACTTTTTTGGTAGTGTTTGACCATGTTGGGGTCACGAAGTTCCTGTTCGTATGTTACTAATGATAGATAATAGTAGATTAAAAGATAATTGTTTATTGGGAAAACTTACTCTAACGATACAATGTTAATGCGAATGCACCCGGCTGTTTAGCTTGTTCAAAGTGCACTGGCCTCGCGGTCCGCCTTTTTTAATAGATAAGACGACGCGATGCGGTGCTCGGTTGCATTGCATCGAACAGAACAGTTCATTGTTGAACAATGTATTTTGTTTATCTACACATACGTATACCATAAGTCCTCTATAATGCGTTCAGAAACCGTAGAAAATAACCAGCATTTCAGCATGTCGCCGACTGCTCGCCGCCAGCAGCCACCCAGCCGCCACCAGGGCCGTGTTTTATAAAGCTACAAGTTACAATTTACAAGCGAAAGTCTCATTCTATCACCTTTTGTTAGAAAGAGACTTCCACTTGTAAATTGTAACATGTAGCTTTATAAAACACGGCCCAGCAGTAACGAAATGTCGTTTCATTAGCTACCACATCGCATTCGATGTCGTAATGACTTTTCGTTACGAGTTTCAAATTTGAAACACCTTTTAACATGAAACTACTGTGAGAAACGGATCACTCACTTATAGTCTCATATAGCCCGACAAACAAACATCTTCAAAAACCAACATAATTTACAATAAAAAAAAAAGTCTATGAAACGTCAGCTCGGTATGTTTGTCTATGATAAAAAAAAACCGGCCAAGCGCGAGTCGGACTCGTGCACGAGGGTTCCGTAGAAAGATTTTAACGCTTATCCCCAGTGTTTTAAGAAGTCCAGTGTAAACAGAGCCCTGCTCCTAAGCAAAATGTATGCAGTGTGGGGTCAACTTATATTGGTCTGCGAAATCTAGAGACAGACATAAAAATTTAAGATTTTGAGACTTTTCTGAGTGGTTGTACTATAAGAGCTACCCTCATACCAAATTTCAAGTATCTAGGACAACTGGAAGTACCCTTTAGGTTTTCAAAAAACGGCTTTTTTAATGACTGTATCTTTTGATTGACTTGACTTAGATGCTGGATTTTTTCACAGCTTCAAGGGACCGCAGGTTTGAGTATTTGGTATTAATTTCAGCATCCTACCTCCACGCGTTCCAGAGAAAAAGGGTCTTGACAGATAGACAGAGAGACAGACGGACGGACAGACAGGCAGACAGACAGACAGACAGACAGATAGACGGACAACAAAGTGATCCTATAAGGGTTCCGTTTTTTTCTTTTGAGGTACGGAACCCTAAAAAAACAGTCAAATTCGTGACAGGTATGTAGCAGTTGCATAAACGACTATTTTAAAACCTGACATCGCACGCGTAATGCTGTCGACACGGGAGCTGGATCGCGTAATGAGGTTCTCAACCCTTCTTTTCGGCACGCGAGGCAGGTACATACAACCTTTCCTTCTATCCCGATACAGTTCTGTGGTTGGTACGCGAGCGAACTTGACGTCGAGTGTGAAGAGAGCTCAACCAAAAGATGCACATCTAACTAGGTATGTACTGTGGTTTTAAAATAGTACCGAGCTTGTCTAAACACCATTATCATATTAACACCAACGCTACAGCGCTTACAGAACGATTACTCTAAGTTTACCACTGACAGATGGTCAGCCTTCATTTCATTTTCATTTATACGACATTAAATTTGAAAATGAAATGAAGGCAAACCATCTGTCAGTGGTAAACTTATAGTAATCGTACTGTAATACTTTGCGAACATGATATTGGTGTTGTTGGTACTGGAAAATCAAGGGCAGTAAATCTAATTAAATTTCTAAAGTACTGACTGCAGTGCTATACTTAAGCATTTTTATATAAGTATTATGTAATTTTATAATGCAGAAATTCAGCGTCACTTTGCGGAAACCCAACTCTTCAGTAAATAAACCATTGAGGTTGTACTGAAACTAGGCTAGCCCTAATAAAAGCAGTTTAGGGTCAGCAGGGCAAAGCACTTGCCTGAAACAGTGACTCTAACTACATTATACGTCCTGCACAGGAGGTAACATAGTTAAAAAGGTGCTGACACCTTTTCATTTTAATTTTTCTGACAGGGATAAGAACACGCCAAAGGGCCAAAAGATGTGAAAAGGATATGAGTCCCCTCGGGCGGGTAGTAGATGGTATTCCAGGATCCAGTGCCGAACTCGAAGAGCGGGTCGCACTTGGCGTTGAAGAGCGTCGCCTTGGCGGGGGCGTGGCCGTACACCGCCAGCCACTCGTTCCAGTTGCCCGGGTTCCAGGCTATCGCGTGCACCGGCCCTTCCTTATCTACAACCAGCAGTGATACAGCTCAGAATCCAGAACAAAGTAGAAGCCGCGTTCAATAATAACCAGGGGTCGGACGGAGTGGCGGCATTGCTCGCAATAATGTGGACATTACTCCAAAGTTAATCAATTAATCAATCAGTATTATCAATTAATTAAAATTCATTAATTTCTTGAAATTAGATTAGAATTCCTGGAGATAACAATTTAACTACACAATACATATTTTCAAAATAACTAAACATTAATAAAATTAGCAATTGATGTCGTTGTCATGGATATTTTTTTTAATGATGAAGTTTTCTAATTAAAATACATTTTACATATAATAGTAATGCAAAACCTAATAAACCCTCCTCCTCCATAATATAAAACTTCCGCTGATTTATATGGACTGCAAATTTTATTCATTGTTACAGTAATTATTTTGAAAGTATGTGCAAATTGTTATCTCTGAGTATTCAATTCTAATTTCAAGAAATTAATTAATTGATGGATTAATTTTGGAGTCATGTTCACATTATTGCGAGCAATGACGCCACTCCGTCCGATTTCTGACATAACCACACGAGAAGGGAAGGGACAATATGTCACAAATGTCACAATACGCTGAGTAGGTACACGTTGATGACTACGCGAGATTAGTTGCCTCAGTTTTAAGCGCGCTCGCGGGTTCTGGTTTGTACTGTATTCTGAGATGTTAAAGTATTAAGCTGCAAAAGTACAGACAGAGGTGGCGGGGCGACGCGGAGACGAGCCATTTGATATTAAATGTACCTGTCCTATGGAACAGAAAAGGACAACACATAAGTTTTTTCCTGATTTCTCAAATAATTGAGTACCTACTCAACAGCTTAGGGCCTTATTCATAAACGTCACTCAAGCCTCCATTAGATATAAATAGGTTTTGTCTTCTTCTTACTAACGGAATGTCAATGTGACAAAAAAGGACAAACGAACTTTGACGGCATTTTAGTTAAAATAGGTTTATGAATAACAGGGTTAGAGTCAACACACTAGCGACTTGTAAGCGAGTTCTTCATACTAATATCGCTCGCGGCGAACACGTTGCGTTGCGTGACTGCCTCAATAAACAAATCGCTAGCAAATCGAAAGGGTGATAAGGCTATTAGCCATACGAGCACTTTTTTTTGAAACGATCAAAACGATCGCTTAGTACAAAAAATTATATGAATTATTGAAATAAGTATGACGTCATGCCATCAGTCAAATAAATACCCAATTCCCATGGGGCAGCCATATAACAAATGATGCTTAACTTGGCAGGAGCACTGCCGTGCCCCCAGACTCTACATATGTATGTCGTCGTATTGAAATTTATCTTAAATCTATCCTGACTCGTCAAGTGGCTTCTGCGGGATAGCCAAGTATCAGATACCTACTGCACACTTGCTTGCATGTTTTCCTAGATGCATGCTTGACTTATAGACATAGTAGAAAAACTTTTCTCACTTTAACCTTTAACTATACTTGCTTGCTTGAATTGCGAATCAAATAATAAATAAATGTAAAAAAAAATGCAGGTGGAGTACAGTGGAGTATCTAAAAACATAAAATAAGGATTTTTAACTTTCTCAATAAGACAAGATGTTTCGTAAACGAACACTTACCACGAAAAGACGAGTCACAAATTGCTTATTCTACGCAGACGAAGCCGCGAGCTGAAGCTGGTGGGAAATAAATCAAAACTTACTGAAGACCATGTTCCCAGCATTTCCTTTGACATCACCATAAGACAATGATTGCTTGCCATAATAAGAACCACCAGTCTTGTCTACCTATTAATAAAAAATTTAATCAGACTCATACTAAGAACTCAGAACTCACAATGCTGTTTAGTTTTGTACAAAATACATTTGAGTGGCTAAGGTTTTTATTTATGCTGCATTGCTATTGCTGTCAAAGGCTTTTCGTTATTGGATGCCTGTTTCGCCGTAAATATTTATATGTAATAAAACCAGTTACTTAAAAAAAGTATGGTACAATATTTCCATAGATTTGTTCATTAAAATTTCGACGAAACGGGAATCTGACGTCAGGTACAAATAAAATACTCCGTGTTTTCCCATTACAAGATGAAACAAACAAGATACTTGACGTGACATCAATGTAAACATTTTGTCATGAAAAACTCAGAATAATTTACCTGTATTGCGTGTACCTAATTCGGACACAACGAGTCTGTGTGAACACACTTACATCAGTTTGAGTCAGAGTGAAAATATTAGTGCCTCTGCGGTTCCAATAAAATGATGCTTTGTCTGCTTGAAAGCAAGTACGGCTGACCAAAGCCTTGTCTAATTCAAAGTTCGGGTACTGAAGCACTTTCCACACAGAAGGCTGACCCGACTTTCCTGAAAAATAAAGTACTAATTAGATTAACTATCCTATACTGGACGGCAATAATCAATTAAAATTGCTATTAGTTTTGATTAGTTCCCGATTCGTGGGATGCATGTTACGTCGGATTCTTGTTTTGACGGATATATTTATGTGCAATAAAATCAGTTATCGAAAGAAAGAGTTCAGTTATATTTTAATTATTATATGCCATATTCCTGTGGTACAATAGGACACGTCTGACAAGTTAGGCAGATAAAGCCACGATATTTACATAGAAAGGTTTTCTGTAACTGAAAAATTCCGACAAAGCAATAAACCGGCGAAACAAACATCTGACGAATCGGGAACTAATCTTTGTTTTATTTGAGGCATTAAGTTTTATTAGTATATCTCAAAAATATCCTCCTGGTTTTATAACAATGAGTTCAACGAACAAAAATTGTCCCATTCACTAATATTACTTACCCAATGTAAAAATGGAGAAATAATAAACAGGAGGTGTGCTTGGAGCAATGCTGAAACATTTCAGCTTCTCTGCATTAATAGTATGAGTGAATCTCTCCAAATTGCCGTCTTCATACACTAAAACTCTATTTCCAGCTTTAACGGCAAATAGCTTTTCATCCTGCGACCATTTGGGCTCCCTGTTAGTTGAAACATAATTAGGGTAGGAATTTGTATTAATTGCAAAATGTGGATGTGATAAATCACAGTATCAATAGTATGAACTTGAGAGAATTGAACTTACCAACCAGTTTGATTCTTTTGCGTAAAAGATGCAATAATTTCTCCCTTGGGAATGTTGAGCACATGTAAGTTTGGCTTGCCCTGGGACATGAAAAATCTATATGAATATGAATGAATAAATGAATATCACGGGACAATTTGACGCCAATTGACCTAGTCCCAAACTAGGCAAAGCCTGTACTATGGGTACTAGACAATGGATAAACATACATATATAGATAAATACATACTTATATACATATTAAACATCCAAGACCCGAGAACAAACATTCGTATTCATCATACAAACATCTGCCCCGACCGGGATTTGAACCCGGGACCTCAAGCTTCATAGTCAGGGTCTCTAACCACTAGGCTATCCGGTCGTCAAATTAATTATTCATCAAAAACCATAAATAAAATAAAAGAAGCATGACAGACAAGCACTATTAATGTTTTCATTCAATTCAATCACTGGAAAATATGTACCTATAATAGAATATAACTTACTTCATGTAATTTTTTTTATCTAGCCTGATTGACGTGGCTTATCACTGTTAGCAATACATTTATGAATTATTGGAAATTAAAATCTGACCCGAGGTATTAGACATAATGAAAATGACATATTGACAGTGATTACCTTATAGGAAATATCAGGAGCTCATCAAACCTATAAGATAATCACAGTCAATATCCCATTTTCATGATGTCTAATGCAATGAACTGTGAATCATTTCAAACTGTTACCTGAGGTAGTTCCTTAGTAGCAACAAACATTTCCCAAACCATGAAGTAATTGTCCAAGGGAGAAAACAACATATCCTTAATGTTTCCCTCAATGGTAGCAGCTACAGACCAATCTGCACATTTTATTACTTCAGCCCTATGAAAAAGAGAAAGCTATTTTTTATCCAACTTCAAAAAAGGATGAGGTTCTCAGTTCAACTGCAATTGCTTCATTTTCGGCTTTTGATGAAAAATGTAAAAAAAAAAATGAAATAATTATATCATTGATGTCTCTAAATAGCAGTTTTTCAGAAATCATCAAAATAAAATTTGTTTCACAGACCAATATTAAATACACTTTGCTTAGGAGCAGGGCTAGCGAGCCCTGCTCCTAAGCAAACATGGACAAACTTAAAACATTCGGGGAAAAGTAGGAAAAAACTTTTGGACTCGATTCCAGTGATAGACGAACTATTTTTATAAGTACCTACCTAAAAATTCGTACGGAACAGTGCAGTACTCGAGTCAGAGTCGCACTTGGCCGGTTTATTTTTTACAAGTGTTGATTACATTACCTTTTATCAGTTCTGTAAGCAAGATATCCGCCTTTTGTACTAAATATGATGCTTCGAATATTAGCTGTAGTTTCATCTCGAAGATTTCGCTCAGCATATGGTTCTTTAAACTCTACTAAGAAAATGTTCTTATTTGTTAAACCTGGAAATAATTACAAAATTAAGCGAAATAAAATATCTGTCAGTGATTTCATTATTCAGTTCTACCCAATTCTAAGTCAGAAAAACAGTCATTTAAATACTCGATAAAGGAACCCAACCCCAAAACGTAAATTAATGTTACGTTAAAAATAAAAATAGGAACGATATAAAACGTACCTGCAACATGCGGTAAGGTCCCCATTTTGTAAATAAATACTATATAATCTATTTAAAAAAGTAAATAATATAAATTATTTAATAGAATTTTATTAGGTTATGTCGCCGTAACATATTTTTTTGGTTTTGACAGTTTTGACAGATCGACTGACATTTTTCCTAAGCATTTTTCTTAATAAAATTTCTAGAGCTTATTATATTCTTTCAGGTATAGGCAAAGGAAATAGACTTCATACAGCCATGTCGATAATTTTCGAAAAAATCCTAGTAATTGCAGTAATGTTCTGCCAGTCATGCCTTCCTTAAATTCACTCACATTCGTTCACAGTCGATTCACTCTCCCCGATTTTGAGCCATTATATCACTATACTTCTACTTGTCTGGGCCGTATTTTATAAAGCTACAAGTTACAATTTACAAGCGGAAGTCCCTCTCTAACAACAGGTGATAAAATAAGACTTCCGCTTGTAAATTGTAACTTGTAGCTTTATAAAACACGGCCCTGGTAGAATAAATAAAAGAGTCTTCAAATTAAATAGCAAAAGACCTCTCTATTCTTATGCTCACCATGAATAATCATGAGCACTATACACACTATCGACACTATCACAATATACTATATGTAACTAGTCTAACTCAAGGAATTTCTACTAGAGCTGGAATAATATCTCTCTAACATTAACGTGGTCATGCCTAAACTTGGAATTAAAAAAAAAAAGTGTGAAAGGGACGTCACCAAGAGCGGGTCTGTCTCTTTCTATACGTCTTCTGTGTGGCTAGCATAAAATATTGTACCACTATTAGTGGATTGTAGGAGTTGGGTAATTGACACCATGGGAATACCAATTGGCATTGCACCACAAACCAATGATCGCTCACGTTTCGATATTATTAAATTAAAAGGAAAAATACCTATAATGGCATCAGCAAAGGTTTACTATCTGTTTATTAGCAAAATATAAAAATTTGCCGCCTGTGAATATCACGGTTGTAATATTATAATGAATAAAAAATAAAAATGAGTTAACGAGTAATCAGTGGTATTAATAGAGATCATTTTTGGGTATTTTTAGACGTAGATACTTGACTTGAGCGCAGGGGTAAACTTTTTAATAGTTGGCAACTCTCTCCTGCTAGTCTATCTTGCTGGTTCTGCTACTAGTACCTCCATGGTTCTGTTGTAGATAGAGATACATCCCTTTTAATTAATCTTGCTTGGTTAAGTCGTTGTGGTTATTTATTAAGCGCTATGCTGTTTTTGATTTAGAAAATCGGTCTACAATTGACAGAGTAATCGGTGTATATACTTACACACATTTTTTTAAAGTCGGTTAAAAATCTTTTAACAAAAAAAGGACTTAACATCGTCCGTTAGACCGTAAAACTTAAAACCTCATGTTTATTTAGTATTTATGGAATTATCCTCCAACTCCTAACCGTTAAGGAGTTGCACCTTCCATCATCACCTCATTAACTTCACATGACTACCAGACGGAAATACTTGAATAGGTTTAGAAAATATATGAAACACACGCTTACTAAGTACATGCCTATAAAAAAAAATTGAGGATTGCCGTCGATTTCCCACATGAGAACATTATCAGATCCTGACTTTGGTGACAATGAGACCAACTAGAAAGTATACCCTTTCAAACAAAAAAAAAATCCAAATCGGTAAGCCGTCTTAGAGTAATCCGATGTATTGGGAACCTCCTCCTTTTTTGAAGTCGGTTAAAAGCCCTTGTGGTCTTGTTTGTCCTACGATAACCTAGTCACCATAATCAGAAAGAGACAGTACCCCCCTCTCCTATCGTCCTTGTCACTTTTTTTTAAATAATATTTTCAAGGTCAAATAATCAGGGCCCCGACACTTCTTGGTAGATCTTGTTCCAGCTCTAGTGAAAGTTCCTTGGTCTAACTATGAACTAGTCATGCTATATACAAATATATGTAACTAGTCTAGAGCAAAGAGAATCGAATATAATGGGTATAAGCTTCTTGATATAATCACTACTAGAGGTATATGTCTATGGTTTTTATCGCGATAATTTGGTTTAAGTATGGCCACGTAGTTCGTGGTTACACGAAGTCAAACTTTTTATCGCGACAGCGCGACACGAACCTTCGCCTGATAGTGTGCCTGTAGCATTAGGAATAGGATAGGATCAATAAAATCTAAACAAAATGGCGTCGGTAGCACAGTTCACATAATGTGACATATTTGTTATATTTTAATAGTATCATTGATGTAACAAAGATATTTTGAGCAAATGCTGATTATAACTATCAGCTACAATTTCAATGTTCTTTAATAAACAATATCTTCGGAAACGTACTCCCGAAAATGGTACTGATAGAGAAGATTTTTTGACGTTACTGGTGGATGAATATTTGAATTCCAATTCATACGGTAATTACCTAACGCAGACAGGTCCCCGACTGAATTTGTTTGATAAGTTTGCCTCTCATGCAGAGCTAAGGTGTCTGATATGTTTTTAGATGCGAAGTGTCAAGTTCTAGCAAATCTGGCAAATTTTGGATATGATCCTGTGAACTATGATTACATTCGACGAGTTGGTGTACTAGACGTGTTCCTGTATGTTTTGAAGAATGAAAAGAACACCAAATTGCTTCATTTCGCTTCTGCAGGAATTTGCAACTGTTGCATAGGTAAGATTGGTTTTTCTAGGTATTGAAACAACTGAATAATGCAAAATAATTTAATTAACATAATAAAAGCAATTTACAATGACATTAAATCTAAGCTTAAACTAAATAAACTACAACTTAAAACTAAATTAAATCTAAATAAGGCCCCCGTGGCATAGTGCCCAAAAGGCTGGCAGCGTTGCCTCGCTGAATAGCGATGCTGATTCTTTGAGAGAGAAAACTGCCAGCCCTTTGGTCACAAGTTGCATCAACTAAGCGCTTTTGTAACTCAGAAATAAGCTTGTAAGCGCTGGGACCCCATGGACCCAAATAATTTAATTGTCCTTCTCTAGAAGTACATGTGCGAAAGAGATACCTACTACAGTAAACAATAGCGAGTTTAAGGGGCCGATATCAATAAACTACCTAGGGGAATATTGACATGCTTGAAACCATTACCTCTGTTTACTTGATTGTCTTGATTGTGCTAATGCAGAATTGTATTTTTATGCATGGAGACAGCTGGCCACTAATAGCAACCATTTTTAACCCCCAGCGCAAAAAGGGGATTATTATAAGTTTGACCTGTGTATTAGTGTATCTGTCCATGCCAGCACAGCTCCCGAAGAATCGAAAGCTATAATTAAAATGTGGGTTTTTCAACTTTTTTAAGATGATTAGGTATTTTACATTCTACTGTGCTCATGCTACTTTTATTGTAAATATTTAATGCATTACACTGAATTTTCTGCTATTATCTGCTGTGAATCGGGGGGCATGGCAGTGCCCCCGCCAAGTCTTAATATTTGTTTGACTAGTTACTTTACCATTACCGTTACTTCTATAAATTAATATTTTGGACCTCTTTTTACTACTGTGCATATGGAGAGTGTGAGATTTGGCATAGTTAAACTTTAAAAAAGAATTTACATTTTATCATCATCACCAGCTTTTTTTTATGTCCCACTGCTGGGCACAGGCCTCCTCTCAGAATGAGATTACATTTAGCTAATATGAAAGAAAATAAATGAACACAGTAAATATATGCTGCTGCTGTTGTACATATTTATGCTGAGCAAATTTTTATTCTTATGCATAGAATACCTAATTTATTTGCTGCGCGTACAGATCTTTATTGCATATTGCGAATTATTTTAAATTTATAATATTTTGCTGAATGAGGAAAATGTAATGTACAGTGTGAGACTGTTGCAGTATTAAGTTGTTGTGCGCACTTTCTATATTTTGTTAATCACCTGAAAAGATTTATCTTACTTTCCCTCCATGTGGCATAGCCATAGGACATCTCGTATAAGTTATATTCATGCAATATGTATATGCGTAAGTTATATTCACCAGTCAACTGGCACGATTTATATGGATAAAATTGAGAATGGGCACGAATCTTTAGGGTTCCATGGTCAACAAAAAACCCTTATAGTCTTGCCATTACTTTTTGTCCATCTGCCCTTCCACCTGTCCACGGCTTAGCTCAAAGTCTCTTATTTTATTACTACAAAGCTGAAATTTGGCTGGGATGTATATATTCATTAAGCCAACAAAGTGTTATAATTTATATTAAAAAAAAAACTGTTACCTACCCTAGGTGTAAACAAAGTGGAGATGATGGCGTACCGCATGGTATGCCTATACCATTTTGCGATTCAGTGATCAATTTGCGAAATATTTCGCTATAAAACTTATTTTTGTTACGGCCTTACACTGGCGATTTGCTAGCGAGTTTTATACCTATTGAGGCGATCGCGCAACGTGTTCACCGCTAGCAATATTAGTATGAAGCACGCGCTCGCAAATCGTTAGTGTGATAAGACTTAAGAGCCAAGTTGTCCTCCCCTTACCAGCGAAACCATTGTATTTCAAAATGAAAAAAAAATCATGGTTGTAGTGTATAGGTATAATGATGAATAATGAATTTGAAAGGCAAACTATCACAGCTAAGTAAGCTCGTTATTAGTTAACGAATTTTAATAACTTATAAAAATTACTCGCATAGTAAAAAAAATCACCTAAAAGAGATATGCTTTTTCGTGCGGAACCCTATCCTGGATGTGTCAAATACGCTCTTGCCTTTTTTTTGTATTTAGATTTAATATTTTAATTGGTATATTTTCAGATCCATTGAATGCTGATTATATCTTGGCAAATGCTGGATTGCAAACTATACTAGCTCTCCTGAAAAGTGAACATACTGGAACACTGGCTGACGCCATCACTGTTTTGATCAGTTTGCTCAGCAGGGAGACGGAAGCTGAAATAAATAGCCCTGATGTGATCAAGCGCATGCAGGATATAACGAAATCTGACAATAAAATACTCATCAACCTGGCTACGTTGTTTCTGGAAAATGTCTGTAAAAGTAACTAAAGAAATAATTTTGAACACCCCACAAATTTCAAGTTCACGATAAACAAACATAATGTTGTCAAACAGATTCCCATTCATAGTGGTCAACAATAAAAACTATCAGAAAATTTGTAAATTACATACGACTTCATTCAGCAGCACTGCCTTTAAAGCAGGGGATAAAATAAGGATACAGAAAACATTGACTCAAAAAGATTTAGACGCGTTCTCGAATCTCACCAGTGATCATAATCCTCTGCACAAGAACAACGGCAACAAGAGGCCCATCGTGCACGGCGCGCTGCTCAACGGGCTGGTGGCCGGGCTCATCGGCACTCACCTGCCCGGCCCCGGCACCGTCGTCGTCTCGCAGACCATGAAGTTCCCCAACAAGTGCTTTGTGGGTGAAAAGCTGACTATCAGTGTGGAACTGGTGGATGTCAGAAAGATCCTCAAAGTCAAGTTCTTTTGTATTGTTGAGGAGGAGAAGAAGGTTGTGTTCGAGGGGGAGGCTAAACTTATGTTAGCCAAAGACTGTTAAGCATAAGTTTATGGTTTTAAATTAAGACATTTCCATATTTATTAAATATTTAATAAAGTTTATAAGCGTGAGCTCTAAATACTATTTGCTGTATATTACTACTGCATGTAAGGAAAGAATACAAAATGTGATGTAATGTAATGTTTTTAAAAGTGTGCCAATTAAATAATTCTAATAACTTTTAAGGTTCGCTGGTTAAAACGCAATTAATGACCTTCATTAAAATTGTCCATTAAAGTCAATAATTATAGTCAATAACCTGTTAAGACTGATATTCTCTAATTTTTTGTTTATTGTTTTCGTAACTGTTCACATCATTGAGATTGTAATTCTCAAGTTAATCATGTTAAGCCACAATTAAATTATTTTACAAGGAAAATGTCATCATGACCTGTTATTATTAGTTACGGACAAATTACAAATGATTTGATGTCAACGTGCTAATTGCATGGCCGACATTGCTTTTTACTACACCATTAAGCATGTATGGTTAAAATATTTGTATAAAATTACGTTATTTATTACATTAATATCTTTGAAACACTTGTAACTCGAGGCATGTAGGATCGCGTTGATTAAGCTCGAAATTGCGTCTACTATTGATGTTTTTGATGTTTTTACTATTCTACGATTTGTCAGGTTGCTTAATAGTCTGTAAACTAAGCGGGCCGACTCGTCCAGCCCAAAAGGCATTCTGAACTACCGTTAACTGTACACTTTCGTTTTCTCCACGAATAAATGTTTTACATTCTCGACCATTTGAAACAATTTATTGTAGATCTATTTGACATAATGGATTGCATTTATTTGATACAATTGTATTTGTCACATGACCAGCCAATGAGGGCTATCGCGAGTCGATAGGATCACTGGGGTCGCTAGTGTCGACTGAGGTCTATCTGACAATTTCTAGCAATCATAGGCCAGTAGCTTGTCTCCAGGACCGGATTAACCATGTCGGGGTTAAAAATCAATAATACCTGTTGTCAACTTGTCATTGAGGATAAAAAAAAAATACTTCAAGAAACATTTTCAATTCCTTTTGTGCGCGCGTGGGGCCCCTAGGGTGCCTACTTTGCCCTGTTCTAATTGTTAATCTGGCCCTGCTTGTCTCATTGGTGGAGAACTACAGATAGACCTCACTCGATACTAGCAATCCTAGCGGATTTTTGACTTGCGGCAGCCCTCATTGACCTGGCCAATCTTCATGTTAATAAATATTTTATTGGTTATCATTATCATAATACCTTCTAAGATTATAGTTCATGCGATTTATAATATGAAAATGATACCCGTTAACTTTACGAGCGCATGCTTTGTTGTGTTTGAATTCTTGCATTTGATAAACGTTTTTACTATCATTTGCCAAATCAGAATTTTATTAAATAAAAAATATTTTGTTGTGTTCCAAATTGTTTGCTAATTCCAACGATTTTTTTCTTTCTCCTGAACCGGACGTTGTATGGTTGGGGAAAGAAACTAAAGCAAGATTGCTGTCAAAGACCGCTGTCAGCATCAATAATTGTAATCGCTTCGGCTGATAATATACAATACGCAAAATGTACACTACACGCAAAATTTACAAACAGTTAAATGTACATGTATACGCAAAATCTACATCATGACAAACGTACAGTACACGAAATGTACGTACGCAAAATGTACTTACGCTGAAAGCACAACGCAAAATGTGCAAGTACAAGTGTACAGTAAGCAGGGTGGTTTACCAAAACCCCGACGCAAAAAGAGGGTATGTCTGTCTGTGTATTGCTATTTTTCCGTTATGTAGAATTTGCGTGTTGATCATTCTAACTTCGTACATTTTGCCACTATTACGTGGAGTACTGTACATAGCATTGCATATTGTACATAGGTATCATATTAACATTTAATTGTTTGTACAATCTGCGTACGTACATTTCGTGTACTGTACGTTTGTCATGATGTAGATTTTGCATATGTACATTTAATTGTTTGCACATTTTGCGTAATGTATATTATCAGCCGAAGCGATTGTAATTACATGTTTAAGTGTCATTTTCTTTAGCCGAGGGCCTTTTTTTTTCGTTGCTCAACATTACATTCATTGAGTAGCATCAAGGTGCATAATGATGTACCTACATACCTATCCATGATTTGTACGAGAAATCAGTGGAATTTTTACTTGCACATTTTTTATGTAAATGTCAACTACGAACGTTCATTTAAATGTTCATTGTCATGGTCATGACTAAGGAGTGAGAATTTTTTCATGACACAATGCATTTACCTTTACTTCGTTACAAATATAAGTTGAAAGAATAGATTAATACATACGTTAATTACATTCTAAATATCTGTTCTATTATTAAAGTTGTAAAAGAAGACCGATTATGGGGTTGGGAAAAACGAAAACTATTTAACCTAAATAAGTACTGAAATTAAAGTAGGTACCTAATCTTTGGCAGGATTTTTTTCCCGTGGAAAACAGTACGATAGGAATTTGCTGACGATTAAAATATCATTATCAATTAGTCGTACAACTGATAATCTAAGAATCACGTATTTACGTGAACTTCGCCGACGCACGTTTCGCTTTGCACCAGAAAACTGAGCTGGCAATTTTTATCAGTGCTACCGATACTGCTTGAAGAAACCTTATATACTCCAAGACGCGTTATAACGTTTGCAGCAGTTGTGAACCGTTCCTAGAATAGTAATGTAAAGTTTGAAAGAGGTCAGAACTCGTGAGTGTTATTGTGGAGTCAGTGGTGACGCCAAGTTAAAGGTATGACTCAATTTTAATTACTTTATGACTTTTCTGAAATATGTAAACCGTGCTCTTGTGTGGTAGATAGAGCACAAGGATAACGGTTTTTGAAATTCTGATCTGTGAAAATGTTCTTACTTGAGTCCTATTTCGAAATCTTGTCAGTTACTCTGCATTTTCGGGTACAGACCCGTGCTTCACCTCGCTGTTTCACCCTGAGTGAGGCACAGGGTATAACCTGGTCCCGTGTTTCACCCAGGTGAAGCACGGGGTATTCGCTATTCCCTGACCAAGTGATAACATTTTTTCGTACAATCATGTTAATATCTAAGGCAAATGTAAGTAGCGTCCTTTTTTTAAACCCCCTGACGAAAAAGAGGAGTGTTATAAGTTTGACATGTGTATCTGTGTATATGTCTGTGGCATCATAGCTCCCAAACGGATTTACCGATTTCGATGCGGTTTTTTTTTAATCGAAATCTAATTTAATCGAGATGGTTCTTAGCTAAGTTTCATTAAAATCGGTGAGGTTTTTGAAACATCAACTTTGAAATGACAATGTCGGGGGGTTTTCAACTTTTCTAAGTTGGTTATCAAATAGTATTTTCACACGTCTGATTTGTAACATCGACCCCGGTAGTCTTTTCGCTTTATAGCATTTTTTTTATCAACACCAGTTATGAATGTTAGTGATAATCGTCTTTTAGGATCATCTAATGGACATAGCAGACATAGTACTAAAGAACGAAGGACCTTCGTCATTTAAAGAGGACCCAATGTAACTAGCCCGTCAATTAGATTGAACCTAAAAAATAAGAAGTCGCCCATAAAAATAGCAATTATCGCTCGACTCAAATAAAATTTTCTATTAGTTGACAATATGAATTACAGCCGTAATTAGAGTTCCGAACCAATATGACTGAGTGTGCAGTTTGACTCAGTCCATCAGTCTGTTGGTCTGTCCGTCACAACTGGGTATCTCAGGAATTATTTAATGCTGTTGACTTGAAATTTTGAATAGTTTAGATAAAGTTTGAAAAGTATTTTGCAATTATTGCAACAGAGACTTAAAGGCGTCTTAAAATTTCAATGACCCCTGTCCATTATCCAATTGCACATTACAAAGAATCTATTTCTGAGTCGCATAGTTTTAGACTTCTAATTAATAACGTGAAAAAAATAACTCTCCCCTAACAAATTTCCGAAGTTAGCAAAGAGAAAAATCTGAAATTGTTCGATACTTACTTATATAAAAGTTAATTTGAAGATGACAGGAAAAATAAAAATATGTCTATTATATTACAGTAAATAAACGGGAACAAGTAGCTGCATAGCAATTGTTTAGTCAAATTGTTGTCGCTGAATGTATGTCCACATGTTTCTATAAGTATCTAGCAGACTTTATAGCACAGTTTTTTTCAGAAATCATGATCAACCTACATTAGTTTCACTATCGGACAAGAGATGGCGCTTTCTATCATATATGTATAATATATTGAACCGTCTGTACGTAACGTAGATAATGATATCTAATGTTAAATGCCTATTGTCAGACCTTTGGTGCATGAGTCCGATTCTCTGTTGACTGGTTTTTAGGGTTCTGAAGCCAAAATGGCAAAAAGGAAGCCATATAGTTTCGTCATGTCCGTCTGTCTGTCTGTCCGCGGCATAGCTTAGAGACTATTGGTACTAGAAAGCTGTAATTTTGCATAGGTATGAAAAAGTGCTGGAATAAAATCTTGAAAAAAAAAAAAAAATTGAGGTAAAGTGGGGAAGATTTTTTTATTTCTCAGCTACCCCATATTGTGGGGTATCGTTGAATAGGTCTTTCAAAAATATTAGGGGTGCTCGAAGATCATTTTTCGATAGAGTTATTCATTTGCGAAATATTTAGCTTTGAAGTACTCATTTTTGTTGGAGTCCAGTGTCTAGCCAAAATGCCAAAAACGGAACCCTTATAATTTGGTCATGTCCGTTCTCCGTCCGACCGTATGTCACAGGAATTTTATTCGAAAGAAATTTGCTCTTGCCCGGTTTTTAATATATACTGCTCTACCTGCATTTCCAAGGCAATTCCAAAAATGTTGACAATTCTCGAATAACATGGTGTTTTTACAGGTGTGATTTGAAAGATCGTTTGTGAGTGACCCAGCGCCATGAGTAATAATTGGTGGTGGGCTGTGCTGGCCGCGTGGCTGCTCCTGGCGGCAGCCGAAGCGCGTCGCAAGACGAAGAGGGAAGACTTCGAAAGCCTCAAGTCAACCGAAGATGCGGAGTATGATGACGACATCGACGGGGTAAGCAAATCTTTTGTATGTTTCCTTGACTTTCGAGTGACTTGGAAAAAGTGCCCCTTGGGTACGTTTAGTAATTTTATATAAGTACCAGAATGTTTGGTAGGAAAAAAGAATCGTCTGTTATAGAAATAACTAGGGTTAGGAATTTTGTGGCATTTTTGGACAGGTATATAATTGTTCAGCTTGTGCAGTGGGTACGTCTAACGCAGATAAAAAAAAATTGTAATGAAATAAACAGTAACTACTGTAGTACTAAACACCAAATGAATTGTGACGACCAACCTGACTTTTTGTACAATTAGTGCATTTTTTAAAATTTAATTAATACAAATCATTCATTAATTCATTCAATCATAAAAGTATATATAATAACGACTCCACTATACTCTGTTCTTAATTTGCCACTAAACATCCCAGAACTAGAAATAACACAGTTCTATTGCAGCTTAAGTATAAACGTAAGAGTTATCGCGATATAAAAAAAAAACAGTCACTCGCACACAAATTTAACACTATATTTTTAAGTTTTCTTGTATGGGGACTGAGGACCCCCTTTTATTCTTTCATATTTATTCTTTTGTTGTTATAGGGGGTTAGTAATACACATTCTGTGAAAATTTCGAGTTTCTAGCTATTACGGTTCTACAGATACAGCCCTCTGGACCGCGGACGGCCGGACAGATAGACAGGCGGGCAGAGGAGGCTTAGTAATAGAACCCCGTTGGTATACTTTGGGTACGGAACCATTAAAATAGGTGATGAATTATTTGTCAATTATTTCAATTTTGGTTGTTACGCTCATTCAATTCTAAAAGTTCTTATAATGTATAATCTGATAACGTTTTAGAAAGTAGGTAGATACTCAAGCATAGAGAGTAATGTTGGTTTTAGTGTCCATAAAGAAAATGATTAAACAATTAATACCTGCCGTTTTCTTTGCTTGATTGATGCATTATTTAACTGTGTCAATTAAAAATGCTTATTATTCCATTCAATCTCGTTAAGCTGGTGAAACGGAAGCATATAGGTACCTACTCCTTCGTGATGTTTTTCTACCTGGGCCGTGTTTTATAAAGCTACGAGTATAAGTTGCAATTTACACGCGGAAGTCTCTTTCTGAAATGATAGAATATATGTATAGATTGGGACTTCATAAAACACCTGTAATTGTACACAGTGCATTACAAGGCCGTGTTTTATAAAGCTACAAGTTACAATTTACAAGCGGAAGTCTCATTCTATCACCTTTTGTTAGAAAGAGACTTCTGCTTGTAAATTGTAACTTGTGGTTTTATAAAACACGGCGCAGGTGATTGTTACCTGTAGACTTATAACCTGTAACTTGTAGCTTTATAAAACACGGCCCTGTTTGTAAATTGTAACCAGTAATGCAGCTTTAAAATATCTATATGAGCTTCGACCCTCTGGGAGATAATAGGGTATTTTTTATCGTGTTTTTCGCCCGTTTTAATGTCTGTGGCCGTCTAAACGACTGCAAGCTATAAGAAGCGCGTTGGTTTAACATGATCTGGCAGGTGGAGCCGTGCCAGTGCGGCGTGTTCATGTCGCAGCAGGTCGGCATCAAGGAGGGGCGCCGCAGCCGGCCGCGCGGGCCGCCGCAGGGCGAGCCGGTCGTCACCTACGACACCGACGCCCCCAGCCTGCCTTGCGGCTCCCCCGGCTTCAAGCACTGCATCAGCAAGTGCCTTGACGTGGTAAGTGACAGCTTCTATTGTAATGCTGTGCAGTAAGCTGCACATGCGACCCTTTCTAAGCATGTAAATAGATGAGACGGGACTAGAACTGTGTTACAGATTCCGATATATTTTTTGACATTTAAATAGCTGACTGGTGGTGGTGAAGTTTTTGTAGGCCCATTTACTTACACGCCAACTACGAGTACTTACATACCATACAAGAAGAGTGCTTAAAGCGCCTTACAAATTAATAAATTTTTGATGACGCTATCCATCGGACGTCGTCTTGTCACAAAAGTGCCAGGTTTCGAATTTATAATATTAATAGTTTACAGAAATAACCTCTATTGAAATTTAAACCTTAATTGACCGGCAGATTCTCAAGTACCTCCCTCGAGCGGGCCCCGTTATCTGCGGCGCGGTGGAGCGCGACGTGCACCGTGAGAAAGCGTTTCTTTTCATCAAGAACTGCGGCGGGGAGTGGACTCCCACCAACTTTTCCGCCGGCAAGGAGTTCTGTTGCACGGACGGACAACACCACAAGTGCTGATGGCGGAGAGACAGTTACCAGGGCGTTGTAGGTTGAAACATACTCGATAGTTAGCTGGTTAATTGATTTATATCGGTTGTCCCGGCTGCCCTAAAAGTAACTGGTATATATTTTTGATTAGTACTTAATATAGTTTTTTACATTTATATACGACGACATCACATACAAGCTACGTGCTATAAAATATTGTGCAAATCCATTGGGTATTTAAATTATAAGAGTAATTTGTTTTATGCATATGTATAAAGAATAAAATAATGTGAGAAGATATTTTTTTTCATCTAATATTCTTAAAGTGCATTTTTATGCTGGGTCTAGGACACATAAAATGAGTTTTTAAGCTGTGTGTAGTACATAAGGTAAAATCTTCATCTAAGACTAAGACAATCAGGCGAAACAGCCACGCACACAATTTGCTACAATGATAGTTTGACATTTTTGACGCAAAATGTTATCATGGTATCGATTTCATCTAGGTAATTTGACTGCAGTGAGCTCTAAATCGTAGTACCACACAAAATGATTTTTCAAGATTTTATTACCACTTAGGTTGTCGGCGTGATTAATATGCATACTTTTAGCCATGCCAAATCATAGCTTTCTAGTATAAAGAGTCTGAGCTAAGCCGGGGACAGTCGGGGGGACGGACGGGACGGACAGCCATGGCCAAACTAAGGGTTCCTTGTTGATTACGCAACCCTAAATGCCTGTCTGTATATGCCAGCAACCGATATAAAAGTACCCCATACCTCTTACATTTTGGTTAATAGCAGGGCTGTGCTAACACTGGAGTAAAGCGGGGAAAATCTTTCTCGGGATGAGCTATGCCCGGGACCACAGACGAATAAGGAGAGCTAAATATATAGTTATATAGGACTAACAACATCTACCAACACATCTCTATTCTACGTGCATTTATTATTAATGTTGAAAATGGCCTGAATGGCTTCGAGAAAAGGATTGTAGGGTTGGTAGGTACGGCCGTGCCTCTTCATTTTGCTAGACTTGGCGGAGGCACTGCTGTGTCTCCAGATATATTGTTAATTATAAGCTTACGAAAACTATGTTTTTAACAGTTTTAATTGACTCGCGGTTAATTCCATCAGACATATTATTGACGCGATATTGACCGCGATTACCTCACTCCAACCTAGTAAGGTAACCGTTTGTATCTATTGTCCAATAGATGCTACGAAGCACATTTTTTGCAGTCTACTACTTTTCATTAACAAATAAAATAATGCAATTACGAGTCAGTACTTACTCGAATTACAAGAACATTTCTGTTATAGGTAGGTACTTATGGATAGAAAGATAGCGCACTCGAACAATTTGAATCGTTTACCTTTGTAATTGGAACCTTTTCACTATACTTGCGTTTAGTAATGATTTACTAGGCATTCATCGGCTATCTTTATGACATTTATTGCAAACTAGCTGTTGCCTGCGACTTCGGTTATCGCTATCCCGCGGGAACTGTATAATTTTCCCGAATAAAAAGTAGCCTATGTTATTCCTCAATATTCAAACTATCTTCTTACCAAATTTCATCTAGATTGGTGCAGCGGTTTTCCCGTGAAGAGGTAACAAACAGACAGACAGAGAGACAGAGTTACTTTCGCATTTATAATATTAGCATAAGAATAAATAATAACATAGTAGAACGGAAACTCCCGCTCCGGACGGGCTCAATGTCACGATATTAGAGTATTCGTTAAACAGACTACTCAGTCAGGCTGTCACGGCCGGCGTCGCCGCACGCGTGTTTGGTTGTTTATGATTTGGTTGTAATAGTTTTACGTGAGCCTGTATGTATTTTATTTTTAACCGACTTCAAAAAAAGGAGGAGGTTCTCAATTCGTCGGTTTTTTTTTGTATGTTCCCCGATTACTCGAAGACGGCTGGACTGATTTCAAAAATTCTTTTTTTGTTTGAAAGGGTATACTTTCTAGGTGGTCCCACTGTCACCAAGTCAGGATCTGATGATGGGATCCCAGGGAAACCGAGGGCAACCTTCAAATTTTATAGGGACGTATCATGTGTTTCATATATTTTCGAAAGCTATTCAAGTACTTGCGTCTGGTAGTCATCATTTCGTGTTGATAAGGTGATGATGGAAGGTACAACTCCTTAACGGTTAGGAGTTGGAGGATAATATTTTAAATATTAAGGTAACTAAAAATTGTGAAATAAAAAATCTTTTAACAAAAAGTAAAACCGCCTTCAAAAAAACCTCAGAAAAAAAAAACATAAAATAATCCCCAAAAAACCATGAGTTTTATGGCCTAGCCGAAATATGAAGTCGGTGCTTCAGTCCAATGGCTTTTTGGGGATTATTTTATGTTTTTTTTTCTGAGGTTTTTTTTGAAGGCGGTTTTATATTTGAAGGTAAGTAATACTTATTTAAATCACCTTAAATGGCTTCATTTGGCACTTATAATAACTTCTTATTTAGAAGTGTCTATAATTATGTAGGTACGTAATGATTTATAAATCTCATATTTGGTAAAACTAGAATAAAATAATGATTTCAAAGAAAAAAAAAACTCGTATCTTAGCTATATCGTCTTTAGACGTAAGTACCTAATATTCAACAGCAAGCAACCCTAGCAACACGCCTGGACGACAGAGGGGTGTAACGACGTGAAGGGGGAAGTAGGTATATAAATGGCGGCGTTTTGGACTCGGCCAAAAGAGATTCCGTTCTACTGTGTTATTATTTATTCTTATGATATTAGTTAGGATAAATGTGGGTACGTGGTGGGTTCACGTGGAACGTATAGCGCAATGGCTGATCGAAATGATCTCAGCGTCTAGTGTAATCAACGGCCAAAAAGTACGTCTCGAACGCGTTTGCGTTAAAGTGTCAAATAGTAAACTATGGGCACATTAGCAGCGCCACTAGTGGCACGTATCGATAACAAACAATTCTCATACTATTTGACACTTTAACGCAAACGCGATCGAGACAATTTTTTTTCGTTGATTACACTAGACATTCAGAGCGCCTAGTGTAATCGCCAACCAGGCCAAGAAATACGTCTCGATCGCGTTCTCGTTTAACAATTCTCATACTATTTGAGACTTTAACGCAAACGCGATCGAGACGTATTTTGTGCTTTTTGATCAACCCAAGGGCACTGAACCCTGAACATTCTCATACTAAACACGAGCGACGATAGAGTCGTATTTACAGTTCGTGTCTTAATTAGAATCCAGCCTAGTCAAACATCAAACACATTTAAAACGCTAAACTCACTCAATGGCAGGCGCCCGTATAAACTGTGGAGTCCTGCATTATGTGCGACAAGGAGTGCCTTATCCGTTGACCCGGTTCCATTATGGTGTCAATAGAGTTCCCTTATCAAGGGCTAGTGTTAACTATTACGCACATGAAGTGAAGTGGCTAGGAGAGCGGGCGGGGCGAGCAGGGGGGGGGGGGGCGCCTGACCCGGATCGGCAGGGTGAACAACCCCGACACGTGCCACTTTCTAAAAAGAAACGCGCGCCCGCGCATCCTTGCGTGGATGACTGGATCTCTGTTTCTTCTAATACAAAATCCGTTCGACGCACCTGACTAGCGTAGGGTTTATCGAGGGTTTATCTAATAATATATTTTTCTACCTAAGCACACTGTAACATGGCCCAGGAGAAAAGGAAAGCGTTAATCCTAGTTTTTTCATTTAACTCAAAACCAAAATAATCAATTAGAACATATTTTGTATGTAAGTTTAAAAATTACAGGTTGTAAATTATAAATTTAACTACGCCTTCTTAGGCCTTCCCTTCCATTCCTTGCTATATTAAAACTCAATTTTGAATATTTAATTCAAACTAGTTCAATTAACAAAACCTACGGCGTTTAATGTAAAGATGTCAGCGTTAGATTAAAGTTTGCAACTGGATATCGTCACATGTATACGTACAGTCAAGTGCAAAAATATGGGTGCATACAATAACTTACTCAAAAATATGTCCCATGGCTCTTTTTTGGGTATTGGTATTTGGGGTATTGTTGTTGTGGTGGAGCTGTAATTTGATACCTTTATCGTGCAGATTTATGCTATAAATATTATACTTATATTCGAGCGGTGTCACCTGTGTCCTGTGTATTCTTTTCCCTATTTTAGTCATGTAATTTTTCACACAAACATTAACGTCTCGATCGTGTTCGCGTTAACGTCTCAATTAGGTAGGTACAGTCAGCGTCATATTTATGGTGACATCCAAAGTGCTCAATTAGTTCGGTACACCATACTATTTGTATGGTGTACCGAACTATTTGATCACTTTGGAACGTACTTATTCTCATATTCTCATACATAATATTTGACACGCGGACGCAAACGAGTTCGAGACGTATTTTCTGGCCGTTGATTAAACCAGGCGCTAGAGCGTCTAGTGTACCTAATCAACGGCCAGAAAAACCGTCTCGATCGCGTTCGCGTTTAGGTACGTCTGAATTACTATGGGCACATTAGCAGCGCCACTAGTTTTATTTCTCATACTATTTGACGTCCGTAACGCAAACGCGATCGAAACGTTTTTTTGGTCGTTGATTACACTATAGATAGCTCTTTCTTCTCATGCGTTACAAATATCAAAAACAGGACAAAAGTATGTTGGACACGCCCAGGATAGAGTTCCGTAGCCGTTACGAAAAAGTCCTTGCGTAATTTTATCGTTATCTTTATGTAACTTGCTTAAATAGTCAACTACTTACATAAATTATATTACGAGCACTTCAAAGCTAAATATTCCGTAAACGGATCCCTAAAAAATCAATCAAAATGGTCTTCTCACAACCTCAACACTTTTAAGATTATCTTTTACCTACCTATCCAAAGATACCCCATATTATGGGATAGATAAGATAAATAATCACCCCCACCTCCCTCCACTTTACGTGATTAGGATTACCTAACCTAAAATATTTTTATTAAGATTAAAATCTTTAATCTACAGTAGCTAACTAGCTACAGATCTAGCTCAAGAACAGATGGTAGAGTCGCCTTCAGTAGATAACGTTATTCGTATATTGAAGAGAAGAGGTTTAGCTGATTGCTGGTTTTTGATATATTTGAGCTTTTTTTATTTAAGAAAAAATTGTTTAAGAGTACCATCTATCCCGAGGCTCGAGTACGAATATTCGAATCCTGCGTAACGTAATCGAGTAGATAGTAACGTTATCGAGAAATTTGTATGGCGTTTGGAACAGCGCCCGCCCGTGAGCGTATTTGGAACTAAAATTTTGTATGAGGTTTCTCGATTTCGATACGATAACGTTATTACGCAGGTATAGGTAAGTAAATAGTAAGGTAAAAATCCCAATTATTTGATACTGTTAAAGGATGACTTAATAATATAATCTGAGGAACATCAGCAGGTAGGTACCAAGTTAAGGAATCCTTTCCGATTTCTGATAGTGAGTACGGGACTTGTCACGTCACTGTTCCCTGAATCGGTGCGCGCGGCGCATGCGCATGACCCCGGGCAGCGCGAACGCAGCGGCCGCGGCACGTAATGTCGCGTTATTGTAATGCGTTGCGCAATGCACCGCCACCGCCCGCTCCCTCCCGGTTCCCCACACCCCGAGACCCCGACTCGTCATATGCGACTGTACTTACTACTTAACAGGCTTCTCAACAGGCATCATTTTTGATAAGTTTTAGCAGTGCACTGCTAAACTAATTAACAGATTCATAGATAGCCAGAGCAAGAAAGACAAGGGGGAAATCTACTGAAAGGGGGTACCTTTTTTATTCTAAGGAATGCGCTAGGTACTAACTAGAAAAGAAAAAGTCTCCCCCCTCCCCCCATTTTAAGGATAGAGGAGATAGGTACCTAACATTGGAGGTAACTATAAAAATTCAAGGATTTTCTCTACCTACCACTTTTTCGGTGTGATTAATATGAAGGGTACAGTCAGTAGCAAAAGATGCTAAGCATCCGAAGCGGTTACAATGATCTAAGCACGGCTCTATTGTTATAGACATAAGAGCTTGTGCAGATCATTGTGACCGCTTCGGTTGCTTAGCAACTTTTGCTCCTGACTGTACACGGAAAGAACATGTCTAGTCACATTAGCAACTTTTTGAATTATCGCGATTTGAAAGTTTGGAACGATTTAAATATCCTCAATTTTCGTTTCATCTTTTTTTAAACTGATTAAAAAGACAAGTTACATAAATATTTGTATCTATAACTGGTAACTTATAGTCTATTGAGTGCTCTATCTACATTTTGAGATTAAAATCTCGTTTAAAAAAAAGTGACTAGACGCGTCCTTTCCGTGTACCCTTCATATGTACCTATATGCATACCAAATTACAGCTTTCTAGTAAGTACCAAGAGTCTCTTGAGCTTTGTCACGGACAGACGGACGGACATGGTGAAGCTATAAAAAAGGTTCCTTGTTGACTACCGATTCCTAAAAAGGAGTTTAATTAATGTAAAATCTTGCTTTGCTTGCAACATCCAGTCAAGCCATGAATATAATAACGACAGACAGTGTGCTACAACAACAAAGTCAACAATAAAACAAGATGATAACATAAGCTGCGTTCCGTTGGACTCTTCGGAGCGGTATGTACAAATTTGTATTTAGATAGTGCATCCTTAGTTCGACGGAAAACTATAAAATGCATATATGGATGTTTTCCTACGGAGCGCGGGCAGCAGCGCGGGGTGCGGGGCGCGGGCGGGCCCGTCGACACACTTTCTGAAGGGCTCTAAAACTCCGGCTTTTGTGGCCATCTTTATGAGCCATCTATTCGTGGACCTTTGATTTATCGCTAACAGTTAGAGCTACCTATACCTATGTCATGACGACCCATGTTAAGTATTAAACGTATTGTTTTTGCTTTATCTTTTCTTTGAAGCCCAAGACCTTGCCTAAGTTTTTTAAATAATTTTATACTGAAATGTATTTGCACTTTATAAACGTCGATATGCATAAGAATCGTATCAATTTCAATAAACTTTCATATGATTATCAATTAAAATTATTTTATACCTACGTTACTAGTACTAGCTTATTTCCATCGATTTACACACCTAAAAGAAAGAATAACTTATGGACTAGGTTCCTATATCTCGTGGTCGAAAAACCCCCATTCAAGTTGCATATAAGTACTTAAACCTTGACCCTCAAGCTAATTGATTTTTAATTAATCTAGTAGTTACCTAGGTACATAAATTTTGGATTTAAAGATATTAATTAGATCAATATTTTCGCTTTGAAGGGTGTAATTAAACTTAAGAGGCAGCAGACATAACAGATTAGAAGAAAAGTCACGTTTATCGTCCCAGCAACATGACAACATGATCGACTACTTGCGGTTAGGAATGACTGTTTGTTGGAATAAACGATACAATGACATAAATGTCACGTGATTTCTTGCTTTATTACCTGTGATATTTGAGATGGATGTATTGAACGCCATAATAAGTAAGTATATACCTACCTTACAATTCGCGGGCATAAAGCAGATGCACAGGTTCAACGAAAAGTTGATATTAGGTATGTTGTTTGTTGTTGTTGCGTAGTTACCAGTAAGCATATAACAAACATTAAGTTATATGTAAGTTAGTTATATTATATTATATTATTACTATCATGTACATACGAGTAGTTATATGTATGTATGAAATCAGATATGTAATCAGCAAGCAGTTTTATTCGCAATCCCAACAACTGTGTATTGTAACGAGGGTTGATAAAAATCATGTTTATTTTAAATTGCGATCTTTTTTAAATTTGGAAGTCAGTTATTGTTAAGAATAAATACAATTTTTTTTTTGTTTATTTTAAGTATTAATGAAATTATCAAAAATCAACATTAATTATTTCTTCAACATTAAAAGACAATATTTTTTAAAACACGACAGCGTTCTTATTTTACCGTGTTTAAAAAGAAACACAGCAGCATTTTTATTTTATCATGTTGTTTGAAAAGTCAAAAACATCCCAACTTGACACTTTTTGACTAATTTGGTTGTAATAAAAAAGTATTGATTAAAATTTAAAATCATTTAAATCGTCTCAACTCTATTTGTGACTGCCCGGCAGGCAGGGCGCAGGCTGTTAAAAATTCAGCACAGGTCTGATGTAGATACATTTCAGGGTTATTATTAAAGTGGTACATGGTCTTAAATGTCTGGAATAAAGTCTTTTAGTGATTCTGCCAGCTATGCATATCTAATTTTATTTTATTTATTTCATAAGCAATACAATTTTGTTAAACAATAGGTACAATATAGATGATTAAATAGAGTGCCAACACGGTAGGTATACCGGAATCCATGGGCATAAAGGTTTCTCTGGGTCGGTCACATTAATATGCAATTACTGGCCCTTGGATTTATTATAACATTAGATCCAATTTAATTAGGTAGGTACCATAACTTTCCTTGATGTTTGACACCTTTTCAACATACACACACACGCATGCACACACCAATATTCAGACCATGGACAGCAAAATTATTCGATTAATTTCATTCGCAAACTTAAAAAGACATGGAAAGAAAATGATCCAATTTACGAGGGCTGTTTGATAAGTACCCGTTTTCTAAATATATTAATATCACTGGCCGCAAATAAGTATACCACCTTTTTAATTAAAAAAAAATGGCATTCTTTTGTTTTTTTTTCTCATTTGACAACGATTCAGTGAAGACGTGAACTTAAAATTGTTAAAATGGAGAATGAACAGTATCGGTCTGTAATTAGATTCTTATTTTTGGAAGGAAAAACATGTGATGAAATAAAAGTAAGAATGCAAGCGGTTTACCATGAATGTGCTTCTTCTATGACAACCGTCAGATATTGGTATAACGAGTTTAAGCGGGGGAGAACAACCGTCTTTGATGAGGATCGCCCAGGTCGGCCAGTTGAAGTGACTACAGACGATATGGTTAAGAAAATTGAAAATATCGTTTTAGCCGACCGCCGAATTAAACTTCGAGAAATCGTTGATGCTGTAAACGTTTCAATCGAGAGGGTACAACACATATTAGAAGAAAAATTGGGTATGAAGAAAGTATCGGCGAGGTGGGTGCCGCGTTTACTCACGGAGGAGCAAAAACGGAACCGACTGACTACTTCGGAGCAGTGTTTGGCCGTGTTCAAACGTAACCCGAAGGAGTTTCTGCGTTGTTTCGTGACCGTGGACGAATCGTGGGTCCACCACTACACCCCGGAAATGAAAGAGCAGTCGAAGCAGTGGATTTTACCGGGTGAACCTGCTCCAAAGAAAGCAAAATCCGTCCCATCGGCTGGAAAGGTCATGGCGACCGTTTTTTGGGATTCGCAGGGTATTATACATATTGACTATTTAGAAAAGGGAAAAACAATAACAGGGCAGTACTATGCCAATTTATTTGGATGAATTTGACGCCGTGTTGAAGGACAAACGACCCCATTTAAAAAAGAAAAAAGTACTGTTCATCACGACAACGCCCCGGCTCATTCGTCCAGAGTTGTGACGGCTAAATTAGCACAGTTACGCTACGAACTATTGTCTCACCCCCCGCATTCTCCAAATTTGGCCCCATGCGATTTCTTTTTGTTTCCCAACCTAAAAAAATGGCTCGGTGGCAAGCGATTTGGATCAAATGACGAAGTCATTGCCGCCACAGAGGCCTATTTTAATGACTTTCCAAAATCATACTTTTTGGATGGTTTATTGAAGCTTGAGTATAGGTGGAACAAATGTATAGAGTTAAAAGGTGACTACGTAGAAAAATAAATGCATATATACAAAAAAAAATGTTTTTTTTTCCATAAACGGGTTCTTATCAAACAGCCCTCGTAGATATGTAATAATAAGGTAAACGTCCTAATGATTGACACGTTAATTCCAATAATTGCTTGTCACCTGTATTGCTACGGATTAAGATTGAAGGAGCCAACTATTGGGGCCGGGCGCGGGGACATTTCCCTTATGTTACATTTCAGTATAAAAGTTGAATACCCCTTTTGAGAACATTTCCTTTCCGAAAAACGGTAAAGTGCTCGGTGATATAGACATTACCGACAACGTCGGAGCCAAACGACTCGAACATAAATAAAGGAGGGAGGAAATAGGATAACGGTGAGGCTGCGTACCGCCTCGGCTTGCGCAAGAAGTTGTCAATATCTCGAACGGTTCCCCGCCCCGCAGTTGGCGGAGCGCCGCGCGCCCTCGCGCGGGCTCTTCTCTCACCGGCGGACGCTGCTTCGGCGGCAGCCGTAGTCGTCGCCCCGCCCGTTGCTCCACCGTTCTCAACTTTTTGCTCTTTCAAATGGAAACTGCCAAGACTGGGGGTACTCGTATATTGAGATCAATATTCTAGGCAAAGTACGTAATGTCATTGGAAGCTGTTTAAGACAAAACTAAAACGACCGAATAGCAAAAGCAGCTAGCAAACACCTGGGAGTGTAAAGCTATTTACCAGTGACTGTTATTTAGAGGGCGAAGAGTGTGATATGGAACTTACAAAACCATTGTTTACTTAATCGCATTCAAACCCTAATTCAAAATAGTTATATCCTTGATACCGAGTACTATGTAGGTATGCATCTTGCGAATGTAGAATGTAGGTAGTGTGTATTTAGTTTTAGTCTTAACGCCGATTTTAATTATTTTTTAATTCCAACATACACCTGCATTTATGCGTGAAATAGGAACGAACTTAGTTTTCCCTGAATAAGTAAGTAAGTAGGTACTTAAGATCAATCAAAATACACAACGCGGTCACTGTACTCAATAACAAAGTTTCTTACTCGAGAAGGCACTTCGCAGGTAATATAATCACCCCCAATAAAAAGCACACTATCTCCTTTCACTCAATTCAATAGCTTATTACGTCGGTACTCAGTTAATCTTTACAATAAAGAAACCATGTCTATTGCAAAGTAACTTGTAAGTATGTGCTGGCAATATTTTGATGGGTGCGCTGTCGCGCCCAATTATGAGGAAGGCAAGAAGAATATTAAAATACAAAATCAGATAAGTTTAACTATTTAGGTATGTTATTGATAAAAAAAAATCCGCTGTGCTGTAGCATTTTTATAACTCGAATGGTGTTTTGTGGATGAAGGAAAATATTTAATAGATCAAATGCGATTAAGACTCCATTATTCTGACCCTAGAGCTACCTCATTACGACCCATTTACAAGGTACAACAGCTACCGAACGACACGACATTATTGTTAAGAGAGTAAAAGCTTGTAGGAGATGTTTTTGACCTGTTCATCTAATTCTGTTAACTGTTTAAAAAAAAACGATAAAACATTTGGTTAATTAACTCTCGCACGAACATTAAGTAGGTGATACTGGCTTTTTAAGTCAAAAGAATGGTCTTTAGCCTCACTTTTTTAAAAATATCTAACATTGAGTATCAGGCACACAAACATTATAAGCTCATAAAAAATACAATAAGTAAATTATTAAAATATACCTCTGCATAAAAGGAGTGGGTTCTTGATTCAACTCGTATTTTTCTGATACAAGTCGGTAGGAATGTCGAATTTTCTCGGTCCATCGGTTCAAATGTTCCAGCGACGCCATGCCTTGCCTAAGCCTATGGCGATCGAGTGAACCGCCCGCGCCCCGTATAACACGGAATGCACCGGCGCTTGCGCAACCGAAGCCGGGCTCTCAAACTTGTTGTTACACGAGGGAGACATAAAAAGAAACATTTTATTGCTGAGCCACGGCAGTACCGCTAAATGTTTGGTAGGAGATAGCTCGGTGGCGTGGGCGAGAGCGCAGACAGTCCATCATTACAGCCGCGTCAGCGTCACA
Organism: Clepsis dumicolana; assembly: GCA_963691665.1. Lineage (NCBI taxonomy): Eukaryota > Metazoa > Arthropoda > Insecta > Lepidoptera > Tortricidae > Clepsis > Clepsis dumicolana. Next base: position 25,355,324 of record OY829505.1, on the reverse strand, counting down.
CGGGTCGGCGCTGCCCGCGGCGCAGGCAGCGGCATCGTCAGCGGCAGCGGCGTTGTGGAAAACGCACCATAACTTCTAAATACACGACCAAATTTAAATAAGCTCAAAGGTGTCCAAGGTACATATTGCTTAGGTAATGCCTACACATACATAATCAAAAATGTTTAATGCAGTAAAAATAAGCATGTGCGTAGCATGTTTTTATCCACGTAGGCAAAACAATATTTCTAATCTGAAGTAAATAGAGACTCTAAGTAATAATAGGAGGCATGACGTGCCAATTGGAATAGGTGGCGCGGACGGGTGCGCGACCTCGCAGGAAAGGGCAGGGCCGCGGTGACGCTGCGCCTTTGTGATAATTGAGCCTGTCTTGCAGACCTACGAACTAGACGAAGCCAGCTCTCTGCTAATGCTTAGGGCAGCATAAGTACATTTTATTGTCCACTACTGTATGTAATGTAGATACCTATGTGATGACGTTCACACAAAAATAACATTGGATAAAAGTACTAATTTTATTCAAGTCAACCTTAACGAGCTTCGGACCGAGCTTCTTTTTTTATGCAACTATACTAATAAAAAATATTTAAACCAAATTTTATAAAAAAAAAAACTGTGTTTTAAATATTAAGTAATGTCTGCAAATTAACTCTCACGCGTATTTGAGAGTAGTATCGTGCCATGTCTATTAGTGCCGAGGATCGGAGCGGTGATGGCGTTTCCTGCCCAAGGCGCAGGTTCACTGTGTTAGCGTTATGAACACAGTGCTGGCAGTTGGCACCATTACTAAACGGAATTTAATTGAAAAATTTAACAAATTAAGTATTGTTTAATTTTATTTTTTATCCTACATATATCGCTGCTAAGTAACTTAATTGCGTATGAATTTCATTAAATCTTAGCAACTGTAGGTACTTACTTAATAATCTGAATAACATTTTCTAACTACGTAACAGGGGCTCTATTAAAAAGCAGGGGAGTGGGTAATCGTCCCCGTCAGGTTCACCTTTACATTTTCGATGTATATTTGCATATTAACAAATGTAAGCACCAGAATAGCAATCTGTGTCCTCGCAGTAGGAAGCGCGCCGCCGTACAGGCGACAGGCGGTGAAGGTCGAGAGTCGCCCACGCCGCCACCAGTGCCAAAATACAGGGGTGTCATTCTCTGAGGTTATTCACGGTTTCAGCGTCAAAGTCTCAACTCAACTTAGGTGTCTTCAAAATTTCGAGGCACGCACTTTAAACTTAGTTTAAAATATCGTAATTGTAAAATTGTGTTTCAGATAACTTTAGTCTCCCAAAGTTAGGTATTTTTATTCAGTATTAAATTGCTATCAAAGCTAAGCTAAATGATTAGTTGAATTTATGTCTACTTTTTGAGTTATGTAGTTATAACCATAATGATTAGGTAATTATTTTATCGCAAAAACTGTTTGTGTTGAAACTGTAATCCGAGGTTTGTGCCTTTTTTAGGAACCGGGAACTAGACTTGAGGCTTCACTATAGAAACTCTGCTGGACTTTGTTAAAAAAGCTATACCTATAAAACAATACCGTGACTGACTGACTGACTGACTGACTGACTGACTGACTGACTGACTGACAACGCACAGACTAAACCACTGGACTTAGAGACTTGAAATTTGGCAAACGTATACCTTGAGTATCCTAGAGGTGCACTAAGAAGGGATTTTTCGAAATTCCCACGGGATAGGGAACTAGGCCATTTTGAAATATTTCACGGGGGCAAAGCCGCGGGGCGTAAGTTAGTTTATCATAGAACTATTATGGTTTCCACATTTGACACATAAAAGTAATGGTCGGTTGATACACTGGCACAATATTACCCGGGTGACCACTACGCGGTAACTTTGGTGACCGTGAAAACGAGACATTAAAATTGTAGGCATATTATTACTGTCGTGTCGAAATCAGTGAGACGGTTTTTTATAACTCCTGTAAAAATACCATTCAAATGTGATAAAAAATTATGATGAATTGCTGAGATTTACAGAAAATTTTATCATTCATTAATAATTTATTACAGTAAAAATCCCCCTCGGAGCTCGTCGAACTTGAATTGGAGCGGAATACAGTATTTAACAATAAATACTTTTCATAGGTACTTTTTTTTTAAGTTTCCGTTCATTTATGCATATGTACGTCGTTCACATGATGAACGTTATAGCACGTAAATCTCTTTCGTTCACACTAATATGCGAACACAGAAATGACCATCATTATATGCACGAAAAGTCTAGGTACCTACCTACTAGGTACTTGTTCCTTTGCTCCTTTCATTGAGTCAATTTTTAAATACTAGGTTGGGGAATTTTATTTACCTATATGTTATGTTCATATTGAAGTTTGCCTTCCGATTTCAATTTAAAAGAACACAATAGTCATAGACTAGGTAGTATTTAATTTTCAATTAAGTTCATTTCCAAGTTTAAAAATCGTGCAGGGTTAAGGCTGGTAAAAGTAGCCTAAGTCTTCAAACGAGATTACCTACCTACTTGAAAATAGTACCAATCAGCAATCAAACTTTACCGCAGCGCTGTAAAATTCAGTAAGATAAAGCATTATTATTGACTAGGTAGTTACTAGTTAGCTAGGTTGATTTTTTGTGGACAACCGGAGTGAATTGCTGCTGCAGTAAAGCGCTTCGGCGAATGTGCTAATAAAGCCATCTGATTAGTACCTAGCGACATTGAATAAGTCCCCACTTAGATTAAATTGAGTCCAACGATTACCCTTTGGTGCATAATCGCGTTCTTGGAAATTTGCAATCTTCTTGTAGCTGGCTTGGTATTAAAACAACGCAAATGCATGTATGATTTGAGTTCTACCTCTATTATTTCAACATTTACGGTTTTGAATAAATTCAAGACATCACTGCTTCGTAGTAGTGTTTTGGCACGGTGGGTCTGGGCAGCACTACACAGCTTATACTTACCTATATCTACATCTCGTTAAATTTATACTACTTACTTACTATAGTGGTATGTATGAAGAGCTACATAATATATTGGAAATATCATTGCAAATAATTAAGTAGTATTTTATACCCTGTCTGATGATGATTAAATAATAATATGGTGTATAGGCTCTCCTTAGATACTTACTTAATGAAGTACCTACCTATTAATCAGTTAAATGATATTAGGTTTAATTTAAATAGGTACTTAGTACAGTACATGTACCCACTTACACAGTATAACTACTTAGGCAGTGGCAGGCAGCGGTCGTGTAGAGTGCGGAGCAGCGCGCACCACCCCCAAGGATGCTCATTTCCTTGTAGCTGATTACGGCTCACTAAAAAAGTACAATCATAGTGCTCTCCGGCGCGGAACGCACTGTCCTCATTTGAATACAAACGTAATGCGCGTGCGCACACACCCTTAACTGTACACAGGCTCGCCTCTACAAACGGATTGCAACTCTGACCGCTACCGCTTTAAGGTATAAATTGCGCGCCTCGACCTCAAAATACGTGCCCTCTTTTCAAAGTCGAAAGAAGAGGGACTCTGCGTGTGCTAGAATAGGAGGGAACTACACGCGAGGAGGACGGAGGACGTTAAGGGCATTCACCCCGTACCCCGTGGGTTGCGACTAGCGGCTCTACAAATGATGTACAAGCACATAGATGCCTTTCTCTATTTAGATGCGCACGAGTTTCGAAATAGTGGCCGTGGAACTTTTTTGTTAGGAGGTGGATCCTGTTTGGGTTGCGTCAGAGCATGGCGATAGTTCGGTTGTGGCTGCGCCAAGAATGCCATAGGTGCAGGTGTGTTGCAGACCCTTTCAAATGACCGCGTGAACTCACTTATACAGACTTTACCCACCAAAACAAATTGTTTTACCATAATAGGCCATTCATCTACCAAGTTTTCATTATTATCACTTACCTACCAAATGCACCTACAAAGAGTGTGTAGCATATATATCTTTATTTGATTAGATCGTATAATTCTATTAACTTAATTGTTCATAGTTCGAATTATAGTACATTACTGCGGAGGACAGGAAAATAGGGATTACCGGCCAAGTAGATATAAACGGCCGAGTGTAGCGCGGCCGTTTAGGGTCACGAGGCTGGTACTTAATCCATTTTCACGACGCTAACACTTAAATTGTGGTTGATTGAATGGAAAACAGCAAGTTAAGATTCTGTAATAAAATAAATTATTTTATTAAAACCGTCGCTAAACAGCAATTAAATGGTATAGGTTTAGATTTGAATTTTGATAAGTGTGAATTATATATTTCCGATCGAATAGACCAGCACACCGCATCCCAAATTATTCAAAATTTCGATAACGTTGCTCTAAATTTAAAAATAGTACCCAAAGACAGTCTGCACCTCCTCGGGTCCCCCGTCTGCGACGAGGCCATCCCTCTTCTCCTCACTAAATTGACTTTAAAATTTAACAATTATTCGGACCGCCTTGTCAAAATTAGTAGTCACTCCGCTCTATTTATTCTAAAATTTTGCTTATTTGTTCCAAAATTTACTTACCTGCTCCGCTGCTGCCCAATTTGGAAATTCCCCCATTTGATCCAACCCATCGACAATCTTATGAAATTCCAAATCGAAACTATTTTGAACATCCACCTTAGCGAGCAGGCATGGACCCAAGCCGCTTTACCGATAAGGCACGGCGGTTTGGGTACCCGCAAAATTTCTAGTATTGCTTTGCCGGCATTCCTGTCTTCCATCCACAGCACGTTAGATCTCGCAGGTAACATACTGAACACCCCAACGGGTATAAACTGTGAAATCGCGTGCCTGAATGAGGCCACGAATGCCTGGCTAGCTGGACCGAGCCCAATTATCCCAACTAGACCCAAAAGGCAAAGGGCCTGGGATACAATAGCCTCTTTCATCACTTTCAACTCACTCAAAGACACATCGTCAGGCAGGGATCTGGCAAGGCTGCTAGCAGTGTCCAAGCCAGAGTCAGGTCACTGGCTCCATGCCTATCCCTCGCCTAACACAGGAACATTTTTAGATCCCGCCACACTCCGCATAGCTGTCGGTCTCCGGCTCGGTGCTGGAATTTGCACAAGCCACAGCTGCACTTCTTGTGGAGCCCCTGTAGACCGACTCGCTCACCACGGCCTTTCCTGCTCCTCGGGCGCCGGCCGCCTGTCACGCCACGCTGCTCTCAACGACATCCTCAGAAGGGCACTCGTCAGCGCCAACGTCCCCGCTGCTCTGGAGCCCCAGATTGCGCGGGGTGATGGCAAGCGCCCTGATGGGATGTCGTTAATCCCCTGGAAGATGGGCCGCGCGCTGGTGTGGGACGCCACTTGTACGGACACCCTGGCAGCGTCCTACGTCCCACTAACAAGTAAACGGGCAGGAGCGGCAGCGGACGCCCGGGAGCGCCTCAAGGTCAGCAAGTACAGCTGTCTCGGCGCCCAATACGAGTTCTTGCCGTTTGGCGTCGAGACGCTGGGTCCTTGGGGTAAGGGTGCGCTCGGGCTCCACAAGGAGCTGAGCAAACGCCTGAAAGAGGCAACAGGCGACCCTCGCGCGGGCAGCTTTCTCGCGCAAAGAATTGCTATTGCAATTCAGCGCGGGAATGCTGCCTGCGTGATGGGTACCCTGCCGAGAGGTCCAGGTTTGGTAGGTATTTAATTTTTAAGTTAGTTTTAGTTTTAATATTTTAATTTACTTTGTAGGTAGTGTTACACTTAGTTGAATTATATTAAATACCTTTGGTTATTAAAGAAATATGTCGCTAAAACTATTACTGACCTTGTTATCAAGAAATCATTCAGGTAAGTAAGTGTCGGTGATTGTAAATTTTACCGTATTTAACCGATCAACTATATCGCTAATACCTAAGTTTCTTAAGTACTTATTATTTTAAAATTGATCTTGTCTTAGAACTACTTACTACTTTTCCATCTACTAAAAATATTGAATACAGGGTAATGTCTATTATATACCCTACTTAGTATCATGGGAATTTAACCCATATAGCCTAGTTTAAAACTGGAATAAGCAAATGCTCCTTCTTGCTTCCGTGTGGCAATGTTAAGATTGGATTAGGTATACTTTTCATGCTCAGAGGTTACCACTAAATCTATTTAAGAAGATCGATAAGTCCAGTTTTCCGCCAAGGGTGCTAGCAGAGTCGTTAGTTAGCGACCATTTAAGTAAATATATACTTACGTAGCCTGCGTAGAAAATTAATATTAGCAAAACTAGTGGGGGACTAGACCTTGTATCGTAGGTAGGTGGCGAAATAATTTTGCAGCCGAGTGCCCCTAAATCCGAATGCGCTCGGTTATTCAGTGCCCTGTTGTTCTTTTTCGCGAAGACCATAAGGTTAGATCTCATAACAAAGGTACTTAGGTAAGGATCCGTTGTGAACCGATCGTTGTGGAGATCCTTGGGGTTGGCGTATGTAAAGCAGTGGACAGCTTTAGGCTGACATGATGATGATGACATATTCTACATGTGGTTAATTTTACTTTTGAATTTCATGTTTCATTAAGGTAGTTACCAAAACTAAGTTAAGAGAGCATAAAAGAATCATGTCTTATTTGAGAACAGTGTAGGCAGGTACCTGTAGTACCCATTAGGTACCCCGTAAATTATTTTTTGAAATGTCCCGATTTTTTTAGGTACTACTAGATAATTATCGTTAAACTACCAACTTTACTGGCAAAGAATAAAATACTGTTACTTATTGAATTTTAAGGAAATACACTATTCCATAGAAGCCGTGATAATAGCCTCGTGGTTTGACCTATGGCCTCTCAAGCAGAAGGTCGTGGGTTCACACTCCGACTCGCACCTCTGTGTTTTTCGAAATTTATGTGTGGAATTAATTACATTTGTAATTTATCATGAGCTTGACGGTGAAGGAAAACATTGTGAGGAAACCTGCACACTCCTGCGAAGCAATTCAATGGTGTGTTGAAGTTCCCAATCCGCACTGGGCCCGCGTGGGAACTACAGCCCAAGCCCTCTCATTCTGAGAGGAGGCCTGTGCCCAGCAGTGGGACGTAAAAATGGCTAATGATGATGATGACTTTATTCCATGCCATAAAACCTGACTGCTTACTCTATTGAGCGTCAATGCAAATACAGTAACAATAAAAAGACACGCAAAGAAATCTATAAATTGAACTGCGCATCTGCCTAGGCATTTAGGTTGCAGTGTATCCCGATACCCGGACGAGGCATTGTCTGTCGTTGACACAGTTTCCAACAGGCCATCCTAGATTGACGTCACGGCCACGGATTGAAAATAATTTCTACTAAGGTTGCGGTGATAGATTATGCAGATGCAGATTTTGAAATGCGCAGCTGTACAGATGTAATGCAAACGATTTTCCTCCGTACTTTATCGGAAAAGTTCGTATTTATCAAGCTCTCTCAATTAGCTTCAGTACCCATCTTACAGCCGTAGGGGTAAGTCGCATCAGCAGACCAATATATATACAGAGTGGCTAACACGCACTTAAAATATTCGCTATAGTTTTGATTATATTTACAGTTTACTTATATAAAAAGGTTGCATTACCATGCCTAAACCTATAAAACTGTAAAAAAAATCCAGTCCAAGGAATTATATTTAATATAAATATACCTGTACTTAATATCAGAAAATAGCAAATTCAAAAATAGCAATAACTAAAGAGTATTTTGACAAAGTTCAACAGCGAATTTCGGACGCAACGGGCATATCTAAACCTACAATAAGAAAAATTTTGAACCAGGAAGAAGAATATAGAAAAAAATAAAAATACCAACAATATTAAGCTGGGTAGACCACGCCAAGAATTCTATCTAGATCCCTCTCACACGCGGGTTATTTACTAAAGTGCGAGAGGGACGCCAATGACATAAGATAAAAAATATGCCATCCCTATGTAAGTAGATGCTGTCTTTAAGTAAGCTTTAAATAAGCTTTATTTTGTTGTACTTTATGTTTTAAAGTGAAGATAATGTTTTGTTTACTAATGACAATAAAACTGAATATTTTCAAAGTTACTGGAGGTGGTTGTAACATCTCTATATTACCCAATAACATTTTTCACTTTGACATGTGACACGAAACAAAAACAATAAAGTTCCATATTAATGAATACGAAAACGTCACTCATTTAATACAATCATTGATTGACAGTTGGGTGCCATCGTATTCCGATTGAGATCCGAGTTTTCCCGAAGGAAACTCATTTTGCACTACATCTGTACCTGTTATCATCGGGATGGATTTATCTAAGTAAGTAGAGTCGAGGAAATTAATTCCTGACCCACCGTAGAACATTTTCATAGTAAACGTCATAACGATTTTCCTTGCCAAGCTATGTGATGTTTACTGTGAAAAGGTTCCATGGTGGGTCAGGAATTAATTTCCTCGACCGTACAGCTAAGTATGATTACTAAAATAAAAAAAGTTTAATAGAACTCTCCCTTATGGTACCTAGGTATCTATTTATGCAGAAATACAGGGGGCGGACTTTCCGGTAAGAGTAAATTTTATCAACTAACATTCACTTCTGGATGCACATTGCAGGTGTATTTGCAACAGTAAATAGATTTTTATTCCAATAACAGAAATAGAGGTTTTTTTTACACTATGTTAACATGAAATTAAACGAAACAATCAAAACATATGCCTACAATGGAGGGGTACAAAAATACCTATGAATAAGCTTTTTAAGAATGTGTTTATAAAAGAATACGCAACGTAAAGTGTCGAACGCACACACACGCAATTTGCTCCATTCTGCATAGCGCTGCAAAAATCACAGCTCTGTTTTCGGCGCTGCAAACAAAACTTGTTCTAGATCTATATATTGTACTTATTTGTCATCCCGTAACTTTATTGCTCCTATCCACCAGCTCAAATGTGGGTGTGGGAGTAGGTTCGGTAGTTTTCCATGGCGTTTATCGATCGGCGCAGATAAGTAGCCGACGCCGTGTCCTGGGATGAGGGGCTCGGAAGCCGCGCCCTGCGAGAACCGTGCGCCCGACGCTCGACACAGCCCGCATGGCTCCGGACTCCGGACCGCCACAATCTAATGAGGGTAACACCCTCCCCTACACATTAGATTGCCTAATTGTATGGAACAAACCGTTTAAGGGTATCGACTGCCGACAGAGAAATAGAGGAGAATCTCCTACATTTAAACGGATCACAAAAAGGTTTTGGGGGAACCTTCCTGGAGAACCGTTTATTTTACGAGGGCTGTTTGATAAGTACCCGTTTTATAAATATATTAATATCACTGGCCGCAAATAAGTATACCACCTTTTTAAGCCATTTTTCAGAGGCGGGAAAATTAAAAAAAAAATGGCATTCTTTTGTTTTTTTTCTCATTTGACAACGATTGAGTGAAGGCGTGAACTTAAAATTGTTAAAATGGAGAAAGAACAGTATCGGTCTGTAATTAGATTCTTATTTTTGGAAGGAAAAACATGTGACGAAATAAAAGTAAGAATGCAAGCGGGTTACCATGAATGTGCTCCTTCTATGACAACCGTCAGATATTGGTATAACGAGTTTAAGCGGGGGAGAACAACCGTCTTTGATGAGGATCGCCCAGGCCGGCCAGTTGAGGTGACTACAGACGATATGGTTAAGAAAATTGAAAATATCGTTTTAGCTGACCGCCGAATTAAACTTCGAGAAATCGTTGATGCTGTAAACGCTTCAATCGAGAGGGTACAACACATATTAGAAGAAAAATTGGGTATGAAGAAAGTATCGGCGAGGTGGGTGCCGCGTTTACTCACGGAGGAGCAAAAACGGAACCGACTGACTACTTCGGAGCAGTGTTTGGCTGTGTTCAAACGTAACCCGAAGGAGTTTCTGCGTCGCTTCGTGACCGTGGACGAAACGTGGGTCCACCACTACACCCCGGAAATGAAAGAGCAGTCGAAGCAGTGGATTTTACCGGGTGAACCTGCTCCAAAGAATGCAAAAACCGTCCCATCGGCTGGAAAGGTCATGGCGACCGTTTTTTGGGATTCGCAGGGTATTATACGTATTGACTATTTAGAAAAGGGAAAAACAATAACAGGGCAGTACTATGCCAATTTATTGGATGAATTTGACGCCGTGTTGAAGGTCAAACGACCCCATTTAAAAAAGAAAAAAGTACTGTTTCATCACGACAACGCCCCGGCTCATTCGTCCAGAGTTGTGACGGCTAAATTAGCACAGTTACGCTACGAACTATTGTCTCACCCCCCGTATTCTCCAGATTTGACCCCATGCGATTTCTTTTTGTTTCCCAACCTAAAAAAATGGCTCGGTGGCAAGCGATTTGGATCAAATGACGAAGTCATTGCCGCCACAGAGGCCTATTTTAATGACTTTCCAAAATCATACTTTTTGGATGGTTTATTGAAGCTTGAGTATAGGTGGAACAAATTTATAGAGTTAAAAGGTGACTACGTAGAAAAATAAATGCATATATACAAAAAAAAATGTTTTTTTTTTCCATAAACGGGTACTTATCAAACAGCCCTCGTAACTCTTTAAAATTGACGTCGTGTCTATTCGAAAATAGGTATGTGATATTGTAATTAGGTTTTGGTAATTAGTTACAGCAGTGCCCCAAGTTTACAAGCCGCGCCTGTGAGTATGCCATTCGAAAATGGCAAAGTAATGTATCGCTAAAAAACTGACGCTCGATTTAAATTTTTGACTGCTGGGTATAATAAGAAAAACTCGTATTTCAATGTAAAGACAGTTTTTATCCCCTTTTTGAATAGTGTTTTCATAGATGTGATTTGTAAAGTTTACCTACAACAGCAAAATTATTGCGACGAACTGAGAACCTCCTCCTTTTTTGAAGGCGATTAATAATAACCGAATTGCATACTTAAATGACGTGTATAGCTTGTAAATCAAATTAATGCTGCTCATCTCATGCAGTAAAATGTTTGATTCACTTGATTCTTATCAATTTGCTATCACAATACTTACTTTAATATCAGTTCTATTAAATTTAATCTAAGTACTTTTACTCGCATACCTAACACAATTTTGAAAATTTCAAGATATGTTGAAAGTACCACAATAACTTGTATAGTTTTCAACCGCGATTGAGAATTGTTTCGAATGGGTAAGTTTTAAATTTCTTACTTTTCACTATTTCTCATTTAATTCTCAGGAAGCCACAACAAAAACTAAAATCTCAAGAACAGCATACTGACCAGAAACCGAGCGATCTAAATAAAACGAACAAAAGGAGGACAAAAATAACAAAATGTACCCGGTCAACCCCCTCCGGTCGGGTACAAAAAGTACAAAAATGGCCGCCTCCCGCCGTCCCCGAGAACGCGTTACCTACCTACGTCCCCTTGCCTCTGCGCTCGAGGGACGAACTGACTTCGTATCGTTTGAGAATTTTGATGATCATTGTTAAGGCATGATTGGTTCTCTTAGTGGTTAGAAATACTTTATCCTTTTCGTAATTACTCCAGCTTAATTATATCAAACACTTCATTTTCAATTGCCAACTGAAGTTAATTCGGAAATAACTAGCTTGAAATGCCACAGAGCCTGAATTTTAGCCATAGGTTTTTTTATTGTTTGTAGAGCGAATTACTAAGCCTACATGGTGCATATAATATAGTAAGTATATATTATTCCGTATAGTTGAATATACTTAGCAGTGACAATTATGAGTGTAGTAATAGAACTGCTACACACATAATTATACGACGACACAGAACTGCAACATTCAACCATTGGACTCAGTAATTTAACTATAGCTGGTGTTTTGGTTCTAAAATAGCTTTAGTCTGATTAGTAGGGGTAGGTATCAGACTGGAACGTGTATGAATGAATGCTCTCCCTCGCCGACGGCGCTGTCGCACGTAGCGTCGTGACAGCGCGCTGTGCGCTGTGCGCTTGACCACGGGCTGCGGCGATAGCTCGCTAGAACGGACAATTGTGCTGTGATAACCTCTCAGTCCTCAGTATTCGTTATGCTTTTGGCGCCCCGTACATAAATAATGGTTTAGATTTATACTTGTAGATAACACTAAAAGGATAAGTATATTTTCAATAGTAATTGATAGCCGGGTGAAAATGTGAAAAGCATGAAACTGAAAAACAAAAAGTGGTGGTTCTTTCCCGTTATTAATATGTACTTAACCTACTCTTGTTTTTGCTCACCCACTAAAAAAATATTTTTAACCTAATCATATTTAGGTATGATTTTAATGATAGAGCTAACACGCGATGTATTTATGATTTTATTGATAAATACTAAGTATACCTGCAACAAACTTTAATGTTAATTAAAACCGATCTAGCCGATAGGTACGTATTGATCGTTGACTGAATATTTAAATGACCGACTCTTTTAAAAATGGCAAAAACTCTTTTACGCCATAAAAGCGCATGGCACATCCAGCAAGTGACAATTGCGGACTTATATAGAACTGAACCCGCGCACTTGTCGCATAACACCATGCGCGCGCGCCGCTACTAGAATTACACCATCACACGCATGGCAATGTCGCCTCTACGGGCTTGCTCTGCTAGTGAAAAGATGGCATAGTCGGATGCACGCATGACTAATGCAGATATTTGACCCCACGATAAGTGGCGAGGGGCGCCTGCGTACACTAATAGGATACACGAGGGGGAGTGCCCGCTCTGTTTTAATATTAAATAGATAACCACGGACTGTTTTGTATCAATAAAGTATCATGCTATCGGGCACTAACGGTTTAATTGTTTCCGTTAATAACCGTGTGGGGATTTTGAATATTTTCACATGTAGTCAGCCGTCTCCATGAGATGGGGCGAAATAAAATCGGGCTAATCTGCAGAAAAAAAAATGCAATGACTTCAAGTGATCAGTCTGATCAGTTTGAAGTCAGGTGAGAGGAGGACCATCCTTGACCAATTATAAAGAGATATGCAGATGTAATTAATATATTTAGTAGAGTTACATTTTGCTCCTCCATTTTTGGCGTTACTTAAAACTGATTTTAATTGGAGATATTGAGTCAGTATTTTCTAAAACGTGTTTCTTAAGCCCGCGAGCCGCTAAAACACAGGAACGTAAACGTTCAAATGATTGACAGGTTAATTCCAATAATTGACATCTTTATTGTTCCGTATTAAAATTGAATGTGCCAACTATAGGGACAGTGTCGGGACAGGGATCTTTACCTAATAGCGCCATCCTTCCGTAGCATTCTCGATACACAACGAATAACGATCCGGACAGCATAAATTACGTGACAGGTAAGTACCCATAGATGCGTGAAAATCCATCGATTTGTCAAACAGAAAGAGATGCTCCGATTTTTGACTAATAAAGATATTGATTAAATAACACCGCGGATATTAAATGTTCAGCCACCGGGAAACGCTGTTAATTAACATTACCTAGATTTTACGCCAATTATTATGTTTTCTATCATTGACTATAAGTAAAAGAAAATGAACGTAAATTAATCGCCAGGTTTTACAAGGATACTTAGTAGGTAGTTTTACTTGTGTCTGGCAGCAAGTAAAATCTTCAACGCTAAGTTCAAACTGATTTGATGCGACCGAGTTCGTACAATGATATGCGGGTAAGACCCCATGCATGTTTTCATTGCCCGTATAGGTATAGTCTGGGCTATATGAAAGTATTGCGAAGGGTGCAGCGACTTTAATTAATGCCTTTTTAACAATAAAAAATTTAAATCCTAATTGAACCAAAAAATAACATTTTTTAATCATGGATAAACGTAGTTCTCGATTGAATAAAACTAAGTACATTAAACAGGTTTAATAAATATTAACCATTTATAATGGTTTTGAATACGAAATAAATTAAAAAAAAACGCGCTTGACTTCCGGTCGTCCTGGCGGGCTAGCTAGTTCACTTTATTCTAAACCAGGTTAGTATAAATCAGTTTAATACGGGAGGGTGTCCTGCCATGGGAGAGTGCTCGCGGCGGCCACGCGAGCTGAGCTCCATCACAGTCCACTTGTGCTATTTTGAGGGAAACACCCCGATTATTATTCGCTTCATGATTTAATTTAAAAAATATCAGTGCCTCCAGTTATTTTTGATTTTGTTTGCAATGAAAAGTTCACATCGTTTTAATGTACTTATAATTAGGTACGTTTATGTTCAGGGGTCAAGGGAAGGGGAGCATATGCTGTATAAACACATATCCATGCTAAGTATTGTTTTAAACTGTAAAAGCTACAATTTGATTTCTATTCTTCTTAATAGAAGAAGCTTTTGTAGCTAATGCTGGGAAATAATTAAGCTAAAACAGCTATCCTAAAGTCTTCTCTATTATAATTCTGAACAGCGGAAATTACGAAATTCAATTGAATTCTTAATAGTTTTCTCTTGTAGTGCAGTCGTATACGTATACGATGGAACGAATGAAAGCATTTCAAAACAAAGAAATAAATACAAATGGAGTGTTTGCCCTCTGTGGGTTGCCCTCGGCGCGGGCGCACAAAGGGCTGTGATTACAAGGGCCATAGCGGGGCGCGTCGGGCGCGGGGCAGGTCGACGACCCCTCGCCGGGGTGGCCGCCCCCTGCGTCAGCGTCCGCGCACGCTCGGTGGCTTGGGCGTCCGACTGTAACGTCCCTGCATACCCTCGCACGTTTGAAAAAACTACTAAAGTGTTCTGCCCCGTGAATGCATCGCGTTTTCTACCTTTACCTGTTGCTTAATTGATAAATCCTTGACACATGTGTCATAATCATAAAAAAATTACAGGTTAAATATTAGTGAACAAGTAAATTCTTATGCCTCATCAAAGGCCCATTAACAATTCTTAACAATCGATTAACTAAAATATTTAAAAGGGAATGCCCTTCCTTGTGCACTGATTGACAGAAATCGGTGGCAGCGACCCCCACCTGTTACGTGCCCCCCTACGCAGGAAGTCGGGAATTTGCATTACAATCAAATTTAGAACCCTCGTCGCGCGTAGCTGGCTTCCGGCCTGCCCTGGGCGAACTGAGTCGATGAAGCAATGTAGTAGGTACACCTCGAAGATTTTTAGCTCATGTGAGTGATTATTAGGTACTCAACAACTGCAGAACGTAATTATTGCAAAAAAGGTAATGAATTTTCTCGATTGTTACTGACTTTTTATTAAACATAATACATAACCAAATCTAAATAAGCTTAAATCTAAAATTTAAAATACTGAATACTAACTAAACGTAAAAAATCTCTCCCAGATCGCTGCCAATGGGAAGGGTGCCCAGAAGGTTGGCAACATTGCATTTTGGATACCTACTCTATAGTATTGAAAAATGGTAATGAAAAATTTTGGTCGGATAATTTTGTAATAAGAAAAGTGAGCAAATAAAAAAACATTCGATGTCGATATATATACCTAACCTTTTCCAGTTGATCTATGCATCCTTGATCTACGAGGTTCCTAGATTAGGCGCGGCCTGGATATACCTACTGACTTTTTGTTGAATCATGGTAAGTTACCCTTTGACTTTATACGTGAACTCAAAGGTACGCGCCGAAGATCCTCCCTACTAAAAGTAAGTATACTTAGTAGCTAATATCTATTATGTAACCCGACTTATCGAGGTTGGGATTATTATGAATATGGTAAATTAGAACAATTTATTTTAGAATATTTAGTCATTTAGCACTTGGTGTAAGCTCGATCGCACGACTAAAGCTATTGGCCTATTCAGAGAGCGAATTTGCTAACGTGGTGCGATATTTGTACAGCCGTGTCATAATATTTAGATGCTCGGCCCTTGGTGGGTTACATTGCAATGCGAGTGCCCAGTGGTGCCTACTTCGTGCATGTGGTTATTATAGTGATAGTGTATACTCTAATCCAGTTTTAGGAAAATTAAGTAGATAGGTATATCAGTTAAAGTAACTGAATTAATCATCAAAGAAAACTTAAGTTATCTTACATTACTTTGCAACAAAACAAAACAGATACGTATTCATGGATTTTGTAGGTATCTATCGCAATTCAGCTTATTTTCGTAACCTACTAATTAGGAACATAATATTAAATTAAATGTCCTTAATTGTAAGATAGATTAATCCTGTGATTTAGTAATATCTATCAATGTAGGTACGACACGTAGTGGGAATGTAGATTATATAAAGTAATACAGTAGGTAATACATTGCGCTTTTAAGAAAACATCCTATTCTACACATTAAACTTAACATGAAACTATGAGAAAATAACACAGCGACGGTCATAGTTTCCTCGGCGGTCACATGACAAGAGCAAGCAAACAGCATAAATTTTCCCGCGTGGCGCGGAGCAGGCAGGGCGGCGGGGGCGGGCGGCGGGGCGCAGGGTCGCGAGGGACGCGGCGAGCTCGCGCTGAGGGCGCGCGCGCACCCGCCGGGGCCTCTCGATCTCTGTCGCCCGCGCAGCCGCCAATTCGCCTGTAATAACGCTCTGTCGACGAGGGCAACTATGGGGGGAAATTTCATTGCCTCCGCCGGTTGACGCCACATTACTCTACCTAGAATCACTGATGCATCGTCAAACTTGATTAGTTATCTTATAGCTACCTTATTTTGATGTAAGTAACAAGTACGTACCATGCCCAGTATATTTGTAGTAGGTAGTTACTACATTGGTAATTTATCACGAGCTTTTCGGTGTAAGAAAACACTGTTAGGATCCTGCACACTCCTGCGAAGTAAAAAGTAGCCCAAGCCCTACCTTCGTGAGAGAGGGCCTGCGGCCAACAGTTTATCTATTTTTATGAGCTAACCAATGATTGATAGAAGACTTTATTTGCGCTGTTATAGAACAGAATAGAATAATACTTTATTGACACTCTTGGAATACAAACGTACATTAACAAAAAAAAACACGTAATTTCTGAATTAACAAACCAAGCGTGGCAAAAGGATTGCACTCAGCGAGTGCTGTGGGTGCGTGCTCCGTATATGTATCTTGTTGAAATAATACTGTATTTAATACTAATAGATACCTATATGCTACCCGTAAAAACAAAAACCAATAATAAAGAATTAAGGACGAATAAAGTAATGAACTAAGGACTTTTATTAAGTCAAGCAGTAACTCAGGCAACTAGGCTTTAGAATGAATAATTACCAAATTATAAATACTTAAGACCCTAATCATAGAGTAGGTGAGGTTAGTTCAACATACCTTAATAGCCAATCACTCTATTGACGATGCTAACAGAGTAACGAAATCATGAAAACTATCTCGAAATTAAACTTAAACAATATACATAGTTACCCTTAATATTTGCTTATTTAACAAGATAGTCGATAACTCAATCGACTCTATCTGATTGAATGAGGAAATTCTAGACCGTGATTAAGTCACCTGTTAATTATGACGACTGTGTTTGGATGGTATGGTAAATAGCTATAAAAATAAATAGGCAGGTCCTGGAATAGGTAGGTAGGTCATATTAACTATCGAACAAATTAATTCCTGAAACACCGTGGAATCTTTTCGTAGTAAACGTCACAGTGACATCGCATTGTTTGTTAAGGAAAATTGTTCTGACGTTTACTGTGAGAACGTTCTATTGGGGGCCAGGAATCAATTTGTTATATATTACAATCGAATCATTTGATTCCTCATCCCGAACCACAAATAGAACGCTATTTTTACTGTAAATGTTATTAGTAGTTTATGCAACTGCTACATAATGAGGGTCCTTAAAACACGAGTGTGTTTTTATGAAACGAGGCGAAGCTGAGTTTCATAATAGGATCACACGAGTGTTTTAAGGCCTAATTATGTGGAGTTGCATACATTACTTTATCTACACACATATTATAAGTACTCTAAGATGGGTTCAGAAGCCGAAGGCATATATCGTACCCATACCTGTCACGAATTTGAATGTTTTTTTTAAACCATGGACAAACATACCTAGCTGACGTTTCGTAAACTGTTTTTTTTTTGTTTACAAAAAAACATATATCACATTATTAATTATACTTGTCGGACTGAACTCGACTTATATACGTGAGTGATCCGTTTTATTTCACTATGATTGTAAATTACGTTGGTTGTCAAATTCGAAAAATCGATTTCGATATCGAAAAGTCATTACGACATCGAATTCGATGTCGTAATGACTATTACTTTACCGCTGGACCTGCAGGGCGGGCGGAGGCGACGATGTACTGCAATGCTGGTCATTTTCTACGGTTTCTGAACGCATTATAGAGGACTTATGATATGTGTGTAGATAAAATTAATTTACTTGTGTGGCATAAGGAGGTCCCTATGACTTTTGTTGTAAAAAAGGTTCCACAGTGGATTCAACTTTCATTTGGTTTGGATTGGATGAACAAATTATATCCAATAAGTACCTAGAGCAAAGACTTCCGAAGACTTCGCCCGATAAAATAAATACCTTTTCAAAACAAATTTCAAGAAGCCATAATATTGTTACGGGGGAATACGCTCTTGACATACCTATAGGTAGGTTATGTTGTATCTATACTCATATATCTTTTCCGTAGCAGAGTTAGGGGAATTGCCCAACATCACTAATGAAACCGGAATTCTTTCCCGATCCTAATCGATTAAAATTAACAGCCGTCCAAGAGCGCCCTTCCCTTTATTTCTGGTTACCATTTTCTAGTTTTACGATAACGAATAACGCTATAATACCCGGTGAGAAGTAGGAAAAAGTAACGGTGCAAAGAGTAATGAGTGCGCCTCTCTGATGCACACGTGGGACGCGTTTGCGCAAGGCGCCCAAACCACGGCCAAGATCGATGGGCCGCGGACTGCGGAGAAGAGAAAGGTAACATTCGTGCAAGTCACGCGATAGGACCAAGCGCTGACACTTTGATTACTCTATCTATGCCTTACGCTTACGCGGAAGACATCGGCTTTTTTTTACTTCTAAAACTCTCCCATAAATTTCTTGGTGTAGGTAAGTTTTTTTAAATGGGTTTTATTCACGTAAAAATATAAAGTTCAAAGCAAGAGCAGCCCAGGAAGCGAACAAAATCCGAGCACGGTTTATCTGTCGCTGCGTCGCTTAATACTAAACTGCATCACAGATTATGTCAAACAGCTAAATATCAATACAATCCGATTTTTCTACTGACAAAAACAACGCTTTTAGAATTTTTTACATTTAAATATTAAGTGAATATTTGAGGGACTATAAATAAAATAAATAATATTTTAATTAATTATTTTAAAAATTCTTTATTTTCAGGCAACAGAGCCCATAAGTAATAAATTATCACAATTAAAGTTATTCGTACAAATTCGTTAAAATAAATAAAATTAAAATCAGAGAATGTGTATAAATAGTTAATGTTATCAAAATTAAAATTAAATTACTATGAGGTCCGGAAATCGTGAAAAAATGCTCTCCAATAGTGTCGGAATCTGTTAGTTTCGTTACATAGTTTCATATTCACCACTTGGAAGCGGCGGAAATTTGTAGTGAAGAAAGATGCTATACTTAAAACTACAACTTTCAAGAGTTGAAAAACCCCCACATTTTCATTTCCAATTCTAATATCTCATAAACGGTTGAGCCAAGAAATATCGCGATTAAATGAATCTCAACTAGATTTGTTTTTCGTTTACATCGCTTTCTATTATTGGGAACATTCATGTGCAACAACCTCACAACCTAAACGCATAAACCTTAATAAAATTAAAATGGATTTTGTGCAATCAACGTGAATTTGGAATACAAATGTTTCGGTACAAGAGAAACAGAGTTAAGCCCATAAATAACTGGATAAAAGCAAGGTAAAACGCCAAACCATTACCGATATCTCAAACTCTAATTTTATTACGAAACTTTTGTCAGCTGATTGTCGGATTTAAATTACGGTTTTCTATTATTTATTCGGATTCATTGAAAATTAGTTGAATAAGGATTATGATGGCGTCCACCGGCACGCCGGCAGCTACACGTGGACGACATAAAAAGGCTCTTGGTGTTGCGCAACGCACTGCTCGCTGCGCGCGCGCGTGTCGTAGCGTTACTTTCATACGGTCACTACCGTTTACGGAGGGACTTAGTTTAATAGGTATACGAAACAACTGGCTACTTTTGTGATGAGAGTCAAAAGCGGGGTTCCGCGAGCTTAACTTAAAATTAAACCTAATATTTATGCAATGTATATAACGTTATTTATTTAATGTAACAGACAGAATTAATTATAAAAACCGGCCAAGTGCGAGTCGGACTAGCGCACGAGGGTTCCGTACAAAGATTTTAACGCTTTTCCCCAGTGTTTTAATGCAGTGGTGCAACTGTCCCATGATATTTATTTATTTATTTACTTAAATTATAACCAGCACTCATTACACGTACCTACTTATTTCGTTCTATCTCCAACTTTAATTGTTTTTTTTAATGGTTGTACGCCATACCATGATACTGTGTCACAAATTGGTATGACATTCCAATATATACCTCTGGTTTAACCGCTCCTAAAACTTTATACTTCGCTGTATATTTTAATGAATATAACGTCAATATTAAGTACATTTAGGTACACTTCATGTTCGAAAAAAAAACATTTTGCACTCACTTACAATCATTTAATAATCAAGATTGAGAAATTACTCGTAAAAAACCGATGCCGCATTCATTATTCAAAGAACGCAGTTTGAACATTGAAAATTATGACCTCATAGTTCAATGATTCTATACAAACCAAGTATCTATGAATGAGATCGTTTTGACATTTCAAAAAACTGACTGATTTAACATAAAGTAGAAATTAACATAAACAGAACATACAGGTACCTATATATTGGTACTCGCTAGCAACACTTGGGCATCTGTTTAACACTATACACTATCGCAATTTTATACTGGTAGACGCTGCCTGAATTGAGCTGCGTCAAAATCGCGGCGAATCGCATAACCGTTGCGTCAGCGTGTTTGGAGCTAGAGGGGATCCCCACAAATTTGGAGTGGATCCCTGATTGATATAAGTATGCAAATGTGGTGTGCAAATATTCAGTCTGAATCATTCTTATTCCATCGGTCTTGGCTGTCTTTACAAAGACACAATATAATATTAGGTAGGTATGTACTTAATATTGTTTGTGATGATTGATATCGTATAATTAAATGTACCCTAGCACATGTTAGATATTTTTATTTTACATAAGTTTATTGTAATAACATAAATGGCATGTCCTTAAATAAGCAACATTTGGGGATTGCTGCAAAATAACATTGGGGATGACAATAAACAAATAATAAAGTAAAGTGAAGGTCACGATTATCATACAATGGCCGCGAAACGATGGTCGCTGCGGCGTGGTGGTGTGCTGCGGCCGGCGCGAGCGCGAGGCGGTGATCGAGCATGATGTTATGCAATTAAGTAAGCACATTACATTACACTGTTGATTTCAATGCTTGGACGAGTTATCCTCTTATCCTTTAACATCAGTATCTTTTAAAAGCTGTTTTGCTTAATAAAATTAATCAAGTTCTTTAAGTAACAGCTACACACCCTGTAGGTACCTACTTACTTATTAAGGTACAATATAAGTAGTTGCTACGAAGCCCAGAATGGCCCAGATACAACTTCTGCATTTTAAACAGGTTATCACTAATGTCACAACTCTGTTTACTTTATCTTAAAATCATTCGGACGTAAAGACGGAAATTTGGTTCCAAAATCCAAATGAGAAAAAAAACACCTATACGCGTGTCGCGGTGGGTCGTTGACCTCCCGTGGAACCACCCCGATTTCAAATTGTGCCTCTCTGTCTGGCGCGAAGGCGATTAATACGGCTGTACCGTTCACGCCGTCGCCCATTCTCACATGCGCGCGCGCATCTTCATGTACCGCTCCGACTCTATTAAAGAAGTTCTATTCTTCTCTATTATTTACAAAAGCAAAGCAGGTTATTCGATTTTACAGAAGACACCTAAGAAAATGCAACTCGAAAATGGAAAAAAAAATTATTCATTAAATTTGTAGCAATAGATAGGTACACAGATTTGCACCAATTTCGAGTGGTATTTTATTTTCACGGGTGAGTTTTATAAAGTCTGTCTTTTTTTATCATTTTTATACTCATAATTGTACCTATTACTGATAGAATAGAGTTTATATATTTTTTAGTAAGAACAAGCAACTTAGTTAGCAATAGGTAACCATACCTATGTTATGCTTATTAGTATGCTTCAGTCAAATTTGGGTAAGACTTGAAATATTTTACCTACCCAGCTACATAGCAATATGTAACTTCAACGCAACTTCAACAGTAGACCGGATTATTGAAATGCCAAAAGAACCCAGATATCATAGGTAACAAAAAAGTATTGGCTAGAACTGGCACGCGTTTTGATGGTACCGGAACAGAAATGCTTAAGTTTACGACTCAGGTAGGTACACGCTTGCGCGCATTATGTTTGATCACTTCGTATTGCCATTGTCAAGCGAGCTCTGAGAAAATAGATATGAAGCGCTTTCCATATACACAGATAAGTACGTTAAGGTTCTCACCGCATCGACCCCTATACTCTGAGTGCCTCTTCCACCTTACCGTGGAAAAGTAGGAGAAAAGGAATACACTTTTTTCTGTGACTATTTTGTGCCGCTTCATTCTTATAATTTATTTGGCCAGCAACACTATAAGAACTTAGTACCGCTACGCCGACTTGCTGGATCGTTGTAATTTACTGATTGTTTCAAAGATACCGAACAAACTAATTACGTGTTAACATTGAAATTGCCAAAACTTTTTGAAACTTTATAATGTTAGTAGGAATGGGAACTATTACTTAAGTAATTTTCTTATATTCTCACTATAAGTACTTACCTACAGTATAATTGATAGGCAACGGAGGAGGCAGCATTAACAAATTAAAAAAAAAAAAATTGCAGCTCAAGAAATCTGCGACAGAGTACGTACCTACCTATTGCGGTTGACGTGATAGAACGCAAATACCCAGTGCACCCAAGAAAACAGATAGTCGTAGTCTCAAAATTATTTTCATCGGAAGAACTGAGGAGTAAGGACTGAGTTCAATAAAAAAACCTCAGGAGAAAACGAGCAGGCGAGGCGGGTCACCGGCTTGAAGTGATCGACACCGTCCATTGGGACGGGGATCCTTGTCAGCTCTTCACCAATGGGACCTCCGCTGTCCCTCTGTCCGTCCGTGCGCCGTTTAGAGGGTTGTATCATCAAGCGCCAAAAGAATAGATAATAAAAATAAAATAAAGTTGAAAATTAAAGTTGTCCCCATACATTTATGTATTGTATACGTACATTTAAGATTTTTGCACTTTACTTACCATTATTTATTACTTACTGAGCCCTACGTGTACGAGTACGACTCGCAATTGGCCGGTTTTGAAAGTTCCCGTGATTGTACCTGTACCGCTCATAGGAATCTTACCGCAGAAAGTGATTCCACATCTTCGTCGTGCGAGAGAAAAAATTGTACTGCCCAATCACCAAGATGGTGAGGATGGAAGGATAGATGGTTTCGCGAAGTACGGTAGTGGAACTTAGCTGCTAGCTGTCATGACCCTCGACGGAACGGAGAAGGTGACATGCGTATGAGATGAGAGGTTGTTTGGTTTTTTATTTGTGAGCACGAATGGGCCCTGAGTATTTATCTTCTAAATGTTTTGACAGATTTAGATATTTCGTAAAGGGTTCCGATTCAGCGGCAGTTTTTGGTTCTTAGACGAATATTATGGAAGTTATTGTGTTAAGTTAAGTTGTCATAGGTAAGTACTTAAATATTTTTTTGACACTAGAATATTTTCACGTCTTTTTAATAGAAAGCTAGGTTAATCACAAAGGATCTTAGAGTTTCATTACAATCGGTTGGACCCTTTTTGAGATCCCGATTGAATTTTGAAATGAAAATATCGGAGTTTTTTTCAACTTTTGTACTTAGTTGTATACCTACCTAGTTATTAAGTACCTCTACATGCCTAATGTAAATATGTAGATACAGTGTTTATTACTGCGCTTATATATTAAGTAGGTAGGTACTTGCAAGCCTAGCCGTTTGAAAGAACAATTATTACCTACTTATAGGCATATTATAGGGAGGAATTGACAAGATGTTTAGTTAATTAATTACCTACTGACTTTAACTAAACTTGGGCAGCGACGTCATACCTATGTTACGTCGTGTCGCTTGTGCCTGTAATTGGTTTGTATACCTAGGTACCTACCTACCCACTGTGCCGACCGACACATACACAATTACACGACATACCTACCTACTGTGAAGATGTAATCGCGTCAAACTTAGAGCCGCTTCAATAAACTACAAACCAGCCCGTTCAATACGAGCTGTTATGTGGTCTGATGACTGTACTAGTCTTATAAATGAGGTAGGTAGGTAGGCGTCACCGCTCAAGGTCTCACGCCTTAATGGTGGTGGCAAAGATAATCTCTATTTATGCTTATGTACTTCACTTCAATTTGTACAGTTGGTACACATACTACTTAGATGAGGAGGCAAAATCTTGTTGTGCATCGTTTCTAACTAATTAAGTAACATAAGTTAATAAAAGGAAACATCAAAGTTACCATCAAGGGTAAGAATATAGGTAGGTACCTATAAAAAGTTTGGTAAGGAGGGTCCCTAGGTAAGTCCAGCTACGGACCTTATTAGGTACCTACTAACTGCTAACTAAGAAATTCCTAACCAAATTTGTTATCTAAGTAGGCAGGTAAATACTTAAATAATGATCTATTAATTGCAACGAGGGTTATTTTTATTTCATGAAGCAATGGTCTTTGTGAGGTAGGTAAATGTTTTGTAACTATCTTTAAAAAATGGCTCTGGTCTGATTCTGCAATTAGATAAGTACGTCAAATGATTTTAAATAGCGATTTTCGCTATGTACTTATACCTAGGTAGGTAAGAGCTGGAATATCTTTCTTGTGGGTTCCTAGATATTTGTGGTCATTTAATCCGAACTTGATTGCAGCAAGCAAGTGGGAACAGTCCTCCGAAGCGCTGACCTTGCCGCGTGGGAGCCGCGCTAGAAATCGGCCCCGTGCGCTTACGCAATCTCAACCACTCAGGCGCGCGCCTCCGCGTCCGCGCCCGCGCCGCACCGGCGCGCCTCGCCGCGCAGCCATATTGCCTGATGCCTGCTATGCCCAACTGCGCTAGCCTACCATCGTTTGTTATTCTATTCCAAACTCATTTTAAGCACCCTTATAGATTATCCAACAAGACCCAGACTCGTGCTTTACCTTACTTAAATGTTTCGGTACCTAGGTAAAACTATTTTTCCCCTCACTACCTCGGAAAGCCGTCTTTTATCCTTTGAAACAAGCGGGTATAAACGCATTTTATCCACTAGTCGAGAAAGTAATTTGACCTTGGAGTGGAGCGTGTTTAAGTAGCTTTTGACAGATAACAAAACGTAAAACGCTTATAATAATGGTTCGTTCGATATTAATTATCATTAAATAAATGATAAATGGTTTGAGAATTTAATAAAAAATACCAAAGTTTGCTTTATTTAATGATTTTAAGTCATAAACCTTACAATTCTATAAAACATTTGTTTTTTTAATGATGTTGAATATAATTCTGAACGCACAAGTTGAGTCGATGCAATTTCAAAATGCATCGTCAGAAATGTCAACATTGTCAACAAAAAAAATCTCACCGAATCCGACTCACGTAATATACAACTTCCAGAGTTTTCAATTATAATATCGTAAAAAAATTCGTGATTCCAGTGATGAAGATTTATTTTTTATGAGGTGTTATTTTGCATGTTGCGCTTTCTTCGCTACAGTGAGGTGAAAAGCTTTGTGTTACACACGGGTGCAAATGTATTTTACTTCTCGTGTGTTGAAACACTCGCTATGCTCAGCATTCTATTTTAGAATCACTCGCTTCGCTCATGGTTCAACTGTAGATTCCTTTCGCTTGCTCGTGTTTCAATTTCACACTCGCGGGTTAAATACAAATTGGCACCCTTGTATAACAAATAACTATTAAGGGTCACCAATATAACCTTTTTTATATACGATAAGGTCATTTAAGTGGGTCACATGATAGTAAGTGAGCACCACTGCCCATAAACACTCGCAACTCTGAAGGGCTTGCAAATGCGTTGCCAACCTAGAGAGCGAAGATGAAATGCCTCTTGTGCTCGTAATTATACCGGTTATCTTACTCTCCGCCGCTGCTTAGCGGCAGGATTAGCGAGTAAAATGATGGTAGCGATCCGGACGGAGTAGAAACTCATCTTTCTTTCTTAATACTATACCTACTTGCTCATAAATTACTAGGTACGAGTATAAAGTAACGAACCCATACAGACTACTAGTAAGTGTCTAAATAGTGGTCTGGTGGTACAACCCCTTGTCAGAAATCATTTACCTGCTTTGACATTATTTAAGTAGGTGCCTACCCAACTATAAGTAATTCTGAAGATAGTTTGTTCGAGATGTGTGCCGGATGTCATTTGGGGTTAATCGATTCACCGCCAAAAGTTGAGCTTTCGTGAGACGAGATTAGTGATGGGTCTCGAGTAGGTAACGGGATCTCGCCGTTGCTGCTGGGCTATTCTTACCACTACTGCAGCGGAGCGGCGGCGCTGGCGCGGCAGGTGCCCACTTGCGCGAAGCGGACGACGCGCCGCCGCGCGCGCATCGCGCCCAACTCAAACCATCATTATAATAATAATAATAATAAACGTACCAATGATCGACACGTTAATTCTAATAATTGACACCTTTATTGCTACGTATTAAGATTGAAAGTTCCAACTATTGGGACAGCGTTGGGTACAGGCACATTTACCTTAATGACGTTCCTCAATCAAAGTAAACTAACAACCGCTTGGGCAATTGAATAAGTTTCCAAACTATTTTGGTAAAATGAACCGGTTGCTAATGGCAGGGCATTTAGAAGTCCTTAATATTAATTAACTTATTAAGAAAATACTTTAGCGAGAAAAACTCGTAAAGCTTACATTTTGCATAATTATTGACAAATTCATTTACATTGTTTGTTAGCGACCGACATCGGTATGAAATTAGATAATGAAATGCGTCAGACTTAATGAGAACCTGTTGATTCATTATTGAGGATGATGCGGACGGGGGATTATTAATTGCAATAAATAAATGTAACCCTAAGTTAAATAGGTACATTCTCGCAATTCGTATATTTGTCAACTGCGGGATGTTTCGAGTTTAAGTATCCATACTTACCTAACTGTATTAAATTAATGTCGTAGGCAAAATAATATTATAATACAGTTTACACAAAAACACAATGAAGTTTCCATTTTTTTTATTAAGTACTTACTTACAAATTATTTCATTATCCACTATTATGATGCTTATGCCTAACGTGATGGGAGAATGATTTTTGATAGCGATACAATCAAGTTGGTGTACTTAATACATTACTTTAAAAAACAAATAAACAGTAATGTAATTAGGTTTCAAAACATATAAGTAAATGAAAGCATGATGAGCTTTAGAGAAGGCCCCGAGTTCGACCAATGGCCGGCCGCGGCGCCGGCGCAGCCTCGCCTGCGGACATTTCTTTCTCATTATTGCAGTGTGTTATTGCCGGCGTGAGATGTCTAACAGTATACACGGCGAAAATTGAGCGTCCGAATCGAGTCAATGAACCGAAAACTGACCGTTAGCCGCACCGATTCTAACAGGACGGGCCCTTCTACTTCCTACTATTTTTGTCCTCAATATCTTTTATGGGTAACTTTTTAAGCAAGAAAATAATTCGAGATGAAGGCGCGAAGCTGTTGCGCTCAGAAGAGACGCGTTATGTATTAACTAAATGTATTTATTTCGTATTTCGTTTGGGATGACTGTCACAGTCAGTATTGGGACTTATTGCGTGGCAGGCAGCAGCTGTAAGTACGTCAGTAGGTACTTCAGTAGTATTTCGAATTCTTAGCAGATATACCTGCCCAAACAAGTAGGCAAGTACTTCAGCTGTAAGAAACCTTATACTTTCCTAATTTGTGTTAAGCATTAATAAGTATTACTTACCTATTTAAAAGGTGTTAAGATATTTAGGTAGATACCTAGTAGGTACTTACCCGGAATCTCACAATGATAACTTTATCCCATCGTCATGTCAAAAAAAACCGGGCAAGAGCGTGTCGGACACGCCCAGGGTAGGGTTCCTAAGCCATTACGAAAAAGCCCTGGCATAGATACCTAATTTAAAGGTATTTTCATCACACCTTTTCGAAACCAGTGTTAGCAGAGCCCTACTCCGGAGCAATACAAAGTATAATTACGCTGTGTGGGGTCAACTTATATCGGTTACTGACATAGACACACATAATTAACTGTAACTCCCAAGTCTGTGAAGCCTGCTTATCTTTGATAGTTTTCCTTTTAAATTCACTATATGCACTACTGCTCTGATTTTTTTCACATTTTCAAATATAACAGTTTCTCTGGTACAGGGGCGCGGGGGGGGGGGGGGGGGACGACACGACACTGGACTCAAACAAAAATGAGCAATTCAAAGCTAAATATTTCCCAAACGAATAACTTTATCGAAAAATGATCTTGGAGCACCCCTAATATTTTTGAAAGACCTATTCAACGATATCCCACACTATGGGGTGGGCGAGGAATAAAAAAATCATACCCACTACACATGTAGGGGAGTTACTTACCCCAAAAAAATTTTTTTTCAAGATTTTATCAAAGCACTTTTTTGGCCTAATTATTATGTATATCTATGCAAAATTACAGCTTTCTAGTAAAAATAGTCTCTGAGCTATGCCGCGGACAGACAGACAGACAGACGGACATGACGAAACTATAAGGATTCCTTTTTGCCATTTTGGCTTCGGACCCCTAAGAAAAGAAACCAGCACTCAAGCCTAGTTAGATTCTTATAATTATGCCACGCAGCTTTGCTCCCGTGAAATATTTCAAAATGAGCTAAGTAGTTCCCTATCCCATGGGAATTTCGAAAAACCCCTTCTTAGTGCACCTCTAGGATACTCAAGGTACTTATATGTTAGCCAATTTTCGAGTCTCTAGGTCCAGTGGTTTAAGCTGTGCGTTGTCTGTCAGTCAGTCAGTCAGTCAGTCAGTCAGTCAATCAGTCAGTCACGGTACTGTTTTATAGGTATACCTGGCTAGATCTTACCGAGAAAAACAAAAATAGGTAGATACAACAAGGTAACTATAAATTTGGTTTACTTAGATACGTGACAAGACATATGCTCGTGCCACGGTTTTAAACAACGCTAGAACTTTTAATTGCCTATAATAGGTACGTTCGTGTTACCTAAGCAGTAAAGCTGTATAGTATGGGTACTAGGCGTATTTCCTGTCCGTTTTTAGGGTTCCGGACATCAAAAGGAACAAACGGAACCCTTATAGGATCACTTTCTTGTCCGCCCGTCTGTCAGTCTGTCTGTCAAGACCATTTTTCTCTGGAACGAATGGAGGTAGCAGGCTGAAATTAATATCAAATTATTCAAGCCTTTAAAAAAGTCAACGCGATCAAAAGATAAAGTCATTAAAAAGGTTGTTATCATACAAATAGCCGTTCCCTGAAAACCTAAAGGGTACTTCCATTTGTCATAGAAACTTGAAATTTGGTGTAAAGGTAGCTCTTATAGCACAACCACTCAGAAAATTCTCAAAACCTTAATTTTTTATGTCTGTCTGTAGATTTAAGAGACCAATATAAGATCCCACACTGTGTACCTACATTTTGCTTAGGAGCAGGGCTTTGCTAACACTGGACTTCTTAAAAGACTGGGGAAAAGCGTTAAAATATTTTTACGGAACCCTGTGCGCGAGTCCGAATCGCACTGGTCCGGTTTTTTAAGTTGCTATTTCAAAATCAATCACTTATTTCAGCTTTATTAGTAGGAGGTTTGCCAAAGTACTATAAAAATTAAGGATATTTTTTGCTCGCCACTTTACCACCGCGTGGTATATTATACTTGGATGTAACAGTTACCGGCGACCGTTCGCTTCGGGCCGTTACTGCTAAATTTGCCTATTCATCGAACACTCGAAATATCTGCTACAGTGGGAAGCAGATAAGTAGTTTATGCACTCATCATCATCATCATCACCAGCCTTTTTTACGTCCCACTACTGGGCACAGGCCTCCTCTCCGAATGTGAGGGCATGGGCTATAGTTCCCATGCAGGCCCAGTGCGGATTGGGAATTTCACACACATAGTTGAATTGTTTCGGAAAAGTGTGCAGGTTTCCTCGCGGTTTTCCTTCACTCATGATTAATTGAAAATGTAATTCCGCACATTCTGTTCCGAAAAACTCAGAGGTGCGAGCCGGGGTTTGAACCCACGACCCTCTGCTCGAGAGGCCATGGTCAAACCACTAGGCTATCACGGCTTTTATGCCTTTTATTGCCTTCTATTATGGCATTTTATTATTTTTGTTTTGTTATTAGTTATGATTTTTAGGGTTCCGTACCTCAAGTTTAAAAAACGGAACCCTTATACGTACATATATATTGAACATAAGAGGATAATTAGTAGCGACTGACGTACTACCTATTAATAATGGGAGGATAATGATGACGTTCGGAACTTTATGCAACGCGCAAGGGAAATGATCTCTCTTTGCTCTAAGTTTGTAGGTACTATATACCAGAATATAAATAAGTATATGCGAAACCAAACCACCATTATGTTCAAGGTCTAGAAAAATCAAAACAAGCTCTGAAGGTACCTAACGGCGGGTACACCTAGTAACGGACAATGAAAACTCATTATCATAAATTACCGACTTGAAAACATGAAATGAAAATAGTTATGATTAAGACTCTGAGTCGTCTTGTTTCAAAACATCTCATCACCACTCAAGTCTCACATTCATATAAAGCGATAAAGGAGGTGCATTTTCAGCGGTTTTCAGTCATCATTGGTATAATACGGGTATTTATATCAGGGCATGTTCGCTATTAGAGGGAAAGTGTGTTGGCATGGCAAGCTTTTATGCATCAACCGCGGCGCGAAAACTGGGTCAGCTCGCTGTAAGGACTTCAGCCAACAGAAGCACGATGACCTAGCCTAGGTCAGGTCACTGAGTACTGAATTATACTCGCTCCAGGCCGGTCGATACATCGAGCCGCAAACACGAGCCGATACATTTATTAAACCAATTCAATATCAATCAACGACTATCTCATATACCTACCTCAATGCTCGATATACCTCAATGCTATTTACTTAATTGAATTATTAATCTTACATAAAAAAAACATACTGACGAATTGAGAACCTCCTCCTTTTTTTGAAGTCGGTTAAAAATTACAAGAATTTCTTTATACATCATCTTACTCGCTAGTCCTGCCGCTAAGCAGCAGTGCTTGCACTGTTGTGTTCTGGTGTGGAGAGTAAGACAGCCGGTGTAATTTCGGGCACAAGAGGCATTTCGTCTTAGCTTCTTAGGTTGGCAACTATCTGCAAACCCTCCTGGGTTGCGGGTGTCTATGGGCAGTGGTGATCACTTACCATCAGGTGAACCACTTGCTCGTTTGCTTTCCTCGTCGTATTAAAAAAAGGTACTTACATTTGCATAAAATTCTACAAAATAGAGTGTCCGTTCTATGATGTGTACCTACCTATCTATTATTACAATTCCGTAAAAGAAAATCATATACAGCGTGATACATTCCATTAACTAAATATAAAAACGCTTTACTTATAGATTTTTAAAATCAAGACTGCTTTGAACCATACGCTATTGAGCAACTACCTACTTAGTTCTATTTTTTCAAATATCAGCTGAAATTGGAAATTAGTTTACGATAAGTACTGCACCTACATTCTACATTGTCAGTAATTTAACTTTTACTAGAAAATTAACGATGGATATTATTACGTCAACTAATATTGTGTTTTTAATAGAATTTGATAACTAGCTTTTCCTTATTTTTTGTAATGCTGCTAGGTCATTTGTTAATGAAATGAAGGTATGGTAATGCTTAGGAACCATATACCTACCGCTTTAAGTAATATTTAAAATACTTATACATTTTGGCGTTTTGTCTATCCTTTATAGTGGGAAGGAGGGGGAGGGAGGGGGAGGGGGGGGGGGACTTTTACTATTCTTTAGTCACAATTTCGAGGTTAAATGCTCTTGCAAGCTTTCCCTGATTAGGTATTTATTTCTCTGCTCTACTAAATTGTGCATGTGTAGCGGTTTACGGAAGACACCTGTCTGATAAGTTTAATGTAAGGTGTAGGTAACCTATGTTTATTAGAAAATAAAAAAAACTGTGATAAATAAATAAATAAAAAATAATCACATACCTTGTTGTCCTATTCAATTAAAAGTTAAAGCACAACACTTAAATAAAGTGCAATAAGGTGCAAAGTTGTATTTTACCTGCGAGTGTTTCAACACACGAGACACATTTGCACCCGTGCACACAAAACCTTTACCTCACTGTAGCGAGAAAAGCGCAACATGCATAAAAACAGCTCATAAAAATAAATCCTCATGACTGAATACATTTTTTTAGACATAATGAAAACGGGATATTGACCGCGATTACCTTATAGGTTTGATGAGCTCCCGATATTTCGATGCAGTTGCATGCATCATGATCACGGGCAAACTGACGAAACGAGGGTAGACACTAATGTTGCGCAGACCGGGCTCTGTCTACCCGCATTTTTGCGCGCCGCCTGCGCGCACTGCCACTACTATCGGTCGCGTCTAATGCAATTAACCGCGAATCATTTAAAACTGTTATACATTTTTTTTACGACATTATAACAGAAAAGTCAGGAAGTTGTGTATTTTTACGTGAGTGCGTGGCTAGTTTGTGGTGGCTCCTTTTTTAGCCCTTAGGCTCTCAAATGAAGCCCTGAGACGTCAATTAGAGGTGTAATTTATTTCTTCCTTCTTGTCTGTTGTACCTAATTATGTAAGTATAGCTTATATTTTGCGTAGATATTTTAGCTTTGTGCCCACTCTGAATGCCGATTGTGACGTACCGTACATCGTAGGTACATATTTATACATAAAATCATTGCCGCCGTCGTTACTAGTGGTCAACGACGGCCAACGACGCCCAACGACGGCCAACGACGGCCAACGTAACAGGTGGTAAGTCTACTTAGGTATATTTAAAGATTACGTTTAAAAAGTTTCAATACGTTTTTGTTGAGACTCGGTGGAAACTTGATGGTTCGTCCTGTCACATGGTTGAGCACACCACTTAGTGATTTAAAATCCGGGCTCAAAAATACGACAAGTCTTCTGGTGCACCAAGGCAGCTCAAATCCTGTTGTTCTTCTAATATGTACCAAACTTAATGATATGGATTGCCCACTCCCTCTTTTTAACCGACTTCAAAAAAGGAGGAGGTTCTCAATTCGTCGGGATGTTTTTTTTATGTATGTTCCCCGATTACTCGAAGACGGCTCTACCAATTTAGAAAATTTTTTATTGTTTGAAAGGGACCAACTAGAAAGAATACTCTTTCTAGTTGGTCCCATTGTCACCAAGAAATCGAGGGCAACCCTCAAATTTTATAGTCACGTATCATGTGTTTCATATATTTTTTAAAGCTGTTCAAGTTACTTGCGTCTGGTAGTCATCATCTCGTGTTGATGAGGTGATGATGGAAGGTAGGTACAACTCCTTAACGGTTAGGAGTTTGAGGATAGTTCTTAAAATATTAACGTAACTTAATATTGCGAAATAAAAAATATTTTAACAAAAACTGACAAAAAGTATTTATAAAAACGCCCTAAAAAAAAACCTTAAAAACATAAACTAAAAAGCCTTGATAAAGCCTTGAGTTTCATGGCCTAGCAGAAATAGGTATGAAGTCGGTACTTTATTCAAAGAATACTCCGCTGGCATCGCACCGACTTCATATTTCTGCTAGGCCATGAAACTCAAGGCTTTTTATTTTATGTTTTTTAAAGCGGTTTTACTTTTTGTTATTCCAGAGGACGAATGTAGCCAGTCGTAGGACACTATGTATACAGCTGGATAGTGACTCTCCCGCCGCGGTGGACAGGCGGACTCGCGCCCCGGCCAGCGACAGCATA
This sequence comes from Clepsis dumicolana, assembly GCA_963691665.1. Taxonomy (NCBI): domain Eukaryota; kingdom Metazoa; phylum Arthropoda; class Insecta; order Lepidoptera; family Tortricidae; genus Clepsis; species Clepsis dumicolana. The sequence goes on along the minus strand of OY829505.1, from coordinate 25,321,311 downwards.
ATGCAACACGACATACCGACGCGGTGATACAATTACGATACTCACTGACTCATCGAAACAATACACCTTATTTTATTTAATGCTGAAAAGAACAAGTTAATTAGGTAATTCAGCTTGCCTTGACAGATTTGTTGCAGCTAGCGGACGCAATTGGGACGAAACGTATACATACCTACCTACTTTTTGTTTTACAAATAAATCACTAATGCTTCCTACTATTGTACTTAAGCTTTGATATTAAAAAAAGGTGTGCTCTCAAAAATACCTTAAATTCTTCTAACTATAGAAGCTTAACTTAGATAAAAATTAAAACGTGACGTCGCTTGAATCAATTATATCACTTAGATAGGTACCTACCTACCAGACTACATAATAGGCATATTAAAAGTTAAAAGGCCCACCAACACCACCAACTCATTTTATTGTTTAGATATATTGGAGTTTTTATTGTGTCGGGGGCTATTTTTTTTTTTTTTCATACGCTTTAAAGGGGTTTATTTATAAATAGGTACCTACTTACCTACTGACTATTATTAGTTTAGCCTGATCATTAGCTGTCTAACAACTACTTCATTCATAGGCAACAGCAAAATTATACCTAGTAGCTAAGAAGTAAGAACCATCTCGATAACGTCAACTTTAAAACAAAAAAACCGCGTCAATATCGATCTATCCGTTTGGGAGCTAAGATGCCATAGATAGTAGGTACACACCCATACACAGGCCAAACTTATAAAACCCCCCTTTTTGCGTTGAGGGTTAAAAAAGAAGATTTTTCAGTTAATTTCTTGCTTATTCTGAATAATAAAAGTTTAAAATACAACATCAATTCATGACTGACCGGTTTAACGATTAATAAGAAGTCATCTAAGCTTTTTTGGTAATGTTTATTATAGAATGTAGTATCAGTAGCATGTAGGTATTTGTAGGGTTTTTTTTAATTGTAAGTATGTGTATGTGTCGAATTAGTGTCTAATAAATATATTTTTCTTTCCTTCTCTCTTTCTTTGGTATGTAGGTATTTGTATTGTTTTGTAGACTAATAAAATATTAGGTCTAAAATGTGTCTTATAATATTGTCTAATTGGTACTTAAATGTAAAATGATATCTAGGATAGGTACTTTTACTAAACTGTTAATGGAACAGTTAAGTAGGTATCAGAACCAAAATTAAGAAAAATTAAGTACCTATCATTGTAACATTGCAAAAAAAAATTTAAACATAATGATTGTAATTAGGTGTGGGTGGGTCCCGATTCCCTAGCCCTACCCGCGGTTGCCGCGCATCATCTCAGGACGTCGTTGCTACCTTGCGTGTTTTCCACGATTCTACTTTTGAAACTTTCTAACCCTGTGCCGGAGTGAAGAGGCAGGGAGGGGCGCGCGCGGGTGCCAGAGAGAGGGTACCGACCTCATTGCCCATTGCCACTCCTCCCGCCGAGGCGGCAGGCCATTTTATCAAAAATACTTTCGTGTTCCGTAAACGCGCGCGGATTTATGTTTTATTTCCCCAAGTTTATTTTATATTCTTAAAGTTTTTTTTTAAGTGGACTATTTGCTTACCGTATAAAACAAATCTTAAATACTTAAATATTGAATCGTAACGAAACAACCCCTTTATGCATTTTAAAACATTAAGTGATGACATTTTGGTTTAATAAGAGTCTGTACGCCCCGAGATTTGTTTTCCGTACTAACTCGGGTGTGCTCGGTTGCGAAAAGTGGCTGCCCTCGGCAATCTCCGGCGGCGATCGTCACGCGGAGGGAGTTCAACCCCGCCCGTGAGAAACAGAGACAGAGCAGTGCTGACATGGCGACGACACGAATGGATTGATGTTTTTCCTCGGAAAATTCATCCCTCGATCGCCATTAACATGTACCTACAGGTAGGTTATGATTGATAAAAAATTTCAAGGTACACTTGTGTAATTTATTCATACTCTGCGGTAGGTGGTAGGTAGATACTGCAGTGGGCAAACCTGCAAACTGGTCAATAACTAAGGATCCCAGCTATTTTCCTCGAGCGAGAGGAAATCAATAAATTTCAATAAATCAATATTTTAGCGTGCACCCTGCGCCGAATATATCCTCTGCCGCCATTTCAATGATGACGGCGTATTTTTTGTGAGATATTCGAGTCGCGGAGCGAGTGCGAGTCGGTGGCTGTGCGCGCCGCGCGGCTGCGGGGTTGCGCCGTGCGCCGTCACCCGTCAGTCGTCGGGCGAGCGGGGTGCGACGCAAACGCGAACTCGGACTATGGCGCAAGGGCTGATCCTCATTCCCATAAAAGGGTCGAGTTGATTGTGGTGCGGATACGTTTGGTATGTCATCTAATATTAGTGCAGTGATATTGTCTTTAGTTTAACGGCTCTTATCTCGGCGTAGCGTTCGAATCAATGTGAATATCATAGGTAATAATGCCATTGTGATGACGTAATGTAACGCGCTCGGCTGGGTGCGTAGTAATAATTCGAGCGCCCGTTTATACCGCGATAACGTTTGTGGTCAGCAAGCACCTGTGTATGTGAACCAAGTAACCGTGCTTGTGGAATTGTTATAAAAATGTTTGTATTCTAATTAGAATCTTATTGGAATCAGCGCTGGTTATCGTAAATTTATGATTATGCTTCGGCTAGTGGAAGCGTAAATTGTTTAATGTTTTTGTCATATAACATTTTCTTTGACTTCCGCCTAGTAATGTCAATGCTTTTTTGTAGCTGGTAACTCGGTAGTGAGGTACCAGAGACCGATTGTTTTCTGGCTGTATTGCGCGCGGCTCAGCTTCAGCAACGCTCGGTGCGTTCGCGCCGCTCGAGTGACACTCGCGCGGGCGGGTCTCGCTCGCCTCCTGCCGCTAGTCACTAGAGGCTCCCTCGATTCATTGTTTCAACTATAATGTCAATAGACCGTTTATTGTTTTGAACTAAAAATATTATTTAAAGACTTGTCATTCATCTTTACTTATACCTGGGTAGGTAGGTACTTACCTAATTAGAAATGAACATAAATGCAGCTCAGCTAGTAATGCTTTTTACCTACCTAATAGTTTTTTTTGTAAACCGTAACCTTGCTGAATCTAGGTAAAAAAGCATTATCTTATTATTGTCTATTCTAGTTCTATGTAGGTAATGTAGGTATATAAAGTTTGACGACCGAATAACCTGACTATGAAGCTTGAGGTCCCGGGTTCGAATCCCGGTCGGGGCAGATGTTTGTATGATGAATACGAATGTTTGTTCTCGGGTCTTGGATGTTCAATATGTATTTATGTATGTATTTATCTATATAAGTATGTTTATCCGTTGTCTAGTACCCATAGTACAGGCTTTGCCTAGTTTGGGACTAGGTCAATTGGTGTCAATTTGTCCCATGATATTTATCATTTATTTATTATTATTATTATAAAGTGGAGATGGCCCGACTAGTCAAAATTGACAAAACCCTACTAAGGTGTCACATAAATCGGATTTCGGTTTGTCCCCGCCCCGCCCCGCCCCGGCTACACTCATTACATTATACCTAGTATAGGTACCTATTCCAGTTATGTTCATATAATATTTAGGTAGAGATAGTCGTGCACCTACCTAGGGTAGTTTCGCCAGTTCGCGACCGATTAGTGGAGTTGTCAAATTAATATGAATAAATAATGGAAAAAAATAATGCTTATAGTGAATATAGTCTACTTTCATTTAATGCCATTTATTTTCCAGTAAGACCTATAAATAATTAATCATAAAACAATAAAGCTGAAAATGCCAGTTTTACCAGTTTCCGACCGAAATTTCCAGTTTTCGACTTTATGCTCGCCAGTTCTCGACTTTATGCTCGCCAGTTCTCGACTATGGGATTTGACGAAAAATACATGAAGAACTCTAATACTGTAATTCGTTATGTACCTACTTATTAAAAACCCGTTCTTTGTTAAAACATAAAATGTATACTTACAACATTATGACAACAAAGGTCAATCTTTTATTTATTAATATTTCTAATTATAAAAAATATTATCTAATTTTTTACTTACGCTACTTTTATCAGCTAAGGCGATTTCAACATAAAATACATTGTGTGATGAATTTGATGTGATTCTTGTACAAAAACACAAAATAGGCATTAAAATGCTAGCATCTATTAATTCGCATATGGTAGTCGGAATATGGCATACAGTTATTACTTATCCCATTTTTCGACCAAGAAAGTTGACGCTTGTTATCTTTAAGACATTTGAAATAATCCGGTCGAAAACTGGCTGAAACAATTCTGGTGTTAATTAGATTCGAATTCGAAAATTAGGTTCAGTAATTTCTTTAATAATATGTCGAAAAAGATGTAGCTATATCGGACTCGGCGACGCCAGTTTTATAAAATAGTAATTGTATAAAAATGAATAGTCGGTATCCAGTTACCGACTATTCATTTTTATACTTTTTCCAACCAGAAATAGAATAACACTTATTTTTAATAAATAGTTAAACTCATTGTCTAACAATACAAATAACAAACAAATAAAAAAACACAAAATTACGTTTAGAAACTTATCATAAACTGTGGGGCTCCTCACTATTTTTTCCGCAATGAAGCATGCGTTGTGACGTGTTCTTCGCGAATCATTTTTGTTCCGTACTCTGTTTACAAACATGCATTTTGTCTGTCTGTGCGTACAACCGAACTATTTGGGGTTGTCACAGTATTTTTATTTAGTTTGTGATCTTGTTAGTATTCCTATTTTATACCGATTAGTAAAACAGGTCGATGAAAAAGTCGGAAACTGGTGACTGGCGAAACTACCCTATAATACAGAATATTTTATTATTGTCCTCATTTTTCTCTTTTTAGTTGATCGTTTCTGTTGTCGGTTTTTGTTTTTTATAGTAAGTAAGTAGGTATCTAAGTAGGTACATTACTGCAAAGGCCGAGAAGAAAGGGGTTGCTCGCAAGTGTGGGTTCGACGGCCGAGTATCACGCGGCCCACTATAATACGAGTCAGGCAATCCCTGTTCCGTCACAGAATACGTAATAGTAGGTGCAATCCGTCAAAATTTTGTACATTTAGGTAGGTAGTTAAGTCCCTACCTAGTGATTTTCTCTAACAATGCGGAAAATTTAGTGACAAATGAGAATGGGTTTGAGTCAAACACCGTGTTAAAAGTAATCATTACGATTATACAGCACAGTTTGTAAGCTTTAATTAATACCTACTGAGGAACTAAAATAACTGATCCTTGAGCAAGGATCATGGAAAGTAAACGGATTGACAAAGCCCATACTTTGAATCGTTCTTATTTACATTCAGCGCCATCTACCTTGCTTGAGTGACACATTCGTACCACTGTTTTGTTATTATTTAACCCGCTGCCTACGACTTTGGCGCCATCTAGAAATTGCCTGAATTTTAACATGACTGCGGGGAACGATTCGAAGTATGGGCTTTGACACTCCGTATACTATCCTCCTTGTCTTTGAGCAAGCCGGTAGGTTTGGTCCACAAGTCTCTTCATTAACGCTTTTCTGAACAAAATGAAACTAACCTAGGGGCCAGATGGTCGGAATTTGGGGGATTTTCCTGAATTTTTGAATGTCCTCTCGACTAAACTAAAGTAGAAAATCTCGCGAAAAGTAAAAAATCTCCACAAAATTAACAAATCTTCCGAAAATCAACTTCATTTTATAAAACAATAATTTTTAGTTCAGAATTGTCTGTCGTCAAGCGAAATGTTGCTGCTCCGACTCTGTTACAAGAATGTTAAATGCTTTTAATGTATTTACTTAAGTACTTTAATTTGGTTTTAATTTTGTTTCTCCCGATCATAGTTCCAAAATCCTGAAAAAAAAAATGTTCTCTCCCTACAATAGTCATTCGATCTGGCAACCCTAGCTCTACCTTTGACCGACATTTGGCGTTACTATAAAAATACCTAGGTAGGTATTTAATATGCTTTCATACATGCTGTTTAATCATGTTTTCTTTTAGTCCATAGTCATTAATATAATCATTAAAATAAAAAGCTGCTTTGTCCGTTTATATTTATTGTCTAAAAAAGTAGGTACTTAAATGATTGAAGTTTTCCCGGCCGCTAACGCTGTCAAATTATTTTATCTACACACATATCATAAGTCCTCTATAATGCGTTCAGAAACCGTAGAAAATAACCAGCATTGCAGTACATCGTCGCCTCCGCCCGCCCTGCAGGTCCAGCGGTAAAGTAATAGTCATTACGACATCGAATTCGATGTCGTAATGACTTTTCGATATCGAATTCGATTTTTCGAATTTGACAACCAACGTAATTTACAATCATAGTGAAATAAAACGGATCACTCACGTATATAAGTCGAATTCAGTCCGACATGTATAATTAATAATGTTATACATGTTTTTTTTTTACAAAAAAAAAACAGTTTATGAAACGTCAGCTCGGTAGGTTTGTCTATGGTTTAAAAAAAACAATCAAATTCGTGACAGGTATGGGTATGATATATGCCTTCGGCTTCAGAACCCATCTTAGAGTACTTATAATATGTGTGTAGATAAAGTAATGTATACGCAACTCCACATAATTAGGCCTTAAAACACTCGTGTGATTTAAGGACCCTCATTATGTAGCAGTTGCATAAACTACTATATTCTCAAACATGCAATGAAATATTGACGTTATGATCCTTAAATGAGTTGCGGTTGTTAAGGCTGCGAAGTTTCACGTTTCGGGTGCGGTTAGTTTAGAGGTTTATAATGGAATCCTAACTAGAATTATAAATGTGAAAGTAACTCTTGTCTCTCTGTCTGTCTGTTTGTTACCTCTTCACGGAAAAACCGCTGCACCAATCTAGATTAAATTGGTAAAAGGATAGGTAGTTGAATATTGAGGAATAACATAGGCTACTTTTTATTCGGGAACATTGTAGGAAGGTAGGTACAGTTCCCGCGGGATAGCGATAACCGAAATCTACTCGGACAAAGTCGCGGGCAACAGTCATATAAAATTGGAGGCTCGCAAAGTGATCGTCTTTTGTTTTAATGTCAATGGCATTCATTCGTTAAAAAAGTTTACTGAAAGTCAGAAATAGAACAAAATAGGTATGTACCTACCTAAGTGCTGCTTATCATTTAATATCAGTCGGATCGAGTTTTTAGTTTCCTAACGAATAGGTAAAATACTGATTTCTTTTTTTAGTACAACCTGACGCAAAAAGAGGTGTATTAGTTATAAGAATTATAAGTTTCTCATCTGTCTGTGGCATCTTAGCTTCCAAACAGTAGGACCCATTTCCATGCGGTTTTTTTCTGTTCGAAAGCTGCACGTCGAGATGGTTTTTAGCTAAAATTTATGAAGATCAGTTCAGACATTTGAAGGTCATCAGCTGATTTCCTAGTTGAAGAAGCGATCTCACTAACTTCCACAGGTCCGATTAATTAGAAATTTGGTGTACCTAGTTACCTCAATGGTATTTTCATGATATGGGATACCCAACTCCTCAGCGGCTTACATCAGCTGATAGGTATAGCGTGTTTGGGCTCTTTAGAATTGTCTCAATTAATAGGTAGTTGTTAGTCAGATATTCGTAATGATCGGGGCTAATAATAGTAACATATAAAAGTAATAAAAAAACCCTTTAAAAAGTAGGTATGAAAAAAAACAAAGTAGGTACCTAACCCCGACACAAAAAAACTTAATAAAGTTTGTAGCCCCTTTAACTTTAATCTACCTTGTATATGTATTGGGGGTTACTTTGTTTTTAGCAAAAGTTATTAGCAAACAAATACCTAACGGTCTACTACAACTAACCAGGGAAGTGATAATTTAGACAAGGAGATGCTGTCGTATTAGTAAAAGAAATATTACGAATTAAGAATATTAGATTTTCTTTATTGAACGAAACAAAACAAATCTTCTAAAAACAAAAAAAAACCCTTTATCACTTCCCTGAAGTGTTCTCACTTCCCTCCCTATGTATTTCCAGGGTAGTTACAGACAGGGAAGTGATATTTTGAATGTTTTTTCCCTAAATGTAGGAGATTGCTTTGTTTTATTACAATTTCATTTTCCATAAATCCTCCGTGTAACTAAAGCAAATGCCGTGCATTAAAATTAAATAATATTTGATAATTGAAATGTAAATACGTGCCATGTGAGTGAGAAATTGTCTGACCCGAACGCAACCGTCTCCACTAAACGCACGATCGATTGCTGCTCGAGTGAAACAAAACACAGCCGTTACTATGATGTCGTTACCTCTTTCTATTGCCCGAACGGCAACGTGATCATGATCTACATATCCCTGCCAAATATCAAGTCAATCCGTCCACTGGATCAACTGGATGCGGTTTAAACATCTACTTTTAAACATGAAAGACTGCCCTCTTTAGCGCTAACAAAATGCGGCCTTCACTCTTTAGCTGTCGTTACACTGACATGTCAAACTTCATGGAATGTACCACAGACAAATATACCATCTGGATAATGTACGACTACCGGCCTGCTAATTCATGTCCACAAAATAACAAGTAGTCGCATGATAACAATGACCTGCTAATTCACGAACATAAAATAACAGGTCGTTCTTTATTGACGCTTCGCTCGCTCAACGTTTCAAATTGGAGAAAAATTCTTTCGTATGTCTGTCCAGCTGTTCTCCTCTACGGTGTAAAATGTTGTAAACAGGCTCGATAATTATAGTTTTTTTTTTAATTAACTTACGAGGTCTACAGCTCACAAAGCCACTACTGATAATATTTTACGTATAAGAGACGAGAAAGCTCACAGAGTGGCAAGTGGAATGGAAAGCAAGTGTTTCGTAAGTGTTTCAAAGGTAAAAATATAAAATAACGGAAAAATACAAAAAAGATATTTCAGTGTCGTCATTGGCCAGATAATGCACAGTCTAAATCGGTATATCTAAAAACTGGAAAATGAGTCGAAATAGATGGAATAGACAATTTCTGTAATAGTTTTATTCAATTTACCAGGATCGAACAAAGCTATAGTAAAATAAAAATAAAAAAACATATTCTATGAAAGTTCACCGGGAGTTTTTCTTTCCGAATTTCTACTCGGGTCGGGATTTATCAGGTCGGGAAATTAATGGCCCTATGTTATTTGGCCATAATATTAGAGAGGAATTTATCAGGTGGGGAAATAAATTGTTGGCCCTGCATTATTTGGCTATAATATTATAATTTTAAATGCATGGTTTTCTTTACAAATAATGAGTACATTATTTATTTACGTATTGAATGTGATTCCTTGTGCTCTTTTTTCTTTTTCCTGTTGTTTGTACAGTTCAAAAAAGTGTAAAACTGTTGAAATTTGGCAAATCAAGGAGATGTCATCTGAACGGCGGCCGTTGGCGACTAAGTCATCGAATCACCTATATTGCTTGTCCGCGCGCGGTGAAGGGGTGGCATATCCGTCTATTTTTGGTACATCAATGGTTCAAACATAAATTAACAGACACCGGGGCTAACTACAAGATTATAAAAACCGAGCAAGAGCGTGTTGGACACGCCCGGGATAGGGTTCCATTACGAAAAAGCCCTGGCATAGATACCCAATTTAAAGGTATTTTCATCACACCTATTCGAAACCAGTGTTAGCAGAGCCCTACTCCAAAGCAAACTGTACGCAGTGTGGGGTCAATTTATATCGGTTACTGACATAAAGACACACATAATTAACTATGTATTACTCCCAAGCCTGTAAAGCCTGCTTATCTCTGATAGTTTTCCTTTTAAATTCACTATATGCACTACTGGTCTGATTTTGAACATTTATACATTTTCAAATATGTATAACAGTTTCTCTGGTACACCCCATTATTTTTGAAAGACCTATTCAACGATACCCCACACTATGGGGTGGGCGAGAAATAAAAAAAACATCCCCACTTTACGTGTAGGGGAGGTACCCTAAAAAAAATGTTTTTTTAAGATTTTATCCCAGCCCTTTTTCGGCCTAATTAATATTTATACCTATGCAAAATTACAGGTTTCTAGTACCAATAGTCTCTGAGCTATGCCGTGGACAGACAGACAGACAGATAGGCGGACATGACGAAACTATAAGGTTTCCTTTTTGGGTTGGCTTCGGAACCCTAAAAAATGCAGTACGTTTTGTTTGTAACCTAGCTTACACCTACATATAGGTCGCGCGGCGAATTAAGATCGCTTATGAAAAGTGGAAGGGCGCAGAAGTCAATTCTTAGGTCCATTTGGTTGCGCAGAGGGGTGAGGGGAGGGTGCGCGCTGGCGCCGACACGTTATTGGTAGATCAAGTCGTTCTTCCCCTCCCTCGCTTCGTTCACGCGTCACGTGTCTCTTGAGTACTGTTGCGCACGGATTGTTTTACTGTATTAGTAGTAAGTACGTTATGATGTCGTAGTTAGTGAAAAAAATGCCCAAATATAAAGTTTGAACATGGCAAGCCAGAAAAATGGTTTACGACGTGAATTGTTATGTTAAAAAGGAAACTAATTAAATCACGGGTAATTAAAAGCACGTAAAAAATACTACCAAGATTCTGAATAAACATACTAGCAAAATAAGTCACAAGCAAAAACGAGTGTTATATGTTAGGTGACTAAAGGTACAAAAAAATGCGAAATAAGAAAAATGTATTTCAAAGAAATACACTCAGAACTTAACAATTTTTATTCTAGTTTTACAAAATATGAGATTTATAAATCATTACGTACACAGATAATTGTAGACACTTCTAAATAAGTTATTATAAGTGCCATACTAAATGAAGCCATTTTAGGTGGTTTAAGTAAGCATTACTTACCTACAAATATAAAATAAAATATATGTAGGCTTACGTAAAACCAAATTATAAACAACCGACGACGGCCGTGACAGCCTGACTGAGTAGCTCGTTTAACGAGTACTCTAATATCGTGACCTTGAGCCCGTCCGGAGCGGGAGTTTCCATTCTACTACTACTATACGTTATTATTTATTCTAATGCTCGTACCCCGGAGGTTAAGTCAATAGCAATTATTCACAAAACCGAACAGGGAGATACTTGAAATTTTGCACATACTTATACTAACTAAACTACTACTAAAACTTTGATTTTGCGAAATATCTACGGGATAGGGATTTCTGCCACGGAAGCGAAGCCGCGGTCGAAAGCTAGTAAGCACTTAGGCAGGTATAAGTAGGTATAATTTGGCAGGCACACACTGAACGTCAGACGATATTCCAAATGCAATAGACAAAGTGCTTAACATGTCATCATTGATCACCATTCCATATTCAAGAAAGTACCGAAAGTGGAATGTTTTTGCCTGACTGTACAGTCAGCAGTAGATACTTCTAAGCAACCGAAGCGGTCACAAAGATCTGGACATGCTTTTAATTCTATAACAATAGAGCCGTGCTTAGATCATTATGAAACGCGTCGGTTGTTTAGCTACTTTTGCTGCTAAATGTACCTTAACTGAATGGAACTGCTATGAGACAAAACGTTCTTTAAGCTTAATGTTTAGCACCACATAAATTGTCTAGTTTTCTGTATCTAACGAGACCAGACGATGCGGTAGTGTAATCTACAGTATTTTTTGCATAAATTGCGTAAATTTTTAGACAAGTCAAAAATGTACTCGAGCGGCTTTTTTGTATTTAATTTTCCAACCGCCCGACCTTAAAAATAATTGGCCTTTGATGTTTAGTGACTCGACTAAATATCTACTATAGTGACTCTACTTATGTATCTACGTGAGTGATCCGTTCAATTCGCTATGATTGAGTCTCACGGTAGTTTCATGTTAGAAGGCCTCTCATACAATTTAACGTAAGTATGAGTTATACTACATATGATTTTTGTCATAATCTCTCGAATTTGAATATAATACTTTGTTTCTGCTCAATGTGTTTCAAAACACGTTAGTCATCTGCCTTACACGTACGCGCCAGGTCCTATGTAATCAGAAAAACAAACAAAACTTACCTATTTTAATGCAACACAAAAAATGCTTAATCACGTAGTGAAATGAAATCATGTTCATTAATAGCAGATCATTTGGTTAGTTTAATACTTAATTATGTCCGTAATTTTTTTTTAGTTCAGAACTATTATTGAAATATAATACAATTTACTATCAACAAATATGGGTATTAAATTTCTATAACTAAACTTATAACTAGATGCTTAGTAACAATGAACTTATAACTATGTTAATTACATAGTTGTTCGTAATTAAATTTGTAAATTCAAATAAACTGACTAATGAGCAATGACTCTGGTGATCTACCGGCGTGATAATGCTATACTAGCTTTCACACGCTACTTCTTTCGCGCAGGAGTACAGAAGGTACGGTCGAAGAAATTAATTCCTGACCCATCATTGGACCTTTTAACAGTAAACGTCATAGTGACATCGCATAGCTTGACAACGAAAATCATTATGACGTTTACTATGAAGATGTTCTATGGTGGTCAGCAATTAATTTTTTCGACTGTGCGTACAAATCAACCTTAAATGCTTGTCTGAATTTGTTCTGGCCGCGGGAGAGGTCATCGCGGTCCCACCCCCACAGTCCTGTTAGTCGCTGTGCACCTCGCTTCCCTGATGTTTTAGGTTAATTGTCCTACTAGTTTTTACGGTTCCGCACCTCAAAAGGGAAAACGTAACCTTTATAGGATCACTTTGTTGTCCGTCTGTCTGTCTGTCTGTCTGTTGGTAACTTTGCTTTATTCGTGAAAAATACATAGTAAAATTACCTAGGTATTACGAACAGTATTAAAGCAACAAAATACGTCCAAAAAGTAAAGTTTTTGTGTCCGAGGTTATTCTCTTATTTCATATTCTTTAAAAAGTTTTATTTTTATTTATGATTTGATTTTTATATATTATTAATCGCCCCGATCATTACGTCTAACAAGTACTCATTGAGACCTTTCTAACGATCTCAACTTTACTTGGTAAGTTCGTTTGATTTATAATATTATGTTCTTCTAGGCAGGCATCTACTATATAAAGTCGAAAAACCAGAACGGGATAAAAGAAACGAGACAGAGCGAGATGGCGCTCTACAACACCATTTTGACACGTTTCTCCCAAACAACGCATTATTTCTCCGGATTTTAAAAGCAATTCGATTCTTTGATCTTGGGAATCGCGAAAAACTTGAGAAAATATGATATTGGGTGTGTAAGTTTTATATATTAAGCAAAATAAAATCGCAAGTTCGAATTTCGAACCAAAAGCGAGTGATCTATTGTCTATGCTAGTGTTGCCGTTCAGGGATAAAGAAAACCATTCATTATTCTGCATTGCAGTCTACGGAAATTTAAAACTTTATCTATGTAAATTTTTATTGATTACATAAAGCAAAAAATACGTGTCCAATATTTTTTTTCCGATAATATGTCTGACGGACTAATTAGAAATATTACTTTTTTACCCAGAGGACACATTCCTATTGCTACAGAGATTCCTAATATTCCACGCGGGCGGAGCCGCGGGCGCTCTCTTGTCTAAAATTACGATTGATAAAACATCACGTCTATTTTAGGGCTTTCACGTTGTAGGATCTGGATTGTATCCGTAGTTTATATTCAAATACAATAAATGCGAATCCGACTTGGGGCAAAAAATATCCTTACCACATGATATTTTAAGACCTAGCGTAACAACACTAGCAAAAGGCTCGGCGAAGCGAACTCAATAACAATTGAATACTAATTGGTTATGAACAACACGGAAGCTGATCAAAAGTGACGATATTTAATATATGTATGTATTTATTAAATAACTTATAGTTCCGATATATTTGTCTAACTTGTCCTTTATTTTTATTCCAGGTCCTCCTGCGCTCGTCACAAAATCCACGATACAGAAACTAGCTAAAATGGCTCTTGAAAATTAAAAACTACTGTTGTTGTTACTTTGTTGAATTTGTTCATGGAACAAGAGAAAATACTTATGTATACATCATTGTCGATTGTTGGTATATTGGATAAGAAGTCTTAACGGATAAATTGTAATCCTGTGGAAAAAACAAATATACCTACATTTAAAATGGCTTCGCAAAGATTCTGTTTGCGTTGGAACAACCACCAGTCAAACATGTTGTCTGTGTTCGACCAACTGCTTCACGCGGAGACTTTTACTGATGTAACTTTGGCAGTGGACGGCCAGTTACTAAAAGCACACAAAATGGTTTTGTCAGCTTGCAGTCCATACTTTCAAGCTCTATTTGTAAACCATCAAGAAAAACACCCTATTGTGATTTTGAAAGACGTTCCATACTCCGATATGAAGAGTTTATTAGACTTCATGTACCGAGGAGAAGTGAGTGTAGACCAAGAACGATTGACAGCGTTCTTAAAAGTGGCTGAAAGCTTAAGAATTAAAGGGCTCACTGAAGTAAACGAAGAAAAGTGCGATATTCCAGCATTGACCAATTCTCTTATTCAACAACAGCAACAGACATCAGCATCCGCCCACACGCCCCCTCCGCAACTGCACAGAATACATCCCTACATGCAACAGAAACGGCCAGCTTCGGGAATGCCGACTGGCGGAGCGCCGCCTAATCTGTTGATGCCCTTGCTCGGAAATGCTCTAATGCAACCTAAAAGAAAAAGAGGTAGGCCACGGAAACTCAGTGGAAGTTCGAGCGACGCATTGACGACAGCTGCTAGCCCCCCGGGCGAATTCGTTCCGGAGTCTGCCTCGCATGCGTCCTCCAATCGGCCCGGCGATCAATTAATTAGAGGTTCTCCGGAGATGTTGGAAGTCAAAATGTCCATGGACGGCTTCAGCGCCGAAGACGGCGCCACTTCCGGCGGCGAGGAGGCCGGGGAAGCCCTGCTGATCGACGAGGGCGACGACATGCACTCCACTGACGCCCAGATAATCGGAAAAGACTCAGAATCTGCAGGTACGTGCTTAATCATAACCAAATAAATGTATTGGTTACGTCCTCCTAGTTGGTTTTTCGACGTCTGTTGTGTAGCTTAAACTTGACTTTCAGTATAAATCTATAATAAAAATAAATCACCAAACCCGAATCATATAAAAATGTACCCCGTTTGTTTATGAAAACGTTTTGCGGTTATTTTATACATACTTGCATTTCTTTGTAAATACATAATAATCTTCCTTTCCGTTGATCTAACACTGTTAAATAACAGTCAAATTATGTTGAAAAAGGGAAAAGCTAATGGGATATAAGCTTTGATGTTAGGGAACTGTTTAAGTGAAAAGTGAAGTGTATTTTGATTACTTATTTACATACCTATTTAAAGTTTATCCAAAAGGGGTAAGTTATCTATCAAATTATTTTTGATGTATCCAAGTAACAAGCTTATTTCTTCTATAAACAACAGTTTAACTATTGCTTGCTTTTCTGCTTTTGGGGAGAGCTATTAGAGGAATGGCCAAGGGCAAATTCGGTGTGGTAATGGTTTGGGTAATATTTATCTTTCTCCTAAAACTTCTTTTATTACATATCATTTACATAAAGTTGACGATAATTAAAAGGGAAATCAAACAAGGCTTATTCCCAATAGCTTTCCTTCATTAAAAGCAATTGGAAATATTTTAAGGACTTCAAATTAATAAACAAAGTTTAAAACTTACTTTGAAATAAAAGCATTGCTGTGCTTAAATATTTCCAGTCATTATAGAAGTTTAAGATATTTAAATCAAATAAGCAAGAGAATCCCAAAATGAGAGCTAAAATTGTAACTTTCCAGATCCCGAAAAAACTTCAAAGGGGGAATTACACCACAACAATAATTCAACAAACGGGCCAATTCTCTCTATCGAAAATGGATCCATTAAGCAGGAGCCAGCGACTGATGCCACCGACGGCTATAATGAACCAACCGAATACAAATATAACCCCGACAGAAGCCGTGACAATTCCAACTCGCAGGACGGTCCTATTAAAGACGCTGACGAAAAAAACCGACTGGGCCGAAACTTAAAGCCAAAGAATAGTAAAAAATTGCTACCCCAAATGTCAAAAATTAGAGCTCGAAACTTGTTCAATCAGTTATCCGGTCTTTCTAACTTGAACCCCGCTCTTAACAGTTTCGACAAATTCGCGCCGGAGACTGTGCTCATGCCCGCTCTTGCCACGCAGCTGTTCGCCGCCGAGCTCGAACACAGCCCCCTCGGCAGCCTGACCAACAACGAAGTGTCCGAGCTAGCGCAAACTAACTGGGAGCATCGCATATTTCCCTCTCCCATAAGGAAAAATAACATGGGAAATTTGGGAAACTATCACGAGGAAACTAATGAATCTGTAAGAGACTATTGTATTAAAGAAGGAGAAAATGTTTTTCGTTGTAAAATCTGTTCGAGAGTCTATACTCATATAAGTAACTTTTGTCGACACTATGTCACCTCTCATAAGAAGGACGTCAAAGTGTTTCCTTGTCCCATTTGTTTTAAAGAATTCACTCGAAAGGATAACATGATCGCACACCTGAAGATAATTCACAAAAATCAATCAAATGCTAATGAACAATTGGCGAAGCAGGAGTCTTAAATGAGGGTAAAGAAGAATGTGGTCGAATATATAATTTCTCCATTATTTAACGATGATTTAAAAGATCTGATTGAAGCTTGATTATGCTTAGTTGCCTTACTACGCGAAGTTACAGCGATATTTTTTAAATAGCGGCATTGAATGTGTGTTCGAGCTCTAGTTTAAAATATATACTTTAACTAAGTTTGTTGATGTGGGACGATGAAAGAGAAGTTGTTAATATTTATTTATTATGTTCAAATTCATATCTCCGAGATCTATCTTCAAAGAGATGTATGAATTTTCTATTTAATTTACTTGTTATTTCGCACTTGTGTACTTGTTACTTAATTTTATTACTTACAAAATTTCAGGGTACAAAAATAATTACTCAAGGTGATCGTTAAATCAAATGGTAGTTTTAGATGACCGTATGTATGTGCTGATCATTATTTGCAATTCTCATTGAACTGAATTAGTGTAGGTTTCTTAGTTACTTTAGATCGTTTATTGATGCCGCGGCCGCTGATTGAGGAAAGGCGGGTATCAAAGGCGTACTTAGTGTATTTATTGTGCGGACGCGACTCGCCCAGCAGAGGCTAGCCGGCCGCCGGCCGCCGGCAGCCGGCAGTCGGCGCGGCAGCCGACACGGCAGGCGGGAGCGGGAGACCTCTTCCCTAGCTGAACTAGGAATGCGAACGCTGCTAGTGGTTTCAATTGCATTTTCATTTGACTTGCCTTATTAGTGATTTTAGTTGTAAATATCGATTTGACTTCTTCGAAGTAAAACTCAACACAGGCTATGATTTTTATTATCTAGAACTTGTTAAGGTTAATTTAAAATAGTTTATTCAATGTTGAAAGCTTCGGTTGTAAATGTAATTGTTATTCAATACAAATACATTATTAGAAACTAAATATTTATGAAATGAATGAGAAAGAATAAAACAGATTTTTAAAATCTCAGTAACAGCAAAAATTTAGTTTTAGAAATACGGTTAAGGATTCAGTTCCTGAATATTTATTTAACTAAGGGAAAGTTGGTATTGGCCCCAAGTCTTGTAACAGTTGTTTCCAGGCCACGCAACAGATACTAATCGTATTGAAGTAAATATTTATATTGTTACGGAGACACTATGTATCTATGAGTACCTATTACAATGCCTATAATCTTTCAAAGACAATATTATGACGAAAAAGAAAAATTGTGTGAATTACATAGACCCGAGATCAAACCTTCACAATTATAAAAACAAAATGTTTTTAAATGTTAACCCTTAATTGTAAATATATTCATTACAACAGAAGTTGTAAAAAGTGATCTTAGCAAGGTGCTTTGAAAGAAGTTTATAAATGACAGGAATCATGAGATGATTTGTAAATTCTATTTTAGTAGAAATCAAATGCCTTAAATATATAATAAGTAACAATACTTAAAATATTAAAATAAAGTTAGAGGCAAATGTAGTCTTCCAATAATAATCGGTAGTGACACTTGGCAGTAAGGTCAACGTCCCAGAGCCCGGCGCCCGGCAGCGGCAGGCCGGCAGTCGGCATCTGCTATCTAAAGAAATATGACAATTATTAGAATTCCGGTTTGATGCATTGGGGCGTTTATCTTAAGTAAATTTCACTTGTGATTTCAACGATATTTAAATAGTTTGGTCATTGATCATTGTTTCGTTTGGCTACCGCAACATCTGCCGTGTGATCATTTTGAGGCACGACGCGGAAACAGCTAAATGGTGCTATGTTCATTTGGAAAGCAATAATAAAATATAAAATTCCAAAAACAGCCTTACTTCTGGTAAAACGTGACCTTTTGCGTACCTATGATGCAAGATGTGTAATCGAGCCTCTTTCTGCCGATCCCACACAAACGTAGCTCAGAAACAACATTTATACACTTAATATATTACTTAGCCATTATAAGTACCGTTTCCAGAACTATGTTTGTGTGAAACATCAAGCTGCAAAGATTATGTTGATTAGGCTTTTATTAAAGCCTGAGAGCTACGAGAGTGGTGCATATCGGATCTTCTTCAAATGATTCTCGTTTCAAGTAAAACTAAATGTTTCCATGTTGCTCAGCGATTAGTGTCAATTGACGTTGATGAAGTATAATTAAGTAACGGATGACACAGGTGACATGCTGCAGCTTGTGAATTTCAACTATCGGTGACCGCCACTATGTTCATTTATTTTTAATTTAATTTAACTCATAATAATTCATCAACGGATTTTTATTTCTTGTAATTTTTTACAACGATTAATAAAACTACCCAATAACGCTAATCATCATTATAAGATTTCACTGTGATATTGGGTATAAAAATTGACGTTTTACATGTTAAACTTTTCATGTCAAATACAGTATAAGTACCTGTATGTATATTATGCATGCTTTTTTGCTAATACTTCTTTACTTCACCATTTAGTATTTTTATTTATAATAAATAAGTGGATCTATTCATTCAAACTTATTATTTATACTTACTTACATTTTCCATTTTGTGTGATTTGCTATTGCCTTATTTCAAACTGCACGCCAAGCGAATGTTTACGTTTCGTGAAACGCTGAAAAAAACAACGGTCAAAGAGTAATGCCACTTGTTGGAAACAGCTTTGTCCCGCTTCATTTGGGTTATACCTCGAAGCAGACAGACGGGAGGCGCCTTTGGCTTATCTGTGTACTACAATTTTTCTGCCGCTTTTTGAGGAGAGCGAGGAACACACACGTACAGCACATGTCTACGCTCATGTCAAAATTTGTTACATTCCTATAAACTTACGCTAAAACAAAACTGTCACACAAATGCCAAAAACACGCACACAATCAACAGACCCTGATTATTTTGGTCAGACTTAATGTTAGAGTTTTGGCAGAGGGGAATTTGCGCGTTAACATCTCCATTCCTTTCCTGCTCTAAGCATTCGACGTACCTTTAAATCAAATTAATAAAAATGAAAAATAAATTGCATAAGCTTCTGTCTATTCAGAAAATACCATTTCCTCTAGAGCTTTCAGTTGTTTGCATGGTATTTTTATTTCTGCTTACTTTTTCTTTGGGTTAATATTGTTAGTCTTTTCATGAATCGGCTGGAGATCAATTTCTCATTATTTATTTTGTTAATTAAGTATTTTGAGATTAGGGTAATAACCATAACTGCTTGCCAAGCATTTTGTCACTTTTGTCATCAGAAAGCTTAATTTATACATTCACACCAATAATATTACATTTTCGATAAGTTCCTGTACTTGTTATACTGGGTTGAATATCCGATATGCACAATGATATACCTAAACGCTCATACTGTCCGCCACAGCATAACAGCGATTGTCCTAAGTGAGGCTGTCTAAGCATTGATATCTACGTATGTATACATATTCATTGTTCTCAACCCCACAAACCAAGTTTCTAGTAACATAAAGTAGGTCCAGGAAACGCTTGCCTATTAGTGTGCCTTTACTTGTATATTAAATCATAAGTTAAATATTTATTGACTACTAGACTATTAAGAAATTTCAAAGAATGTTATGTAAAATTATTTATTTTAATTATTCAAAGTTTACAATATACTTTAAGAAGCTTCCTTAGACATTTAGAAACCTTTTAGACCCACGTAGAAAAGACTAATGTCGTTGTACTTATCTAAAAATAAGAAATATATCATCTCATGTTTCCGACTTAACTTGGATAATGAAAATTGAAAATTACAAGATTTTGAAATGAAATAACTTAAATTTTATGAGTCGAGACGGTAGTCTTGGTTAAATCAATATTAAGACTGTAAAAATTCTTAAAAACGAATTTATTGTACCTACCTTTCATAAGCTTTATATACAATTTAAATGGAACATTCTTTGAAAGGTACTTACCTAATTGGAAATTTATATGGTAGGGTGGGGCGATTATTGAACGTTTAAAAATCTCTTACTTATATAGTCAGCCAGTGCCTAAGCATACCTTATTCGAAATTTATATGCATTCTTTAATTTATCGTTTTATCCTTAATTCGTTAAGATCTTTTTATTTTATACATAGATTTATATTTTCTAAATCAACTCGATGTTATTTATTACATGTTATATCATCAATTGGTGCTAAATTATACTTAAGAAATGTTACATTTGATGTAACATTTAAAGCAAATTTCCCTATTTACGTTTCGTCGGCATTAAAAGTAGATTGTTACTTTTAGTCTCTATTTGTATGACTATACGAGTCAGAAGCTGATTATCTGAATTTGATGTTGACTGTACATACGTATTAAGTATATATTTTGTTTGTTGGCGTTGTTATTTGAAATAATATCTCATATAATATTATCTATCCTGTTTTTAAGCATTATTTATAAAGTGCAAAAATTCAAATAACGAACGGGATTCAAAAAAGCGGAACTACTCCATTCAGTCATAATACTGTGTATGAATAATTATTTAAACTGTTACACTTTTATTTATTAAATTACGAAAAGGTTAAATGATACATAGGTAAGACTAAAGCGCAGTTCTACTGTTACATTATATTATTAGAATGACACTTATTCAATATTGTACAATTGATTATCATCACCTCCTAAAAGCAATAAATAATAATGTTAATGTCACTTACAGGATTCATTAAGAAAGTTTATTGATATTACATACAGTAAGATGATTAACTTATTAAAGATTAACAATTATGTTACTTTAAAACACGATAGCATTCTTTATCAGTAGACGAATTGAGAAACAAGTTAGCGAATATCAATTTGAAGGTAACATTGTATGCTTTAAGCTTTAATTAAAGCCTCAATTTGTGGAGGAGCAATGCAAAATTAGGTCTGCTACTGCGCCTGCCGCGCGCCACAGTACCTCCGTGCCTTTCAGTATAGCATAATTCAGTGACAATATTTCCTTCTGCCTTCTGGCAACGTAACAACGACACATCTCGTATTTTTAGGGTTCCTTACCTCAAAAATAATAAAACGGAACCCTTATATACATACATAGGTAGGATCAGTTCATTGTCCGCCTGTCAAAAGACCCTTTGTCTCTGGAGCGCGTAGAGGTAGCATGCTGAAATTAATATCAAATACTCAGGCCTGCAATCCGTTGAACCTGTAAAAAAAATTTTAAGTCAATATAATCAAAAGATACAGTCATTGAATAAAAAACTGTATTATGTCATTGACCAATATAAAATTATTTAGAAGCCCTGGGTGGCTCTGCTCTAAGACTGGACAGGTCAAAACGCTCGGAAAAACCGGGAAAAATCGTCGAGACTCGATTCCTGTGATAGACGAAATATTTACATACAGGACCTACAAATTTTTACGGAATCCTCGGTGCGCGAGTTCGACTCGCACTTGGCCGGTTTTTTTTGCCATTTAGCTACGTATCCTCACTAAATTGCTATTCTTAATTTAACTAGGTAGATATTTTTGTCTTATAATTATAGTATTACACATTTTAATTAAAAAAATACTCAACCTATTCGTAAAACGCCGTTTAATATAGAGAAGTGGGTCCTATCTCTACTCGACGCTAAATTTGTTTCTCAATTCCTAGGGGTACCTACTAGACCTCATCGCAATATTTCTTTGTTTATTTATGTCATTCGTTTAACCAGAAGACGCGGCTGTTTTAAAATAACTCAACGTTGAATAGTTTGTTGAAAATTAAATAGAGCCTATATAGTAAGTAAATATTTTATACAACTACTTATTTATTTATGTCTTAGGTAAATGTCGTCGTTTAGTATTTTATGTCAAAATGTAAAAAAAGGATTAACTTCGCCGGCATCGCATCATATTTGTCAATCAACGCTAAATTACTCGTATGTACGAAGAAATTTTGCGATGGGAACTTAGGCTGTAAGGGACACAATTATATAAGTACGGCGTAAGTACTTACTTTCTGAAAACATACTTTAATTATATGTATTAACTGTTCGTGA
Source organism: Clepsis dumicolana (assembly GCA_963691665.1). Classification (NCBI taxonomy): domain Eukaryota; kingdom Metazoa; phylum Arthropoda; class Insecta; order Lepidoptera; family Tortricidae; genus Clepsis; species Clepsis dumicolana. The sequence continues at coordinate 25,298,889 of OY829505.1, read as the reverse complement.
AGTAAATCAACTTGACACAAATACATTATCGTAATACCTAATCATAGTCTTTAGCCAAAAGGTACAACTTAAACAGTTTCTTTTATTAATTTGCACTTAGACAAAATAGCCAATGCAAAGAGTAATGTTTAGATACATTTTAGAATGAAAGTTACACGATATAGCATTATTTGTTAATGGAGGAATAAATTCTTAAGGTGTTAATTACTATTTTTAGAATCTTTAAAGAAAGTAATAAAAGTTACAGCAAAATTCGACAATCATTTCAATTAATTTTATTATTTTGTTTTGTTTAAACTATTGTTTGTTAATTTATTCCACCTACTTATTTTCTTACAAAGTTAAGAAAGTGTTACTTAAATTGAAGTTTTCTCTCCAGTGAATGTTAGAGGTACTTACAATATTTACACGAAGCGCCGTTTCCTAGTTAATTATTATGAAAATATTTTAAACATCAATTGATGAAGTTGGTAGTTTAAATAAGTTCGTATGAGTCACGGCTAGCCTGTCTCTTCATGTTAAACTACAGAAATCGGATTAACTGTGTGAGTGTGTTATAAAATAGCGCCGTGACTCCGGCGCATCCGATCACGTTTTGAACGGCTAGCTCGCGCGGCGTCTTCTGGCTTGTCGGGCATTGCGCTCCTTGAATAGGACGCAGCGAGTGCTGGCAGTGCGAGCCGCGCGAGCGCCTGCGCGCTTCAGACGGCGCTTCGCAACGTGGAACAGAAACACTGATTTCTGTCTGTCACGCGTTGCGTTAGCCTTGCCACAACGACATGGGATACTTGTGTCCATTTACATTATTATATTATGTAGTAGCAAAGTAACAACACGGGTTATTAGTAAAGAATAGATTAAAAGTTAAGTTATTTATATTATAATTAGACGTAAATAGTGTTGTTAACATTTGAGTGAATTTTCTAAACTTAGAAAGCTTTGTCAGTCACGAGAGTCTCGAAGAGAGGGCTGTTCAGGTATGTTATCATATTGTAGTACTACTCTCAAGTTTCGTAGATGGTGGTGTGGTGAGAACCCTAGCTAGATATCCACGTTAACCTTGCTTTCTATGTTGCTCAAACCCACAAACACTATGCGACAAAGTATTTTGGTTCAGTACAAATTATTGTTTTCTATTTTTTGTTGATTCTGTAGAAAATGTATTGCAACTTATCCATGAGGCTAAAAGATATTCCTGCTCATTGTTATCTTATTTTTGGTTTGCTTACTCAGTATCATGTACTTAGTCAAGGGCAGCTTTTTCTGTTTTCTAGAACTTGTAAGCTAACACCAATGGTACAATTTATATTATATACATCTTTGAGCCCACCTTATGTGATCTTAAAAGCTAAGTTTACTGAAGCGTTATTTTTATATAATGTACAACTGTACTTGCCGAAATAGTTCCAAATGCAAACACTTGAGTCCTATTATCATAGAGAATTCTGTTCTTTTTTGTTATATCATTTTTAATTTATTATTTTAGATTATGGTAATCTTAAATACCTAGTGTAAGCAGTTTGAATTTTACTTACTTCATTTCTATACAATTTCCGTAACGTATTCCGACATTTTGTTTTGGGCCGCTTAGTGTATTGTTAACCATCATTAGTAGGACTGGTGTTTTTCTCATTTTTGGTTTAATTATACTTTGATATACCCATCGTTTTAATTTAATTCCAAATTATTATATCAAATTGTTTTTAAGTAGTAGACTTATTATGTTTTCTTGTCACTCATATTCCATGGACGAGTTTTTATATACAGATTAAAGCGCTTAGTGATTTACGATGTCTATGTGTATTGCAAACGGAACGGTGCTAAAATAGAAGCTATATGCAAATTAGACTTATTAAACTTGTCCGTGTAGTAAGCCGCTGTTTTTTCATGGTTTTGTTTTGTTGAAAAATTGTGTTGTAATTAATTTCATCATTCAATTTGAACAAATAAAGGTTTATATATTTTCTTAATTGGTTTTCTTTTTTTTATTTCAATAGCTTCGCTATGCACTTAGTTGTTGCGCTTTCTTATGTTTAAAAGGTATCAGTTGTTTTTAATATACTACTTAATGCTAACGCAAGTTCATTTAGTTTCTGTGTACTTACGTAAATATCGTTTTCCAGGGCGGGCTACTCCAGATTCTGAAAACAAGGATTCAAGATACGGGCATTCTCCGAGCAACGAGGCGCACGGCAAGGTCCGCGTAAACCCGGCCACGCAGGGCGCTTCCACGTCGGGCGAGTACCACAGCGACTCGCTCAACAACAACACGCCGGCGCCCGGCGCGCCGCCGCAGCGCCCTGCCGTCCGGCGCCGCATCCGGCGGAGAGCCAACTCCGCCTCCAACGACCCCGCCGAACAACTCACAGAGATGTCCGTCAGAGGGCTCAACCTCTTCCGATACGCCTCGGTCAACGAAGGTGTTTACCAATGCACTGAGTGTGCTAAAGAGAACATACAGAAAACCTTTAAAAACAAGTATTCATTCCAGAGGCACGCTTTCCTGTACCACGAGGGCCAGCAAAGAAAAGTTTTCCCTTGCCCCGTCTGTTGCAAAGAATTTTCCAGGCCAGATAAAATGAAAAACCATATGAAGACCACCCACGACTGCTACGTGCCAAAAGACTGCGTGTATCCGCCGAACGCGTTCTTCATGCTGCCGGGCATGGAGGGCCCGCTGCCGGCCGGCATCAAGCTGGAGGCGGCGCCGGCGGCCGCGCCCGACCCGGCGCACGCCTGACCGGCGCCGGCGCCCGCCCATCTCGGATAAGTATTACTACGACTATCTATTCCACTTACGATACATGTTTATTGCGGACCGCTAGCCATTTGTTCTCTTTAGGGTCTCCTGAGACTCGTTTACATCATGTTTCTTGTAAGAGAATCGTTTGCATTCTGTTTCTTATTATCAGAGTTCATTAGAAGTAGTATCATTCTATTTTTTGAGTAAAATTTGTATGTACACTTTTACCGATTGCATATATATTATATATGTTTTTCCAATCATACTGTTATGCATTTAATATCTAATGTTCGTTACATAAAGGTTATACTTGTTAAAAATTACGGTTGTGCAAATTTATTAGACAATAAATGTTGAGGCCAGTTACGCAATAATTGCAAACAGCAAGTTATTATATCTTTATAGTATGAGTAAGTAGCATTAAAGGGTGCTGTTCAAGTCTGATTCCTGCCTTCCATTTACGCACTGCTGTAAACCTGACACTAGCAATGTTGTAATGTTTTATTCATGTTGTTGCCCAGAAATATATAAGTAAAAGTAGGTGTGATACCGTAAGACATAACCAAAGACTGTAATTAACATATTAAACTGTTTTCGCAATAGACATTTAATCACGTTCTACTTGTCGAGCATACGATTTTGTGTGGAGTCAGAGCATAGCGTCGGGACTAGAGCGGGCGAGCGCGGCGCGCCGCCCCCGCCCCCGCCCCGCCCGAGGACCCCGGGTCCCGGTGACGGACCACGCTCCCACATATTTATGTACCTATATAACTATACTGTAGAGAAGTTATTAATGTCGTTATAAACTGATAAATATGCAAAGAGTTGATAGCATATAAAAATCAAGTGCCTATACTCAGTGTTTTCCTCGTTGTGCTGAATTTTATTCACACAGTTCGGTAACGAAATGAAAGATGATTTCATAAAACACTCTCTTGTCTATTTGTAAGTGCCTTGAAACGTAGGATTATGTCGTTAACATAATATATCAATTTTATTGGTAATTGTTTATGATTGTGAAATTTTCATAACTATTTTAATATAACTATTATCATGTCCTTAAATTTTATCTATTAAAGACTTATTATATAGATTAATATTATGTAAATGTTTAAAATATATTAGTGAGCCTATATTGTTAATACATAGCTATAATTGTGAATCTTTGAAAGAGAAGTATATTTTCAGATTTATCGATAAATACCGGCCTGATTAGTAAGGTAGGTTCGTATCGTACGCAAATAATTTGATAGTGCCATAGCACAAATGAATGTTGTATATTGCGGACGTTGCAGCAGCAGCGGCAGCGGCACCCGCCAGCCGCCAGTCTGCTGTTAGAGTAGGACCACGCGGCTCGCGCCCGTCGGACGACAATCAACAGTTCTTCCATTAATAAGGGAAATCTAATGTTAAACTATAAGTATAATCTTACGACTAATCTCCATTTTAATTATAAGTTACTTGTTTGGAAATAATTACGATTTGATCTATTATATATATTTAAGGCCCAGCCCTAAAATTATTAATATGTATACTTAAAAATATTGGCTACAAATTGAGTTTTTGTCTTTTAATAATTAGCGCACAAGTTTAATATAGTTTAGTATACGTTAAGTTTATCATAGATTTTCATAGGCCACGTTTTTTGTATATAATTAACGGTATATTTACTTGCAGTAGTTTATTATGCACCAAGAGGTATTAATTACGAGCAGCGGCGCCGCTCGGTGGCTCGCTCACAGATAGCATATTTATCTGGACATGCAATTTCTGTAGTTTCTTCTTTATTTTTATTTCTCCTTCAATTTCCCACTACAAGTTATGGTTTTTGAAATGTAATTTTATCTCAAAAATGTAACTGTGGTGGAATGTTATTTTCTTTTCTTCTTTTTGTAGTATTTTATTTTGTGATATTAGTGCTAACTAAGTTGGCTTTTCTGTTCATTGTTGAGTTATTATAATTCTTACTTTTTGTCTTAAACCAAGCTGCAAGGCAGCACTTTTTTTTTCAAATCATTAAAACAGTTATGGACATTGATAGAACCTAAGTATTACAGTATGATTCGACAAATCCAATGAAACAAAGTCATTTTAATACAAGCTTATTTTCCGACTGTACTTTTTGTTGTACGTACGTGTATAGTCATCCAACTTACATATCAATACCAAATTTCAAGTCGATGTCATTAACTACTAAAGAGTTTCCTCCTGCGAAGACTATTCTGGCCGTACCACCAGCATTTCACTACCAGATTATTGTATTGTCACGGACTTATGTAAGGTATGCAAAATTTAATCTCTATCGGTTGCGGATAACTGCTATAAAATTCAATTGCAAGATTTGGCTCAAACATACTTACATACATATATACACTTACATACAACAATTGCAAGTTAACTAAAAGCTTGTTATTAAAGGCACGAACTGAGAAAATCGATCTTCTTTTTGTCCCTCGTGCAGCCTAAAATACCTTAGGTACATGTATAAAGGTCGCAGAATCTTATTATCAGTTCGAACTTCTGTTCACTGCATGTTGCTTATTAATTAATTGTTTGTTGCATCAATAAAAACAATAAATTTAAATTTGAGCTAGGCTTACCCCCCAACAGGTAATACAAGGCTAATATTTCTGTATCAAAGAAAAGCCTCGCTCCTCTCAAAAACTGAACTAAGCAATCGGTTTCGTCAGTTTAAGTATTTTTTTTTTACAATTTAAGTAAGTGCAATTTAAATATATCAAAGTGTTGTTTTTTTTTCTATATTCTATTGATTTTAGTTTACTAATCACGCTGATCAGAATTTTAACAAACTATTTCTACTGTTCGCTTGTTCAGAATATAACTATTAGTACTACCTAACTTCCAATCGTTGCCTAACTACTTACATGTACTGATAATAAATCGGATTTATCGTAAGGTGCAACTTGTATAAAAAATTAGCGCGGCGGCCCCCCGCCAGGCCGTGTTCAGTAAGTAAATCGAATCGCGCACGTGGCGGTGGCTGAGAACGAAGTTTACGCAAAACCTATACCTATATTGTCTTGGACCTATATCGCTAGAAGAAATTGAGTTGGGTATTAATTTTAAAAAAGCGAAATTACAAATTTCGGCCATATGCTTATTTAAGATACCATCAAAATTTTTTGTAGCAATTTTTTACATATAGAATTCAACAAACGTTCTTTCCCACTTGTGGTACCTCCACTCACTGCTCCCATGCAAATACTGGCAGCAGCAGCACGTGATGTTGACAGACGGCGTAGGCTGTAGGTACACTGCACAGCGATGCCAACAAGACCAGTGTCTATCTACTTTTAGACTCGTGGCATGGGGCTTATGACGAATCCAAATCGTTTTTTTGTTGTAATTTTTGTGACCACACTGCATTACATAGAACCTAATTCAAATCTTTTTATTTAGATGGTTTCATTTTATAGATAGGTGTACTTTGTAATCGTTTTAGACATCAAAGCTTTAACGATTAATTGATGTTTTTGAAACAAATTTATATTTTATTGTAACAGGAAGTCTAAAATAGGTTTTATATTGTAAAGAAGAGAAACGATCTTACCATCGCATTAAATAATGTGAAACATGTAACATTACAAATAATCCAAATAAAATATAAACAGTAAGCTTTCTTTTATTTCTACATACAACGAAGTACTTACCTACCGATATAACGCTGACTAGAGTTACATAAACAGTTCCCATTTCAGATTACGAGTTCACGTATGACGAAGAAGGAGACAGCAACGGCATGCCGGTAATAACATTAGAGGTTATGTCGGACTCATCCAACGCCGACATGTGCCCCGACGGGAGCTCCAGCGACGTGTCGTCCCACAACACGACGGGGTCGGACGCTCAAGACGCTCCCAGTGTTCATTTTCTGGGTAAAAAATTTCTAACTAATGGAGTGCACGATTCTGAAATTTCCGACGATAATAAAGAGCAGGAGTCCGCTAATGAAACTACAAAAGCGAAGAATGATCTGCTGGAATACATGACGAGGATGGACGGCAGTGTTGTGTGCAAGCTGTGCGGAGAAATACTCCAGAGTCGAACGCATTGGTACAGACACAAGTACAAAAGACATGTCATACAGCCGCTGAATCCAGCACCACTCTTTCAATGCGAACAATGTCTTGTCTTCTTTAAGAGCAGAAAAGGTACTAACACTTTTTAACTTTCCCATGCCATACACTCAACGAAAATGTCTAGACGTCCATCCCGTAGGAAAGAAAGTCTGAAAGGCGTTTGATTGTTGGAAATTTTAGAGCAGGTTAAGTAGGTGCCCATCAAGCCAAGCGAAACCATATAAACCTTTGTATACTGAGGCCGACTTGCACCGACTTCGGTTGGGCATTAACCCGTGGTTATTGACATATTTGTATCGTCTCTGTTAACCCCGAGTCATTGCCTATAACCCAGGTCGTTGCAAATCGGGCGAAAATAGGTTTAGGTATCACTAAAATCAGGGCTGCTAGACCAGCAATGCTGGAGTTTGGGAGTCTTACAATAGGTACTACCTATACAAATATTCTTTATGGAACACATGTACAATGAGATTACAAATAACAATAACCTAAAGAACTTGAAATGAAAAACTGAAAACCCGATATGTCACTCCCACAACTGAGACAAAGAATTAAATATACATACCTACGTTCAGCAAACGTTACGTTCCAAAAACATAACCCTCCTTCGGCAGTTGGGTAAAAAACAGGATACACAATAGGCGTGTACTATAAGTAAGTGGGAAGCCGTGGTGTGGTAGCCTAGTGATTTGACCAAGGCCTCACGCCTCTTCCAGCAGGGGCTCGCACCTCTAGTTTTTTGGAATCTATGTGCAAAAAAAAAACATTTGAAAATTTATAATTACCTACTTAAATTTGCATCAGTTCTTATTCTGCACTGGGTCCACTTGTGAGAGAAGGCCTGCCCTGTAGTAGGGCGTAATTTTTTATTACTTAATTAAACTTATAATTATTAAAAAAAATAAGCTGATGATGATGATGATGGTCTTATCAAAACTAAAACTTATTAATACTTTATTTACATAATAAAAGCAATTTACAATGACATTAAATCTAAGCTTAAACTAAATAAACTACAACTTAAAACTAAATTAAATCTAAATAAGGCCCCCGTGGCATAGTGCCCAAAAGGCTGGCAGCGTTGCCTCGCTGAATAGCGATGCTGATTCTTTGAGAGAGAAAACTGCCAGCCCTTTGGTCACAAGTTGCATCAACTAAGCGCTTTTGTAACTCAGAAATAAGCTTGTAAGCGCTGGGACCCCATGGACCCAAAGTTTCAAACCCGACAGGAACAAAATTATAATTCGGACCGAGAGATTGATACTTAGAATTTTTTCTATTTTCAGCCGTTTCTGCCGCCGCACCAGCTTTTTGTGTGGTTCCCTGGAGATGTGAGGGTGCTACTGTATCGACACAGGTCGCATCCCAAACCAGAACCCTACCCATTCTCCAGGGAATCAGAGACATACCGTCCGGCCTTTTGCCATCGTCGCGGGCAATGCCGCTTGGCTCCAAAATGGCCGGCACGTTCGCAGAGGCAAGAGCCCGGCGGATTATGTCATTGAGCGCGGCATGACGGGAGAAACGGCCGGCGCTCTTTTGACAGGAAAGACCATGGTGTCCCGTTTCGTCCACATTGGTGCCACAGAGGCAACGGTGTGGTGAACACAGCGCAACACCCAGTCTTAGCCCGACTGCAATTCTCAGTGTTTCAGGCTCAAGAAAGGTTCCGGTGTTAACGGAAGGATAAGCATGAAGCCAGTCACCGGATTCCTTTCTTGCCACAGCCAAAAGCCTTGCGCGGTCTGGGCCTGAACTGGAACTGAGAATATTAGAATAAGTTAATTTGGATAGTGTGTCATCCCAGCTCCGTTGGAAATTTGGATAAGCGGGAGGATTTTCACCCGGACAAGCCATTAGCCAAGCATTCCTAGCATCGACCAAACCCGTCGTCTCGTAGTTTGAAGGACAATCCTTTAGGATTTTACCTACGAGGGTGGACGTGCTGTGGACAGATGATAGGAACGCTGGTAAAGCAACACTAGAAATTTTGCGGATACCTAGCCCACCATATCTGATAGGAAGGGAAGCCTGGGTCCAAGATTGCCCATTGAATTGTAAGTTAAGTATAGATTCCAAAGAAGTTTTCATAAGGGAATCAATTAAGGTCAGAGAATTTTGATGTTTCCAAAAGGGACAACAACGAAGCAAATAAGTAAATTTTGGCACAAAAAGGCAAAATTTTAGAATAGTGATAGCAGTGTGAGCACTGATTTCCAGCAGCCGGTCTGCAGAATTTTGAAATTTTGAAACAGTTTTTGCGATTAAATCTGGAATGGCATCGTCGAAGATTGGTGACCCTAGGAGGCTTAAGTTTTGCTTATCGACAATTTTGATATTTGGACAAAGTAAATTAAAATGTTGGAAGAGATCGGATCGGATCGCGTTGTTTATGAACAGTTCGCATTTATTAAAGTTTAGATCTAAACCAATGGCCTTAAATTTATTTATAATTTCTGAGAGATCTGAAAGTACCGTAACTGCATCACCTCCTAGGGAACCATCATCAAGATACCATACGTTAAATTTGGACTTTAAATTTTGAATGATGGGGTTAATGGCTAAACTGAAAATGGCTGGTCCGAGGGGATCACCCTGCTGACAGCCGACTTCAGAAGATAATTCGTTGCTTTTGTACATTAATTTAGAAGGTTCATGATAACAGTTAAGTAGGTAATTATAAATTTCCGGAATATTATTCCTAATTTCTGTGAGCAAGGTGTCCCTGTTTACCGAATTAAATGCATTTTTGACGTCAATTTTGAGTAAAACCTCACACTGATCGTTATTAAGGTAGGTGCGCAGGGCATGGACTGCCGCTTCGCACCCACCTTTAGTACCGAAAACTAATTAAATTGGTTCAAACTAAGGTTGCAATTTTGAAACTATGTGACGAACTGAAATTTTAGAAGTTAATCGCCGAAATGTAGAGCCGACCGCAATGGGTCTGACACCTCCGTCTTTTTTAGTGAGCGCAATTAGGTTGGCTCCATAAAGAACGGGAACTATTTCGGGATTAACATTGCCAGACAGCATGAGGTTTATTAATTTTGTTAAAGCGAGGATTAAATGTTTGCCTGCGTCGCCCACACAGTGAGAGGTAAGGTCTTTTAGGTGTTGGGGAGCAAGTCCGTCAAGACCTGCTGCAGAACCGGTTTTAAATGAATAGATTGCATTCACTGTGTCTTTCTCGTGAATGTTTAAACAAACATCGGGCGACGTAGGCGGGTCCAAAAAGTATGCGTTTGTAGGAGCTCGAGGGTGTTTAGTTTGTAAGGCCGAGAGTGTGTCGCTATTATCTGGAGATAGTACGTCACTGGAAAAAAGTAACCGCGCGGCCCCCTTCAGGTCTCCGTCGCTAACTTTAGATTCCACTTTGTTTTTAAAATAATTTTGATTGCTATTTTTGCCTGTACTAAAAACTGTAAGGCAAGGCGGTGAATAATTTTAACAATTGTTTTTTATTTTTTGGGTAAGAGAAATCTTAGACGATTTATCGTCTTTAACGTGAAGTGTATTAAATGGGAAAAGTAACAAATTCTGCCAGTCCGCATAGCTATTATTGTCCAAACATTTCGTTATAAGTTGAGCCAAATGAGTAGCGACGGAGATCCGGGCGCCACGGGGAATTCTTTTTACCACCTTAACATTGTTTTTTAAGTGGCTCAAATGCAGATGGAAGGGAATAGTGGGTGGATTAGTAGGAGTACGGTTTGTATTTGGGGAGACAGGATTTATGTACAAGGGGGGGGCATTCTGACTTAAACATTTGTGCAATTTGGATTTGTGAATATTCAAACCTCTACTACTACTAAATGTTCTACTGCATATTGGGCATACATGTGACGTACCATCTACGGGTTGCGTTGCATTCTGCATATGATCTAAGGGCATAAAAACACAACACAACGGAAAACTAAATAGAAAAATAGTCTGACAGCCGCGACAAAACTGCACTGACGGGGCTCCGCCAAGAGCGGCGCGTGCGGGAGTCGCGGGGACTCAGGCCGGCGTGGAAAGAGGTCGAGGTGGCCGGGATGCACATGAAACAAACATTATTATTAGTATTTAATTATTAAAATATTTGGGAGCTTTATTTGAAATCGTGTTGACGTTTTATTTGTATCTAGAAACCACAAAAGAAGTAATTTTCAGACCCGAGGGCGGCTGCTACCCTCGGCCTCTTTACAACCTGAATAAAAACACTATAGGTAAGATCCTTTTCATCATTCATGCTCTGAAAATAGGTTGCATTTTAACACGAAATCCGTGGTGGTCGCGGATGAGCAAAGTAATTGCTTTTAGTTCATAAATATGGACCTCCGCAAAGTAACGCCTGATTCAATAAATTAATCGCTTAAAGCTTGAAAATTTAAACAAAAAAAAAGAAAAATGTTCACAAATGAGCTCATCGTCTACATACCCACAAAGATTTATTATATTTCTGTTTTTTTTTTTAATAAGGAAAAATACGACTTTCTTAAAACCAAATGAAACTTATAAATTCTCATAGATTTGGTTTTATTTTTAAAACAAGCGCACTGGCCACCACGACGATCGGACGTAATAAGAAATTTTACAAAAGACCGCATCTGACCGCATGAATGCGCCAAGAGCGTGAGGCCAAAAAAAAAAACCGGTCAAGTGCGAGTCGGACTCGCGCACGAGGGTTTCGTAGAAAGATTTTAACGCTTTTCCCCAGTGTTTTAAAAAGTCCAGTGTTAGCAGAGCCCTGCTCCTAAGCAAAATGTACGCAGTGTGGGTCAACTTATATTGGTCTGCGAAATCTACAGACGGGCATAAAAATGTAAGATTTTGAGACTTTTATGAGTGGTTGTGCTATAAGAGCTACCTTCATACCAAATTTCAAGTTTCTAGGACAAATGGAAGTACCCTTTAGGTTTTGGATTTCGGCAATTTGTATGGAAATAGCCTTTGTAATGGCTGTATCTTTTGATTGCGTTGACTTAGAAGGTTGATTTTTTCACAGCTTCAAGGGACCGTAGGCTTAAGTATTTGATATTAATTTCAGTATGCTACCTCGACGCGTTCCTGAGAAAAAGGGTCTTGACAGACAGACAGACAGACAGACAGACAGACGGACACAAAGTGATCCTATAAGGGTTCCGTTTTTTTCTTTCGAGGTACGGAACCCTAAAAATGGTTCAGTGAGCTTACTTAATAGTTTTCTTATTAAGTTTTTATTGTATTGTAAAGTGCAAATAAGCATATTTTTGGCGAAAAATTACGAGTTCAAGAGAAAATTTTGATTTGACGCGTGAATCGGTAAAATTAGAGCCAAAGGCAGTCATGAAAAACTTATTACCTCCAATTTCAAAGAAAATATGTTAAATAACGGTTTCACTATACTGACAGACAACGCACAGCCTAAACCACTGGACCTAGAGACTTGAAATTTGGCGAACATATACCTTGAGTATATTTGAGGTGCATTGAGAAGGAATTTTTCGAAATTCCCACGGGATAGGGAACTAGCCGAGTTTGAAACCTTTCACGGGGGCAAAGCCGCGGGGCATAAGCTAGTTTATAATGACAAGTAGAGTGTTGAAGTCGAGTGAAAAAGTGATCCATTACATCCTCGAGCTATTGACGCCCTAGCTCGCTTCGCTCGCTCGTGCGACTAAATATGTATCTCAGGTGTAATGTATTGCTTACGACCCTTGTTTATCAATCTACTATTTACTTAAGCTGAGAACATAACAATTATTGTTCAATACTTAACATTTTTCTAGGGTATATTGGGCATCTGGCTAGCAGGCACAGTGAAGTTTTAATAGAGCCAAGCCCCGTTATAACACGAACTGAAACTGAATCCGACCCTGAAGCGCTGTCGCTGCTGACGCTCCCTGGACTGAAGCAGGAGGCGGACCCGGAGCAGGCCATACCCAAGTCAACTGTAGCAAACCATCAAGCACCTGCACACAAACAAGCGACGACCAAAACTGCAGACTCTAAAAAGTCGAGCAAGGGAGGCAAAGGTAAATAAACTGTTCTTATTTAGGGATCCGAACCAAAATGGTAAAAAAGTGTGACTCGGTCTTTCTTTCTGTCACAGCTGGTGGTCTCGTTACTATTAGGTATTGCTATCAAGTTGAAATTTGGAATGTATTGCCAATCTATAGAAAGTATCTAATTAAATATACATTAACATTACATTATAGTCGTCCCACGATAACTCTGCAACGAACTGACAACAGTAGAAATCTAAAGTTTGCTTATGGCAATACTGATTTATAGTCAAACAACACGTTTTGAACTTTTAATTAGATTAAACAGGTCATCGTTCAACCACCATTAAAATACCACTCGTATTTCGATTTCTAGATTTTTTACCGTTCAACGGCAAAACCTACTATACTTTGGCAAATTTGTCCTCCAATGGACAGAGCCATTATTAAAAAAAAAACAACAACAATTTTTGATTACTACAATTCAATCAAATTTTAAAAAAAAGTACAGCTTCATCGATACTTACGATTATTCCGCCAATGTCGAGGTTGAAGAATATATTTATATTATTAATGTTTTATATCATTATTACTTATAATTAAAGAAATGTCTGAGTGACATGAAAAAAGTATTACCACAGCGTGATTTTTCTGGGTTGCCAATTAACTTAATAAAATACTTGCTTATACATTTTTTTTTCAACAGAGTCTGAAAGGGGTCTTTAAAAAGTGGGGTTACTAGGTCAAGTGGGATATTATATGAAAGGGCTCTTTTTGCACATTCAAAATCATTTTCTTAAGCGCCATAGTTTTCGAACTATAATGTTAAATGATTAAATAAATACAGTTTCCATTCCCTTATCTCCAAAGCATGCTGAGCAAAAAATCTCAAATTATAATATAATACCTCTAGACATTTATCTAGATTACAGGAAAAATAAAAGGATGTCTCTAAATAGCATTGTTTTTAGAAATCTTTAAACAATACATTAGCTCCACCATATGACAATAGATGGCGCTGTCTGTATATCTTAAATTACACGGACTGTACGTGTAAAACAGCACAAATATTATTGATTTATGATTGACTCGGACCCCTGTAATGTGAAAAGTAGGTATACAAACAGGCGTCACACAGAAACTTTTATGCCAGGTCTATTGAATTCATCTATTCTAAACCTAAAACAAAACCAAGCGTTATTAGACGTTATAGCTTAGCACAGTCAAGCTTATATGTACATACTTATAGCAGGGGTCTATAGAAAAGATCATAATTAATAATTTTACACAGCAAACGACGTAGAAGTTTAATAAACGATAAATAATCTTTCTAAATTAGGTATTTATGTAAGTGAACCACAGAATACATGATGTGAAACCAATTAATCAATTTTCCTCCTCGTTCGTTTCTATGATATATTAAAATCTAACCACTAACAATTCCAGATCATCGAAACAAGGACGACTGGGAGGAGAGACGGTATCAAGAGGAAAAGTTGGTAGCAGATATCATAGACCGCGTGAAAAGGGAATGCGAAGCGCAAGGTTCGGGCGGCGGCGCCCGCCGCGGCTACACGCGCCGCACCACCGTCATGCACACGTAGCGCCGCGCCCGCGCCCGCGCCACCTCCACATGACATGGCGGCTGTATTCTACCTGCTTGCAATGACAGTTTTAAATAGGTGCTTGGTTATTCTGTTTACATAAGTGCCAATTGTAGTAGCAAAACCAAGCGCTGTAGCAGGCAACAAGTTGACGACGAAGGTATGAGCGAACGAACTAAATATTTAAATATCCAACACACCACTCACTTTGTTGACTGATTGATATAAGGGTTCCTTCGCTAGTTCGCTTGAAAATATAAAATATTGATGGACGTAAAAAAGCTGCACTCCCTGGGAACGATTCCGGGTTATTGATTGCGCTGTTCTTTTCCTGCATATTTACAGCTACCTATACCGCGTCGTGATAATTCTACGAGTTTATGCCAATATCTCTGAAGACTCGAGTTCCTCTCTTACAAGAAAAACTTACAATAAGGCCTTCTCTATTACGGTTAAGGATTGAACGAGAGCAAAACTTTATGCTTGCGGGTTGCAATGAGCGATGCCACTGCAAAAGAGAAGTGGAAATGAAGCGCGCCTTTTTTCGTGACCATCCAAGCGACATTTGTATCTCATTGTGGTCGAGAATAAGTGGATCAACTCTCAATTACTTGTCTCAATGAAATAAAATATCCGTTCCCGCGTGACTCGTTTTTCCTGGGTTCATTAACCCTTCTGATTGTGTTGCGAGTTTATTGCGACTAATGAAATTTAAGTGCCAAATCTAGTCCAAAATGTAAATAGATTAGTATATAAGTAAAAGCTAATGACTGGAATTATTATTCCCAGAAAGCATTTATTAATCATGTCCGTAGTTAGGATGTAAATATGATAGGTTAAAATTATTACTTGTCAGACATTATAATAATTATACTACGTGCTGTCATCCTTCTGTCAAACTTTAAATTACTCGAGGGATCGACCATTTATTGCCGATGACGTCATGATGCATATACATATTTTTGTACCTATTAGGTTAATTCAGGTACCTAGTATTTCCGTAATTAATTAATTCAATCTCTCCACTTGGTATTGATACTTGTCATGAAACACAAGTAAGTACAATAGTCTTTTATCTACACACATATCACAAGTCCTCTACAATGCGTTCAGAAACCGTAGAAAATGACCAGCATTGTTGTACGCCGTCGCCTTCTCGCCGACAGCGCCAGCCCCAGCACCACCAGCAGTAAAGTAGGTAATCGATTCGATAACATTCGATGTTTCAAATTTGAAAACCAACGTAATTTACAATCATAGTGAAATAAAACGGCTCACTCACGTATATAAGTCGAGTTCAGTCCGACATGTACAAATAATAATGTGATAATTTACAATAAAAAAAAAAGGTTTACGAAACGTCAGCTTGGTATGTTTGTCTACGATTAAAAAAACCGGCCAAGTGCGACTCGGACTCGCGCACGAGGGTTCCGTAGAAAGATTTTACCGCTTTTCCCCAGTGTTTTAAGAAGTCCAGTGTTAGCAGAGCCCTGCTCCTAAGCAAAATGTACGCAGTGTGGGGTCAACTTTTATTGGTCTGCGAAATCTACAGATAGACATAAAAATTTAAGATTTTGAGACTTTTCTGAGTGGTTGTGCTATAAGAGCTACCTTCATACCAAATTTCAAGTTTCTAGGACAACTGGAAGTACCCTTTAGGTTTTGAATTTCGGCAATTTGTATGGAAATAGCTTTTTTAATTACTGTATCTTTTGATTGCGTTGACTTAGAAGGTTGATTTTTTTGAAGGCTTGAGTACTTGTTTGATATTAATTTCAGCATGGAGGTGGAGGTAGCCTCCACGCGTTCCAGAGAAAAAGGGTCTTGATAGACAGACAGACAGACAGACGGACGGACAACAAAGTGATCCTATAAGGGTTCCGGTTTTTTCTTTTGAGGTACGGTACGGAACCCTAAAAACAGTCAAATTCGTGACAGGTATGGGTATGATATGCCTTCGCCTTCTAAACCCATCTTAGAGTACTTATAATATGTGTGTAGATAATGTATGCAATAAGTAATGTATGCAACTCCACATAATTAGGCCTTAAAACACTCGTGTGATCCTATTATAAAACTCAGCTTCGCCTCGTTTCATACAAACACACTCGTGTTTTAAGGACCCTCATTTTGTAGCAATTTCATAAACTGCTATTACATCATTATTATCTTTTAGGTAGGTACGCAACTACGTGTTTTTAACATTGATAGGTTTTAAATACCACCAGGCCAGGCCAAGCCAGGACCAGGCGAGATAAAAACTTGTAGTACTTAATAATAGTATGTATAGTAGGTACCTAATAATGACGTTTAATACATATATTCTCGCCAACGGCACCAAATGTTTGATCCCTGGTGATCTCTAATGCATTTCTTGTATTTACAATGTTTATTTAATAGGTAAGTATAAATAAAGAATGGTTGTAAATTGAGAAGCATACTTACCTCCATAAAACATTTATTTTCATGTTAAGTGTAGGATAGGAAGACGATTATAAATTTTGGACTTTGAGAATTTTGTGGTGTTGTGATGAAGGCACGACTTGAATGGCTGTACCTACTCGTAGCGCTGGCCCCGGCGTAAAGGGCATGGGTATTTATTTAATTTGGTGCAAATTGGCCGGTTTGTTAAAAAAAATAAACAAAAAAATGTTTCAATAGCAAACTTCATCTAAATTGAAAGATTGTAATACAAGGACTATAAAAAAAAATAAGGGCCACCTTTTAGGATCCATATTAGTGATGGTATGGACCCGCAAAGTTTTAAGCGTCATGGTAATTATATTTTGCATGCTTGGTAACGACCTAAGCACATGGTAATGACAAATTACTCATTCTCCGTCACATAAACAATGTCTATAATATTGTAAATAACTAATGTGACACGTGGACTTGTTTTTTTTTATCACAATTTGAGTCTTATTTCTGACTTTTCTGACCAATTTTGGTCAATTTCAACCTTGATTTTGATTCAAAGTTTAAATTTTATTGCGAATCCTTTACGATCAATGGCAAACCTCTGGGAGTTCACGTACCCTACTTAGAGAAAGCCTAATCTATTGGGATGCTTTAAGATGAAGTTGAAAGACTTCTGGATAAACGATTTACGAGATGGACCAAGAAGTCCATGTAAAGGATTGCTTATACCTAAGTGTTGCTGAATGCCTTTTAGAAGAGTGACCATGATGTACCAGAAAACTCATCTGATGAGTTATTTAAGGATGTAGTTGAAGGCCTTTTGGGGAAACAATCACGAGATGAACCGGAAAATCCATCTACAGGGTTCCACTCCGATAGCCCGAAGAATTTTCAACCTAATTTCACTAGGCCTAAATTTCAGTATTCCAAGCGCTAGGTTCCGCCGTAATTGTAAATTATTTGTTAATTAGAATAAAACAGACCTAAACTATACCTATATTTTCAAAATCATGTATACCAAATATTTTGGTTCAGCAGAAAATAATGAAAATTCGGACTAATGATACTTTCAGAATTACAACTTTTCCGAGTTTTGGGGTGTTCTCCATCTGGAAGATTGCTTATTTAGACTTTGCTAACGGAAAATGTGCCCAGATATAAAGATTATGTTGAGGTTGTAAACCTTTATAGATTTATATTGGCCGCATACAGTTTGTCTTTGATTTGAATATGACGTTGCCTGTCCTTCGATATGTGTAGTCCAGTTCATGTTATGGTGATAAATATAATATTTAAACAATAATCTTTCATCTTCTTCGCTGTTCTAAACATGGTAGCAGATCGTTATGTGAACAAGAAGTGGAAAAACAAGTAAGTCGTAAAAATGAATAATAATATTGTAATACCAATTTTTGACGGAAGCGATTATGCCAACTGGAAAATTCGACTATTGAAATTTCTTCAATTTAAGAAATGTAAGGAAGTAGCTATTAGATTAAAAACTGGAAATGATGATTCTACTCAGTGGGATGAGATGGATATTCAAGCGACGAATTACATATACAGCGCGATTACCAACCAACAGTTGGAATATATTAGCGAGCTAGAGTCAGCATACAAAATTATATTAAAGTTCGACGAAATGAATTTAAAGCAATCCACAGCGTTACAGATTGTATGCAGAAACAATTTAGAAAATATAAAGTTAGCGAAATATTCGGATATTAATATTTTCTTCGATGAATTCGAACGATGTGTCAACGATTTGAAAAAAGCCGGCGCCATGATATCTGAAAGTGAAAAATTAAATTATATGTTAAAAGCGTTGCCCGGTAATTACAATTATATCGCCGATTTGATAGATATTTTGCCAGAAAAAGATAGAACCGTAGAATATCTAAAATAATAATGAAGAAGATGCAAAGTGAAGACGAAGAAATACCCGATACCTCGAACGCATTCAAAGTTCAATCGGAGAATAAGCCAACATGTTTTACTTGCGGAAAAGTTGGGCATGTACAAAGAGATTGTTGGTACGGAAACCGCGGTCGCGGACGCGGACATTATGCTCGAAGTCGTGGTCGTGGACGTAGTCACTATAATTTTGGACCAAACAGAGGCAGAGGAAATTACTATAACACGGAATATTATAAAAAGAGCTTTCACACATGTATTGTGAACAATTCGACGATAAATGAAGATGCTCCTACTACGAAAGGACAGATAAATTGGCTTTTAGACAGTGGATGTACAGACCACATAATAAATACCGACGAATATTTCGATAAATGTGTAACATTAAAGGAACCAATAAAAGTAAAGGTTGGAGATGGAAGAGTATTAAAAGCGACAAAGGTTGGAAGCATTACAACTTACTTTCCTGTTTATAAGAGTAGAAACAAAGTGGTAATAGACAACGTATTTTACGTAAAAGAGATGAAAGCTAACTTATTAAGCTATTCGAAGATAACAGATAATCATACAATAGTTTCGACAGGATATTTGACGAAGATATACAACATGAACAGAGAATTGATAGCAATTGCGAAGAAAGAAGAAAGACTTTACAAAGTAACCAGTTTTGTCTGTAAGGAAATAGGCCTAAATGCAGCAAGTTGTAATATGACATTGAAAGAAAAGCTACACCGAACATTTGGTCATATAAACTTCAAATATGTCGACATGATGTGTAAAAATCAAGTATTGGAAGGATTACCTAAACAAATAGAAACAGACTATATGAAGTGTGCCATTTGCGTCGAAAACAAGATGCACAATTTACCATTCAACAAAAATAGGAGGAAGGCAGAAGACATATTAGAAATCGTACACACAGATGTTAACGGACCACATAGAACTACAGGATACCAAGGAGAAAAATATTTTCTGACATTTATAGATGATTACAGCAAGATAGCGAGAGTTTATTGCATTCGATCAAAGGAACAAGTTTATGAATGCTTTGTAGAATATGTCAATCAAATGCAAAATATGACAGGAAAAGTGATAAAAGAACTAAGATGCGATAACGGAAAAGAGTACATAAATAACAGAATATTTAATTTCGCAAGAGGAAAAGGAATAATGATCAAGCCTTGCCCAGCATACGTTCATGAATTAAATGGTACAGCAGAAAAATATAATAGATCGATAATGGATATGGCACGATGCCTCTTAGCTGAAGCAAAGGTTGACAGACGGTATTGGCCAGAAGCTATAAAGACAGCCGCTTATTTGAAAAACCGTATAATGACAAATACTCCTGAGAGAAAGACGCCATTTGAAATATTCTTTGATGAGAAACCAACTGCAAAATACTTGAGAATGTACGGAAGTAAAGTTTATGTAAGAGTACCTGAAGAAAGACGAACATCAAAATGGGACAAAAAAGCAGAAATGGGCATTTTACTAGGGTACACAGATGTTGGATACAGAGTGCTGATGAATAATAGAGTAGTCATTGCAAAACAAGTAGATATAATTGAAAAAGATGTTAAGCTTATTGCTTTTGACGACAATGAAGAAGAAATCAAAAATGATGAAGAAAAATGGGAAGATACACTAGATGAAATTGAAACAGAAGACGCGATACCAAATAATAATGCCAATGAAGAGATGATGAATAATGAAAGGAGAACTTCTAAGAGACAAATTAAAGCCCCAAACCGATTTCATGAAGAATTTGGCTATTACTGTATAACGGTTAATTATTGTGATGCGATGATTCCAGATACTTTTCAGGAGGCGACTACGTGTGATGAGGCTGAACAATGGAAAGATGCTATGGACCGAGAGATAAACAGCTTAGTGAAGAATGATACTTGGAAGCTAGTAAACGCACCAGAGGAAAAAGAGGTACTAGATGTTAAATGGGTGTACAAGAAGAAATCTGCTGATCTTTATAAAGCCAGGTTAGTAGTTAGAGGTTTCCAGCAAACTACTAATGTTGATGATACGTATTCACCTGTTGCTAGGATGCAAACTTTGAAATTGCTTTTATCGTTTTGTTGTCAATTTAGCTTACATGTACATCAAATGGATGTAGAGACTGCCTTTTTGAACGGTAAAGTGTTATCGGAAGTGTATGTTAAACAACCTCTTGGCTATGATAATGGTACTGACAAAGTGTATAAGCTTTACAAATCACTTTATGGTTTAAAAGAAAGCCCGCGTGCTTGGTACGAATGTTTTAATGATTTTGTGACAACTATTGGTTTTTGAAGGAGTAAATATGATTATTGTCTTTACGTCAAAACAGATAATAACCAA
Organism: Clepsis dumicolana; assembly: GCA_963691665.1. Classification (NCBI taxonomy): domain Eukaryota; kingdom Metazoa; phylum Arthropoda; class Insecta; order Lepidoptera; family Tortricidae; genus Clepsis; species Clepsis dumicolana. The sequence goes on along the minus strand of OY829505.1, from coordinate 25,277,786 downwards.
ACTTTGTACATATTGGTCTATGTCGATGACTTATTAATTGCTTGCAACGTGAGCAAGCGGTGGCTACAATTAAAAATAAATTAAGTAATCATTTTAGAATGAAGGACATGGGAAAAGTTAGGAACTACATAGGTATTGATGTGGAGTATGATTATGCTAAAGCTAATATTTTGACTTTAAGCCAGGAAAAATACATAGAGTCGTTAGCCAAAAAATATAGAATTGAGAATTGTAAATTATTTAAAACACCGATGGAAATTAATGTCAAACTTGAGAAATGTGAATTAAATGAAGATGTTAGATACATAAACCTGATCGGAGCCCTGTTATACATTAGTTCTGGTACTCGACCAGACATTGCTTTTTGCGTTAATTACTTGAGTAGGTTTCAGAATTGCTGTGGTGAGATTCATTACAAATATGCATTGCGTGTTTTAAAATATTTGTACTTGACGAAAAGTCTCAAGCTCACTTATAGTCAGAATTTAAAAGCTAATATAATGGACTGTAACGTAGATGCCGACTGGGCCGGAGATATCATAGACCGTAAGTCGACTAGTGGTTTTGTGATTCGATTATTCGGTAATGCTGTTTATTGGAAGTCAAAGAAACAAATAACTGTAACGAAATCTTCTACGTTTGCAGAATATATAGCATTGTCAGAGGCAGTTACTGAAATATGCTTACTACGTAGTATACTTGATGATGTTTTTATAACGTTTGATGCTCCTGTAAATATTTACGAAGATAATTCAGGTGCTGTAGCTATTGCTAAGTATGGCAATTTCACAAAGAACTCTAAGCATATTGAAGTGCATTATCATTATGTTCACGAGAATGTTAAGAATGGAACCATTGATATTGTTAAAGTTAATTCAGAAGATAATGTTGTAGACATTCTCACTAAATCGTTAGGAAACGTTAAATTCTTTAAATTCAGGCAAATGTTAAATATAACTTGATTTGATACTGCCATACTTGTAATGTTTTTTAGTTGTTAATTGTAATACTATTGATGAAAGTTGCCATATAAATCTAAGGAGGCGTGTTGAGGTTGTAAACCTTTATAGATTTATATTGGCCGCATACAGTTTGTCTTTGATTTGAATATGACGTTGCCTGTCCTTCGATATGTGTAGTCCAGTTCATGTTATGGTGATAAATATAATATTTAAACAATAATCTTTCATCTTCTTCGCTGTTCTAAACAGATTAAACATATAAAAATGCAAGCTCAATACAAGACAAGTGCATATAGTCATGTCCATGGAGTCATCGTCATTATCGTGGCTAGAAAAATCTACTGTAATCCATGGTAATGAGCACCTTGGTAATTACAAAATCGATATTTCCTCCATAGCGTTTACCTTGTTAGATATTTCAAAATTGTCTATTGATTACGCTATAGCAAATCGGTTAGGCTATAAGATGAAATAAGGATAATATAAACAATTCGTGTACTTATCGAGGAATGAGACCCACGGGAATGGCAATACTATCGTGACAAAAGCCACGGTACAACTTTGTAAAAATGTAATAAATGTTTAATATTACGCTGGCGCGAAATGTGTTCACTCTGGCTTCTGAATGGTGACCAGAGGCACGCGTGAGGAGTGGCGGGGTTTGTGTAGATCTATTTAGTGCAGAGTCGCGCCACGTTGTGACATGGTGATGAGTTTAATAGGAACCAAGATATACGATGCTGTTGTTAAATTTTTTACCACGCTTTTCAATTTGTGCAATCAATAACGTGTGTCATCACTATTAAATGTTTTAGGTAAATAGTAGTTTCAGCTGTAAACGTTAGTTAAATGAAACATTTTGCAGAAGTTTTACCGAAAACTGGAAAACGGACACCCCTTGGTAATGACGTTTTGACCCTTTGGAACGCAATAACTTTTACATTACTTACTTCTTATACATATATGAAATCAAAAAGTTGTTGTTGGATATCATTCTTTATTATAAGTTACTTTTAGACACGGTAAAAATCTAACTTCATTTAGATGGTTATATTGTTGCGGACAGCCGATTTACATCAAATGAAATAATTACCCGCATGCAGATTAATGTACGGTTGAGGCCCCAGACTAACTAAGTCAAAAAGAGAGCCGCAAATAAAACGTAGGTACTTAACATAACGACGCCAAATTAGATGTGTTATGCTAATGACTGTTATTTTCATTCGTAAACTAAAACAATGTGTACGATAGAAACCAAACTGTTGTCCAAAGACTTAGTCCTTATACGATGCAGAATTTGTATTTTTAGGATTACATTGTTGCTTCCTTGAATCGGGCGTCGGTCTTCCATTATACAAATTGTTAAGTTCTTCGTTGTTCGGGTTCATGCTTTTTTCTTTGCGTTGTCTTTGTATTTGATACTTATTATTGTTGAATTTTGATGAAATTTAAAGCATCATAGCTGATGCTCACACTTAAAAAACGCAAAGTACGTAATCACTATGTACACACCTCCCTAATTATATTAAGATGCTCAATCCTGCATTTAAACGCCAGATTTCTCTTGTTGAAATCACTGGAAAATTGTTATGGATAAGTATATAAAAACCTGGTTTTACTCGGATTCCATGTACTTAAACTTACTGGAAGAAAGGCCTATTTTAGTGAAATTATTTTTCTATCCTTATTGGAGTGTAGTGATATCAATGGTAAAAATAAATTTGACATGTAGTTACGAGTATCTATCTACCTACTAAATAGCCACAAAAATAAATATACCTTATTGAAGTACATTCAAGTGTACACATAGTAGTGAGGGGCCTCCGAGCTCATCATTCACTTTATGTGTACATATTTCTATTTGTACATCATTTTACCTCTTAAAATACTAAGGTGGCTCTTATTGTTTAGCATGGCATGTCGTCATAATTTTTTAACTCTGATTCTGTCCTTATAAGTAAATAGGAATATATGATAATTCCCTAATAATAATGAGAAGTGAGACTGTACTATAAAAATACATGTAATAAAAAGTTACATTATACATAATATTATCCAATCCAATGTTATAATAATGTCAAATTTGTATTTTTCTTTGAAAGAATACCTACCTATTAAAATAATATAGGTACCTACTTACGTACCTAATTAGGTAAATTTTGCTACTTTTGCTAGCGCACATGCTCTGCTCTGTCTAAAAATGCTTGTTTACCTAACTAGGTAAGTACTTACCTACTTGTTCCATATTTTTAAAACATGATCGCGAAATGACTAACCATTTTGATTTTAGTGCTAAATAGATATTTGTGTTGGTAAGTCCTTAGTTGAGAAATGCATGTAAAATAAGGATACCTACTACTACTAGGTGCCTACTTATTGTGGTTGATACTTTTTTAGCTACCTACTAAATGTGTAGGTACTTCAATAGTTATGAATGGATTATATGGTAGTTACTAAACTAAATGTAAAATGTGTAAAATATATTACTTGTTAGTTTTAAAATAATATTACCTACTACCTACCTACTAATTATTATTACAGACCAGGTAATGTGTCAAATTTAAAAAATAAATAGTGCGATCGCGCTCGCGCTACGTAAATATTACAACAATAATTATGTTAGGTAAAATTTTCGTTGATGTGTATCGTCTTCAACGAACTAATTTATCCACGACAACGCGCCAACTTAACGTTGACGTACTATATACCACCTACCTACCTATACGAAAGCTGTGATTAATGTGGCTAAAATAAATTATGTAAAACCTAATGATATAAAGGTTTTTTCATTATTATTCACCTGCCAAAAAAGGCATACAAGACAATAGACATCTACACCTATTCCATTATCTATAAAATTATATTGTTTAGCCTCTAGCTGTATTCATTTGGTTTTCAGCCATTTGGCGCCTTCTGAATTACCTATTTAAAAAATCTCAATAAGGTTCCCGTTAGCCTGGGAAATGAGTGCTCACAAAGGGGGTGTGTGTGTGGAGGGAATGGTCGAAAGCAGTAAATTTGACTTCGGGAAACAAAGGTTTGGGCTAGTTAAAGGATTAACATACTAAAAGTCCCCACTCCTCGGAGGTGAGCCCTAGGGTGGGGAGCCCAACAAAGGTCCAGTTTTTTGTTAATTTCTCGAAAACGACGTGTCATACCAAATTTTGTTATAGGTACTACGCATGTACTACGCAATGAAAGCTGATAAAATTTACTACAACTTGTTAATATATACCTTTTACCTATTCTCAATCGTTGTCTCAGATATGAGCTAAGAAAAACACTCGTTTTTCAAAAACGTGTTTTTACCATTCTTATATATTATTTTATAATATTATCAACTACTATTGAAAAGTTATACAAATTTCTGTTACCTAATTAGTGCACAGCCCATTATTTTAAGTATTCTCAGCTGCAAATATATTAGATATTATACCGGCAGACTGCTTTTAGTCGATAAGTACCTATGCTCTTATATTCATCAGACTTGGAACTGTTCTCAGAGTTGGTGTATCCATCGAATTTAACATTAAGTACACGTTTTCCCTGGGTAGTGGGTAGTTACGCTTTATGAATTTTAGATAGGTAGTGTTACATACAGTGGCCACTATGCCTCCTCTTGGCCCAATCACTTTATGAATGAGGAATCCTCCACTACCTGTAACGGTTTCAAGCTTCATGTGAGCTAGAAATACAGAACACGAATATATTTCAGTTTAAATTACATACAGAGGACTGTAGAATCTCTTCCTTTTTGAAGTCGGTTACATTAAGAATTATTTTAGTTGAGAGTTTAATTCTATCGCCATCTAACGTAAGATTTTGATAGTTTTGAGGCTTCAACTCTACTAAATTTATGTTCTTGATACAGTTGTTAGCTAGCTATCTAGTTAGTACTATTTTCAGACTTCAGAGGGCGTAATAATGTTAGAGACGGATATATTTGATTTGGCGATGACGAAAGTTTTAATTGTAAGGAAAGTATTCAAAATGCAAGGAAATCTTTTAATGAATAAGAAGCTTTGGTTTCTTAGTTGTCTTATTGTCAAATTTCATGCAATATAGTTTAGTCTTTCGGTCGTATAAACTTGAGAAAGTAGTAAGCGGGATTATTTAACTTGTAGCGTTGATACGTAGGAAATGCGCAAAATGCAAGGAAAATATTTACAGGATAATAAAGGCAAACAATAGAGGAATAGAGCGTTTTAGTTTCATTTAAATCTGGTTAGTTGTTTATGAGTAGTGGATGTTTTAGTATGTAGGGAAAGGCCGAAGTAGAGCTATAGAATGGAGACATATTTATTTGAAGAAAAGTTAAATGGGGAATTATAAAATTGTAGGGCAAAAGTTATTTAGGCTTTCTGGTTTTAATATTCACGTTGGTAGTGGAGAGAATATTTTAAAGGTTCTTTAGGTATTTATTTAAGTAAATAGTTGTTATGTTATAGTAATCGCCTGAGGCTATTGACGCCAGAGGAGCTATTGACGCTATTGACGCTGGAGTGACGGTAAAAGTCTATATAAGGAAGTGTTTTCGTTTGGGCGGGGGTTGTCAGTTTTGGGACGAGAAGGAGTCTACTTCGTTTACCTGGTTATGAGGGGTTGTCAGTTTTGGAACGTGAAGGAGGCTACTTCGTTTACCTGTTTAAGGGGCTTGTCAGTTTCGGAACGTGAAGGAGGCTACTTCGTTTACATGTTTATGAGGATTTTCTTTTAATAGGTTACTAATTGTTTTCCAGAGTGAGTACGAATGAAATATTTAGATAGCGTAGCTAAGCTGGGTATTGGTTTACTGCTTCCGGAAGTGGTGGATTAATTCTTTAGCTTTACTTTACATTTATAAGCAATGCTCATTATTTCATGTATTTTTCCCAATTTAACAAGCGGTCTGGAGCAGCTTGGTTACTCGGAAATCTAACGATGTCAACGTAAGAGTAATTCAAGTACGCTTGTCTTCCAGGAATGGGTGGGCATTCCTGAAGCATTTCAATGATATTTGAGTTGAATTGAGATGTTTTACCACTCACTCGTGATACTGTTTGCCGTTGTAACGATTGTGTAACAGGCGTCTGTGTATGCCTTGAAAGGGGCGCATAACTCAGTGCTTCTGGAACTCAGTATTACGGTCCCTTATCTATATTGTTTATATATGAACACCTGTAGGTATCGTCGGTCCGTTGGCTTCCTCTTCTTAGAGACTATATTGTCAGGAAGCTAACAACATTTAGGTCTGCGTGGTAGGCAATAGGAACACACCTTCTTTGAACTAGGAAAGCTAGCTGAGACCCTTCTTACACCGGAAGACTCAACACTACACATCTAAATGTAAATGTGGAATTGAATTCCTAGTTTTGCCAACTACACAGAGAATAGGGGGCCTGTGCCAAGTTAAAGTACACATGTAGGGTTGATAGGCAAGTTTTCATAGGGATCCAAGCTAGAAGATACCTTCTTACACCGGAAAGTATCTACATTACACACACCATGTTTAAAATAATGAGGCGAAACCTCTATAGCTACACACAGAGCTAGGGACTTAGACTAAATTCATACACATCTGGGAATAGGATAGGTAGAATCTAGGCTTCAAGTATTGCTGGAACTCCAAGGAGTTGTAGGAAACAACTCTTCTTATTTTAGCGTAATTTGTGATCAGAAGTCTAATTCATAAGAAATTTTATAGATAATTTATCTTCTAGCCAAATCTTGAATCATACACGAAGTAAAAAATACTTTACCAATAACTAGAGAAGTTATTAACCTAACAAGGGTGACGACATGGAAAGCAGTCTGAGTATACGCTCTGTTAGTTGATTCTACACCACACGGGGGAATCTCTAACTAGATTGAGTTCTATTGAATCATTTAAAAATCAGTTCATCAAATAGAATTGATATTGTTGGTTATCTAAATATCTACTTGCCAAATATTTACAAAAGGTAAAGCTTTAAGATAAATTGCAGTTATTCATAATGTCGATAAATAGACGCTACATACACTGAAATATGAAGTTTGTTATATTGCTAACATTATGCTAGTTAAATTCCCTAAAAACTATGCCAAGCAGAGTTTACTTGGTAGGCTTAGAATGATCTCTTTTAATATTGGATGATGAATTTATTAGGACGGTAAAGAATAGAGTCCGACGTTGCTTACGGGAACTATAGATGCTTAAGGGAAAACACCTTTTGTTAATGATTGTATTTGTACTGGCTTTGAAAGCACCATTGTTAGTGCATAAACTATCTCTCACATCTTAACAGTTCGCATCTTACGATACGTATTGTTCCTGGCGTGGACTGGTTGAACTTCGTTGGGGAAGGCTTTTGGAGGAAGTTCCCGCTTCTCTATGAGAAGCGGTTTATCTAAAGTACATTTACAATCTATAGTTGAGCCCAGGTAGTGTCCAAGAAACCTTGAGGAAGTCTAAACGTAGCTCTCTAAACATGAAGTGTAGGTTAATCGCTAGGTAGTTTTCCTTAGAATCTGTTTAGTAATTAATTAGAGTTTCTGTTCTTATTTGCCACTTAAATTACTTAGAGTTACTGCTACTACTTTCGTAGTGTTCACAACGTAGGATCTTCACACATTAGACGAGTCACGAGGCCATGTTATCTGTTATAAGTTGTAGTAAGGTGAATAGAGGTATAGAATGTCTTACATTAGTAGGTAGGGTAGATTGGGTCCTTGGACTGTTACATACCTAAGTAAAATGTCAAGGTTCTGTAGGTGACATGGCTTGCTAGTTGCATCAAACATGGAGTAGAGGGCTGTCTTTTGGAGTTTCTTCATCACATTTATGTACATTAAGGAGGGTAAAAGTTAATGAGTAAGGTAATAACAACATTTTTGAAAAACTACTGTTTTCCTAAGCTCATATCTAGATAACGATTGAGAATAGGTAGAAAGTATGTACAACCAAGTTGTAGAAATTTTTATTAGATATAATCGTCCCACGATAACTCTGCGTAAGATATTAATTGGCAACCCAGAAAAATCACGCTGTGGTAATTCTTTTTTCATGTCACTCAGACATTTCTTTAATTAAAAATAATAATGTAATGATAGTAGCAATCAAAAGTTGCTGTTTTTTTTTCTTAATATGGCTCTGTCCATTGGAGGATAATTTTGCCAGTGTTTAGTAGGCTTTGCCGCTGTACGGTGAAAAAAATCTAGAAAACGAAATATGAGAGGTATTTTAATGGTGGATGGTGAATGAACGATGACCTGTTTAATGTTTAATCTACCTAATCAAAAGATCATTTATTTCAGAATTGCAAAAGCGTTTAGTCGATGCAGCTTTGTGACCAAAGGGCTGGCAGTTTTCTCTCAAAGAATCAGCGTCGCTGTTCAGCGAGGCAACGCTGCCAGCCTTTTGGGCACCATGCCACGGGGCAGTCCTGCAAACTCCAACACACAAGAAAACAGGAGGCAAAGAGTAAAAAAATCAGGAGTTACCAAAAAAAGTCAGTAGACAACCAAAATAATACGTTCATGTTTAAAAATAAAATTATGTGAAGCAAAACAATAAATATCCAGCCTTCTTAAAAACGAATTTGAGAAAAATCTGTGGGAAAAAAAGAAAAAAATACCGACTTCACATCACAAATTACACATTGCACAGATAACAAATAGTCAAAGCCATGTCAAAACCCAAAAGTCACCCGCCCGAGCCGTGTGATTTCAGCCGGCCATGACAAAAATATGGAAATGGCGAAGATAATAACCGTTAAGTGTCAAAATCAGGAGATTTTACACAAAACTGAAAATAAAGTAGTAGATCAGGAGAAAACTCCAAAAATCATGTAATATCCTGATAAATCAGGAGAGTTTGCAGCACTGCCACGGGGGCCTTATCAGGGCTGCCAGTAGCTATTTTTTTATTATTCGACTATGGTTCAGAAATTAGCAGGACAGAAAATAGTGTTAAAAAAATTCATTATTATTTTTAATTAAAGAAATGTCTGAGTGACATGAAAAAAGTATTACCACAGCGTGATTTTTCTGGGTTGCCAATTAATGTCATAAGCAGAGTTATCGAGGGACGTGGGACGATTATAATAACAAAACGAAACGTCACGTCAACGTCAATATTTATACATATTTTATTTATATGTAATAGTAATAGCCAGCCGAGCCGGTCAGTAGCGGAGCGTGGATTTTACTTACTTTTGTTTTAACGTTTTACGTTGATTTATATTTAAGTGATTTTAAACTATGCCACAAACTTTTCAAGTGTTACGTTGTTTTCAGTGTCTAGTTTTTCAAGTAAGTAATTTTTGAAGCCATTTGTTTCGGAATGAATTAACTTGATTTAAGTACATACATCGCTGAAAGGCTAAGAGTAGGTAGTTGTACAACAGAACTTTGAAGTGCCGTAGCTCACACTGCACAGTGGGATTTTTCTATTAAGCCTTGGAAGTCCAGAAGTCAAAAAATACTACATTCAAGTCTATTCTTGGATTTATAGTTAGGTAGCATTAATTATTGACGAGCAAAGATATCACTTTTTTATGTTAATTTTATAATTTTAGGTACATCCAACTAATAAAGCAAACAAATGGAAGTGTACTATGTGTGGAGAAAAACAATCAATCAAAAGGTTTTATGGACTTGGTACAGGCAAGGAGTGCAGATTGCATGTTCAAAAGCTCAACAGAATCCAAGGAGAGATTCACAGTGCAAAATTAAATAGTGAAGACAGATATGAAAGTTCTAACTCACCAGACAGTATTGAACAAGTTGAAACTGATTCCAATAGTGAAGAACAAAATGAAAGTGTTGCAAAAGCAATCATTAAAAAAAGCAAATGGGCAGACTATGTGGAAATGGCTGATGAAAATGAGCAGTATATATCGGAACAAACAATAGACATAAATGAAGCTGAAGTAGTACTAGAATTTCCAAAAAAGCTACCACAAAAAACGCCACAAACAAGAGTCTTTAATAACTCAATAAAAGATAAAAGTGTAGAATCTAAACAATGTAATACATACATCCACACCCGACTTACAGACCTGCCTGCGGAGACAAAAATTCTTAACAAAGAAGTTTTATTACCAACTGTCAGCAATTCTAAATGGGCTCAGTATGTTGAAGAAACAGAGAACTTAAATGATGATGATGCATCTGTGAATGACCAAGCCAACTTTCAGAAACATCCTCCAAAAAGATTTTCATTGTTTGATGATGAAGATCTTGATGCAGTCCTTGACTTTTAAGATGTGTACATAAATTTGCATGTCATAAATTATTAATGTATTTTTAAATTTTAATATTAAGAAAACACTTAAAACTGTGCAGTCAACTTAGCTGTTCTTGCTAGGGGAAGGATGGGAAGAGAAGATGTCTCAACAAAATACTTGAGAACTTTCCAGACACCTACTTAATCCAGTTATTTTGTTTTTACATGTCATAAGATAAATAACAAAATTCATTTTTAATGTTTTATTATTAAAACCAATACACATTTCATCACAATGGCAACAGTTTATTATCACTTAATATCTCTACTAGATAAATAGCATACTCCCTACCATACAGACTGATTGATTCAATGATATTACATTCCTAGGTGTCAGCACACTGCTTTGATCACTCAGACAGGCATGCTAGCAGCTCTGAATATTTAAGTATGTCTACAATGTAACAGCAATTATGACAATAATTATTTTAAAGATTCTACATGCTTTCAGGAAATGGTAATATGAATCCAATTAAAGCTTAACAATGGGAGAGATCAGATAACATACTTCTTATATTATACACCTACACTGATAATAACAACAGACTCCTGTCTCTCCACCAATACTAAATGCGGCACCTATAATAAATAAGACCATATGGGGGGGTCATTTCATGTCAGTTTTCCATTTTTTCTTTTAGCTTTGAACATTTTTATTACAAACAGTCACAATGTTACCTATAAAATGAAAGACTGGCGCAGAAAGCAGATGTCGATGGAACTAAAAAAGGTAGTTTAACTAATTCCTATTTGCCGTCTTCGTAATATTCGTAACTCATTAAGATGGGCGTGTAATAATCGATATAAAAATTTATGGTTTAATTTATTTCGGCATAACAAATTTTTAGTATAAATTGAAAGGATATAATCAGTATTGTATAATTACAGAATACATAATAGAACAAGTACCTACAGGATAACGACTCCGCAAAATTATTTCAATAAATAGCGACTTTTGCTACGACACAATAAAGCGCAATTCAGGTCGCACAGCGCAAAATGCCTTCAGTTATATTACTTATATTCACCTACAAGTTGTCTCTCTTTCTATCTTGTATCTCTTATCAGCTTATCACTACTGACTACGTTAGGATTGCCTTCTTTTAAAAATAATTTATCTGAATATTTAATTATAAGTTGTCACAGAATACAATAATACAAGGTTATATGCCTATTACTCTAGTTTTGTGAACAAATGGCATACGACTTGGTACCACGCGTCGCGGACAAGAAATTTAACTCGCAAGATTTGACCCGCAGGTACAGTATACATACCTACCTACATATGTACAAACATTGAAAGTTAAACTAATAATTGTAATATGGGTGACATAAATAAAAATAACAAAAGTATACTTACTTAATTATGTATAGGTTGACGTGCATTTCTTTACCTTTCAATTTCCTTTGGAAGTCTGAAAAACGTGAGGTTTGAATCCTTGTTATTGTTCAAGCAGCCGAATGCGGCGCAGTATGCCTTCATTTCGTGGTTCGTCGTAATTCGCACTCGCACGGACAAAGCGATGCGCGCGGCGCGTGATTTGATTAAGCAATAGCCGACGCGCGACTGGCTGGGCGCGCGGTGGCCATGCCATGTGAATTTAGTCCGCCTTGCCGGACCCACCGCATTCTTATAACATCTTATCTAAACGCGGAGTTGGCCCGCCCTGGTATAACTCTAATAGTAGTTTATGCAACTGCTACATAATGAGGGTCCTGTTTTAAGGCCTAATTATGTGGAGTTGCATACGTTACTTTATCTACACACATATTATAAGTACTTTGTTTTTTTTAATCATAGACAAACATACCGAGCTGACGTTTCGTACTGTTTTTTTTTATTGTAAATTATCATATTATTATTTATATATGTCGGACTGAACTCGACTTATACACGTGAGTGATCCGTTTTATTTCACTATGATTGTAAATTACGTTGGTTTTCAAGTTTAAAACTCTTAACGACATCGAATTCGAAAAATCATTACGACATCGAATTCGATGTCGTAATGACTTTTACTTTACTGCTTCCAGTGGCTGGTGGCTAGTGGCTGTTGGCGGCGAACAGTCGGCGACATGCTGAAATGCTGGTCATTTTCTACGGTTTCTGAACGCATTATAGAGGACTTATGATATGTGTGTAGATAAAAAATACATATTCATTTGATATCATTATCATTTAATATAATACTCATTTGATACAACCAACGTATGATATAATACACATTTTGTATAAATGTTGTTTTATAATAATACTAGCTTTTGCCCGCGACTTCGCCCGCGTAGATTTCGGTTATCGCTATTCCGTGGGCACTATATAATTTTCCCGAATAAAAAGTAGCCTGTTATTCCTCAATATTCAAACTATCTTCTTACCAAATTTCATCTAGATTGGTGCAGCGGTTTTCCCGTGAAGAGGTAACAAACAGACAGACAGACAGACAGAAAGACAGAGTTACTTTCGCATTTATAATATTAAGTTAGGAAGTTAGGATTAGGATGGAACATTTTGATACTTTATGCCCGTTTTGTTAGGAAGTTAGGATTAGGATGGAACATTTTCTATACTTTATGCCCGTTTTCACCAACGACTTCTAAAATTTAAGGGATCCCTTAGCTCTTTTAGGGGACACCTAAGATCAATTTCCGTTTCACCAACGCTTAAGGAACACCTAACTGCTAAGGGGGCCCCTCTAAGTTTAGGGGGTCGAATATTGACCCCGTAGCGCTAAGTGACAATCTTTCGCGCCAATTTTTTTTATAGGTTATTGTGCATTTGTTCATGCAATAAGATTGATAAGATTTATACAAAATGGAAGGCTATTTGTAGAGTTTGGAAGCTGTTGAATCATTGGATTTAATATTCACATCAAATTTATTTAGATCAGACTGAAGATCAGATTATTTAACAAAGTATGATAGGTACTAAAGATTTTTCATAAGATATAATTATCTACTCGTAGAATGTCGAAAGAAAGCGTGCTTTTCAGACTTGAATTTTTTTTACATTACAGGTATTTGGAATATAAGGATAACTCAGAACAGAAAAATAGTTCTGTATAAAGGAAGACCTCATCGCAGATGGACGAATGCCTAATATTCATCATCAGTCTATTAATGACCCTCAGAAAACAAAACAAACCAGAAGTCGCGTTCAATCATAACAGCAGGCCGCGCACTGTGTAAATTTTTTATTGATTTCCCTACTCGTTTACACTAAAATTATAATCTTATTCTGTTTTTTTATAAACCCAACGGCATTTCTGCATGTAAGAACCACACGAGAAGGGATTAATTAACATTGTCATTCGTAAAGGCGCGCTCGCGGGTTATATCTGTTCTGTATTATACGGGTTTCAAAGAAATCGAATAACACAATACTTTGAAAATATGTGCAGTTCAGGAATAAATTATCACATAAATAATCATTCCAGCTTTCAGTCAATGAATGCTCGCTAATAAACTACAATCATCGCACCGAAAGTTCGAAAAAAAAAATAGATAGTTATAAACTGTCACTGTAAGTTCTTATTTTTCTGGATGGCAAAGATAATGCCATACAGCCTAGTCAACATTTACAAATAAAAAATAAGACGTCAACTTAGTATTAATAATACATTTGTCTAGTATTTCTATGTTGGTTTAATTTTTTATAGACGATTTTTGAAGTTATTCCTCTTAAAAAAAATTATCGATACAAAACCGGTATTAGAAATCACTACAGCTAAAACAAACTATCACTTAGTTAAGTGACGTTTATTAAGGTGTTACCTAGGTTGGTGAAAATGAAATTAGGTTAGGGAGAGAGGGGCCACTTAGGATAGGGGTCCCCTGACTTAGGTGTCGTTGGTGAAAACGGGCATAAATTATCTAAATTACTTAATATGGTATAATTATTTTTGTGTAAAATTTGAGTTTGATTAACCCCGCCAATTTACTAACACATATCCGATGTAAGAGGGCCGACGGAGCTCCGCTAAGCGGAGCTCTAATTTCTGGGTATTTTGGGTCTTCGGCCCTGACGCAATACTAACCTAACCTAGATTTACCCAAACTTTGTAGCTTTCTGTTTGTGCCCCCACCGGCCCCCTGTTGTCCTTTCCTTTTTTACGCTTAGTACGTATAGTGCCATAAAATTTGACGAAAACCCTATTAGAACCTACCCATCCTATTTATTATGTTCTATAGGTGAAATAATCGTGATTATACCTATTATACATTATATGAAATAAACTTTATATCACATACATTATAAAAAGTGTGCATTATTATACTATAAGTGGCTATATTATGTTAAATATTATTATATCAAATGCCCATTATAGTATAAAGTGATAATTATATCATATGAAAATATATTTAATGTTGTTATGATTCGAGAATTATACTCAATGAGCATTATTGCGACTAATATTATAACAAATGTTTTTTTATTGATCGTTACGCACCCCATAAAGACTGCTTATATGCTGACTGTTTCAAACAATATCTGGTTTTATGGAAGATAATCTTCCACTAGTAAGATAACATGTGTCGGCGGCGATGCAGAGCCCTCGCGCGGGCATACCGGCGCCCGTAGCCGCTCCACCGCCACGCCCTGGTCAAATAAAACCTTTGTTAATAATTAATATCACACATTGACTTAAATTCATCATGTTATATCATATATAATCACTGCGGTCTGTAGGTAATCGATTTAGCGCCCTGCGTTCATAATCCTGGCCAAGATATAGTTAACGAAACTGCTCGTTAGCTGTCTTTAATGCAAGTAGCTACTTACTCGTAAAGTTAATAGGTACCTAGTAAATTCAATTGAATCATTACTGTGATATACAAGTGCAAGGAACTTAGGTTGGGAATAAGTTCCTTGCAGAATTCCGCCTCTAAGTAGAGGCTAGTACGCAAGTTTTAGTCACAGGCACGGACCTTACAAGTACTTAATTCTTATATTTATCTTTCCAATTAGCAAAACGTATAAATTGCTTGATGGCTACAATGGCCTCTGAAAAACTTATTACTTACTAACGAATAATTCTGGCTTCTAGAATTAAATACCTTTCATTATAAGGAACTGGTTCGCCTCTAATCATGTGGTTATCGTCAAAACGCCTCCTGTCATCAGTGAGACCTAAAATAAAGTATAGGTAAATTAAAATTTAGATTTTCAGTGCACAACACATTGTCCTCAGTAGGTACACACCGTTAAAATTTGCAACTTTGCCTATCGAGCATAGCTTTGCCCAAGCTTGGACTTTTAGACTAAGCTCCCATTGCAAAAAATCTTACCTACCTCACTCGATTGTTCAGCAGACATAGGTATAATGTACCTACTTACCTAGTGAAAGATAACGCCTGGAAACATTTGTAATAGCTCGCTATGGCGTGGAATTTATTTTAGTACCACACCACGGTTGGAACTGATTGTCCCTAGAATCTGAGCGAATATATTAATTTCCATCCAGCTAAACATTTTTGATAGTTCCCTTGGAGGCGACCTTGACGGCTGACCACAGGTTTCTACCAGGCTGACGGCAGACTACCCTATAATTATGTTTATCAATGGCATATCCTGATCCTGAGCTATCATCCTGCACAAATTCAATGATGCTGCGTTTTTCGTGACCATTGTTCACGACTTTTTGCACAGTACAATGCCATACGTGTCTAATAGAATTAGAAAAAAAAAACAGTCAAGAGCATGTCGGACAGGCCCAGGACAAGGTTCCGTAGTCGTTACAAAAAAATGGGGTTACAGACATACATAAACATTTAAAATTTTAAAGTTGTTCAACTAATATTCGTAAACCTGTCAGTGTTTCAGGATTTTTATAAAACAAACCCAACCTAACCTATAGCGTTCTAAGCGATGGTCCTGAAATATGTAGTTTCTGAAAAAAAAAGCGGGTTGTGAAATGATCATTTTGCGAAACGAATCAGTTATGAAATGTTTGTCAGTGGTAAAATGATCGGATACCGTAATTTAGTAACCCCATTCACTTTTCGTATAGGTACTTAATATGAATAATAATTTACATAAGTACTTACTTAAATATTACCAATTGAATTGAGATACCTAATAAAAAAAACCGGACAAGTGCGACTCGGCCTCGCGCACGAGGGTTCCGTACCACAAAGATATCCCTGCTTTTCCTCAGCATTTTAAGTTGACCAATACTAGCAGAGCCCCGTTCCTAAGCAAAATGTACGCAGAGTGGGGTCAATTTATATTGGTCTGTGACATATAGACAGACATAAAAAATTTAGATTTTGGGAATTTTCTGAGTGGTTGTGCTATAAGAGCTCCTAAATTTCAAGTTTGTAGGACAACCGGAAGTGCCAGTGTTAATTTCATCTCCACGCGTTCCAGAGAAAAAGGGTCTTGACAGACAGACAGACGGAAAACAAAGCGATCCTATAAGGGTTCCGTGTTTTCCTTTTGAGGTACGGAACCCTAAAAAACAATGAAACTTACTTTGAGGGTTTGAGTAGGAATGCCGCCGACACGAATACCCGCGACAATTCAGTAATTGTTGAAGTTGGTTATGGAAGTATTCTCTCTCCATTGCAGTCAAATATTTTACTCTGTTTTGTGTTTCAAAAGGATCTGAAAAACAATGTGTGAACATATCAAATGAAGGCCATACTGTACTTAATCATGTAGTGCCGCAAACAGTTCGTAAACGTGACATACGTACTAAGTAGGCAGTCCTCTTATTTTAATTTTAAGTCAAGTCAAACTTTTACTTAATGTGTCCTTTAACTAACCAATTCGTAAGTTGTAGTATGTAATAAGTCCAGTAACAAACTCGCAGTAGAGTAAGTTGTGCGTGGCATTAATAGTTCTGACGCAATTGTATGTATTGTTGGAAGCGCTCATGCAGAAGCAGAACGGGCCTGCCGTCCAGAGCGGCGCCGTCCGCCAGTGGTAATTGTCGTGCCGGAAACAGTTCATTCGCTCCGACTCGCACAGTCTTTCCAACTCCGCCTGTAAATTTCTCATAATCAGTTACAATTAACCCCAGATATTTCAAAACATAATACTTATCAGGTAAACATTGCAAGGTACTCAGTGTAGCTGGCTGCCCACCTAACCTAACCTACCTTTTTCTTAGCCTTTCGTAGTTTCTTCCTAAGTCTTTGTTCCTTAAGTTTTCTGCGTTCTTCTCTAGCTCTGTGTGCTGCCTCTATATAGCTATGTCCAGGGCCTCTCATTCTTCTGTAAATGCCAAAACAAAGATTTTGCACATTATACATCTATTACAAAACCAGCAATGACATTTAGACTGTATTGGAGTTCCGTTTAAACTAAATTTACCTAGTTCAACGATGGTATACATAATTATATGTGACATACCGTAAGGAAATATTACCCACCTGTTTTCTTCGCAGTAACAAACATGCTTATCTTCATTTTCAATAAACAAAGGGTGTAGGCGTCTCTGGAAATCGTCTCTTGGTTTATTAAATATGCTTGAACTTCCCGTATCTATTGAGACTCCCTTGTTTGGGTTTCTCTGTTCATACTCAGATGCGTCCAGTCTGGCCGGGCCTAAGTTCGCCACTGAAGCGTCTGTGCTTGTCATTTCCGTTGCTGATAAAATGGATGTAGTTTCCGTTTTTCCTGATATAGGTAATTCTAAAGACAAAATGTTGTCAATTGCTGAATTAAAATTGTGTAGAGTCTGCGTAAAATCAACAGGAGAATGTTCTGTTGAGCGATCCACATGCGCTACATGTTTGGGAGTCGCAAATTCAAACGTCTGAATGGCATCCGTGCTAATCGTAACATCGGCAGTTGTTGCTGTGCCGTGTGATCCAATTTCTCCCAACGTCAAATTAGTCCTATCGTATGTGTTTGGATCTATTATTATAGTAGTAACTTGAGGTTTTGGTAATATAGTGTCTAATGTTAATGAATCCTTTGTAGCATATTCTTCTTCTGTGATGTTCATTTGGTCAGTCGAAAACACTTCAGGCATTGTGTCGTTCCTTAACTGTGTGTCAAATATATCATCTTTGGTATTAGCGTTTATCGTAGGAATAACATATTCATTAGATTGGCGGAACTTTTTATCCAGATTAGTTCCGTTTCTGTGTTTTGGTTTGACTCTGTGCAGTCTACCTCTTCTAAAATATTCTTTTGAACTATTCTGTGTTTGTACCTCACTTTTGTTGTGTAACGGATTATTAAACAAAGTTGTCACGGGCACCGTTTCTACAGTGTTTGAATTGATTGCAGGTTTAGTGGTCTTTAAATGCCTTTTGATTTCTTTTAAATCTTCTAGTTTAGTTTTTAATTGTCTTATTTGATCTTCCAAACTTAATCGGTTAGTATGCCATGCTTTCAAATCCTTATATATTACTTGAGAACAATTCACTGTACCATCTTTTTCTATTTTACATTCTAACGAAGTATCGTTGCCATTGACGATCGCTTCATTACGTTGTTTATACCGATTGCTCCAGCCCTGTGCCTTGCGCTTTATTCTCGTTTTTACTATCTTATCTTTGGTTCGTTCATAAGCCTCTAGAAAGGCTTCAGTTTCCTGTATAAGTTTATCAATATTATCTTTTAAATTTCTGTTTTCCACTTCGTTAATAGGTTCATTTTTGGAACTTAAATGACCGATGCTCGGATTTTCTTTCAGAATGCTATCCACTGTGTTAGGTTCAAAAACGTCATTATCAATCGATCTACGGCTTCTAGTGTTATTATCTTTAGGAGCTTCAGTGGGACGTCTTGCTATGGTGCCATCCGTCTCAAGTCGGGTATACACCAAGCCGCTCGGCGTAAAACACGCACACTTTTTGGTACTCATCTTTGGTGGCGTCACATTTATGTCGGCCTGCAAATAAAACATATGTTTTACTAGAATACGCTCCGCGATATGTTTTTTTTTTGTCTTTTTGATGCAAAATATATCATGACTACCTCATATTTACACTTGTGTCTTCGCCACCTTCCATTGATATAGACGCATCTCCACTTGCGAGTCGGGGTGCAGGGGCCGCGGACCTCGGCGGTGGAGCAGTCGTCCGCAAGGCGGGCCGCTTTGCCGGTCACTAGACCTATGTTAGCATTTTCTGCGAATTTTAAAAATGTTTAACGTGGAACATAAAGGCCAATTTAGCTAGTAGCTACTCGCGCACGAGGGTTCCGTACAAAGATTTCTCTGCTTTTCAACAGTATTTTAAGTTGTCCAGTATTAGCAAAGCCCTGTTCCTATATTTTGCTTAGGATTTTACTGCCATCTAGTGGCGACTAGACGAACAAGTGTCAATGACCCCGCGCCCGCGCGTGATCTCGAGCCCGCGCGGCATCCACAAAGTTCTCCTATTCGACGCTAGATGTCGTTAGCAGTGGTAAACGGTGTATATTGGTTGTGACATACACAGACAGACATAAAAATTTAAGATGTTGAGACTTTTATGAGTGATTGTGTTATAAGAGCTATCTTTATATCAAATTTCAAGTTTCTAGATCTTTTCACAGCTACAAGGGACCGCAGGTTTGAGTATTTGATAATAATTTCAGAATGCTATCTCCACGCGTTCCAGAGAAAAAGGGTCTTGACAGACAGACGGGTACCGTTTTTTCCTTTAGAGGTACGGAACCCTAAAAAATCTGGCATTTTAGTCTCACTTACGATCTTGTTTATTTTCCAGTAGTGTTAAGAAATCAGGTCGAGTGTTTAGACTGCTTTCTTCCGACTCAAGAACTTTTTCAAAGCTTTCATCAAATATATGGTTGTGGCTCTCATTTGACACCACTTCTTCAGATATTTTTTTGTCATCAAAGTGGTCGGAGTCCAAGTCCTGTAAAAGTAATTCTTTGTCACAATACGATATAGATTCTTTGGTTCTTGACAGCTTTGGAATTTATTTGTGCACTGACATCATCGTCTTCGTCATCCTCGTCGTCCGTAGGCTCTAGGAAGTCGTCGTCGGTGTCTTCGAAGTCGCCGCTCTCGGCCGACGGCGGCGCGCCGGTGCTGCTGCCACCGTTCATCTCCCGACTGTACTTCTCCGCGCGCCGGGCCTCCGTCAAATGAGATTGTATCTCGCGGCGGCCAGAACTAAAGTAAAATTGGCTTACTTTAATCTGAACAATGTTGCATTTGGTATTACGTTTGGTTGCTTAGGGTTTTTAGACCCACCCGCCTGGCGCCAAACCAGCATCGCCTCGCCTCGAGCGGGTTAATATCCTTTATATAAACCACATAAACCCATGAACGCTTGCTCAATAAGTCAACACTATAGCACGACTATAGCGTCAAGTGGTCGCCTCGCCGCCCCTAAGCTGGCCAGGCCACGCTCCTGTCTTAATTGCAGTAATAAGTGAAGCATCGGTTATTTATGAATATTTTCGAAAGGTTATGAAATGTGAAATCGTAAAATGATTAAATGAATTGTTACCTCTCGACGAGGAAGGTGTCGGGCCAATGTGTGGCGGCCTGGCGGCGCCGGCGCGGCTGCAGCAGCGGCAGCAGCGAGCGGCCGTCCATGTGCGCCGGCGGCGCCACGCCAGCCATGTCCAGGAACGTCGGCGCCAGGTCGATGTTCAGCACTATGTCGTCCACACTGCCGACAGGTGCTTAGATTACATCAATGAGCGGACACTCAATGCTGCATACGCTCTATTACTTCTCCTTGCGCGTGATGTCTGTGCACTCGCCAATGAGCGCGTCAAAATACACTCAGTTGTCATTCTGTAGGTACGCTTCTGACCTAAAGTGTCCAGATTGTTTTTGTTTTAATGACATTTCTGGTTGCAGAAATAAGTAAATTAAGCGGTTGATTAACTTACACGGTGCCGGGTTCGACGCCGGGCCCTCGCACCAGGAATGGCACTCGTATGTCGAACTCGAAAGGGAAGCTCTTGCCCTTCACGAGCCCGAACTGCCCTAGGTGGTAGCCGTGGTCTGACGTATACACCAGGTACGTGTTGTCTAGTTCACCCAACGTCTTCACTTCTTGATACACTCTCTCGACAGCCTAAAAATATTAAAGTTAAAGAGAACAATATTATTAATAGTCTGCCTGACTTGTTAGAGAATCAATGAGTACACATTATTGTTAAAAATAAAGAGGAAAATTCCGATCATTGTTGCACCTTAGATTAGGTACTTAAGTCTGTGTTATATTTGACTTCGAAACTCTTTGCCATAGCAATTACCGCCTCACTGAATCAAGTCTTTCAAGTACCTAGTTAAGAGCATTCGTAAATTTTTGGTCTCGGTCAGGTTTATATACCTACTTATTGCTGTCTGTAATTGAGTTCCGACTTAAGACATATTTTTAATTTTGAAACTATAAATAACTAAAGCTCACAGCTAGCTATGACTAGACATGAACACACACATTTAATTAAATAAATACCTACCTATAAATAAATAAATAAATAAATATCATGGGACAATTGACACTAATTGACCTAGTCCCAAACTAGGCAAAGCCTGTACTATGGGTACTAGACAACGGATAAACATACTTAAATAGATAAATACATAAATATTAAACATCCAAGATCCGAGAACAAACATTCGTATTCATCATACAAACATCTGCCCCGACCGGCTATAAAACATATATATTCGTAAATCATTATACAAATAAAAAAAACAGTTAGACTATAACTTATTTTTCTTGAGATTTATCACTTTTAAGGATTTTTTTTATTGTTAAGTACAAAACGACAAATTATTATTTACAACAAATGTACAAGAGACCAAAATTACAAAGTAAATTATACAAATGGCATGAGATCCCGAGAGGGATCTCGGGAAGTTGGAGTACTGAGATAGGTCGTCTGCAGCTACCTTTACTCTCACGCACTTGTAACAACGCAACACATTGCTTTATAGTTGCGGACGATTAGTCATTATGAGACTAAAGGCCCCGCCACCACTATGCGCGACCGGCGGCGTGGCGAGCAATTTCTCTCACGCTATGTATTAGAAAAACGCTTACAGCGTCGCTGGCCACGCGTAGTCGCGTCGCGCAGTCGTGGCGGGGCCCGAGCGGCCCGACGGCGGCATTACCATATCGACGCTCTGCAGCGTTTGCAGGCGTTTGGTCATGAGCAGGTCGGTGAACTGGCGGTGGATGGGCTTCATTTTCTCCGTCACTCGCAGGATCCACTGCTTGTCCGGGTTCGGAGCCATGTCGTAAGTAGGCGTGCTGGAAGTTAACGAAGCGAAATGTTACGTGCCTTGTTCGGAGATGTCATGTCAACACTAGAAATAGCTCTCTCAGTGCGGCATTGACATAAATTACAAGACATTTCCACTTTTTTAACATTGTTGATGTTGCAAGTTTTCGCCGACCACTATGCTGTGATGCCACTAGTTATGCATTTAAAAGACAATGGCATAGCCTATTGATAATATAAAGCCGCCTCCGTCCATTGATAGAACATATTAACTAATTAAAGATTTATCATTGTGTGCTCTTCTATCATCACATCCGTTCTGTGTTCTTGGTCCATTCAGACGACGCTCAAGCTCGGAGTGACCTGTCAAAACCTAATAAGCTTTATTTAATATTATTAAGGTTTCGTGAGCTGGCGAGCTCATTTTTAAACATTTTTCGTTTCTTTTTCTTTAAAAAAACCTATTAATCATCGAACTGTAGAGGAGAACAGCTGGCCAGACGCCGCACAGACATACGAAAATATTTTGTCCAAGCTGAAACGGAGACGCTTCGCTCGCTCGGTCAATTATGTTCTTTACTTACTAAAAGAAGTAAATAACTACCTAAGTAAGTAAACACTTTATTGTACAGAAAATGAAGAAAAATTACAAACATTGAGATACAAAATACCTACAATACAAAGACGGGCTTATTTAAGTACATAATTAAGAAGTTTGGGTAAAAGAAAGTCATCACAGAATAGGTCAATAGGTCACATTCTTTTTCATCAAATGTTAGCGCTGAAACGTCAAAGCATCACGAACTCTGAGGAAAGTGTTGGTTTTTTTGACGTCTATTAAAAAGCAGATTGAGTGGGCGATCGATAAGTTGAGTGTCCGGGGGAGATTTTTCCCTTCTCGTGCCGCAGCGTTAAGTAGAAGAAAACGATAATATAATAATAAAAAGTACCTATAGTGAAATTCCTAACTTCCTAAGTAACGGTTTTTATCAGAAGAGTGTTTTTATAAACAAGGACCAAAGTTACCTAATCGTCACTTAAGCAAGAGTGAGGGAATATAATCTGGCAAGAATACTTGTGCAGTGTAGGTATTTAATTTTAATTAAATGTCATCCAGCTAACGCTGTAACTTACTTTTTTCGAGCAAATCCTAACACGTTTTGAGGGTGGTAATAGAGCGACGTGCAAGGTCTCATTCGCTAATTCCGCCGTTCTCTAGAATGACAATGGGCATTTTGGATCAGCTAAGTCTCAGTCCAATAGGATGGCAACACATCTGCGTTCTCTTTACTTAGGTACCTAATATCTAATATTGCGAGTAACATAATTATTTAATCATCTTGTGAATTTAGTTTCCAAAAAAATATCAGGACTTTTCTGTAATCAAACTCTTCCTCAGAA
Source organism: Clepsis dumicolana (assembly GCA_963691665.1). Classification (NCBI taxonomy): domain Eukaryota; kingdom Metazoa; phylum Arthropoda; class Insecta; order Lepidoptera; family Tortricidae; genus Clepsis; species Clepsis dumicolana. The sequence goes on along the minus strand of OY829505.1, from coordinate 25,254,028 downwards.
CTTTTACACTTTCCGTCTGGTAACTAAGAACGTGGGGGCAAGTCTGATTTAACTCACCGATAATGTTAATCGTGTCGTATTAAAAGAAAAGACGAATGACGGCATTACGCAGAAAAACTAGCTCTCAGTTTTGTATATAGGTTTTCGAAGGCTCTCGATGCGCTCGATTGGCGAGGGCGAGGGACCACGGACCACACATCTCGACTGCGCGTCTACACGAGCTCGCTGCGGCGGCGCCGGAGGCACCCCATCGCGAATACGAAGAAGGAAAATAATTCGCCGGTGTTTTTTAATCGTAAACAATCGAACATGTATCATTCATTAGTTACGAAATAAGGACATCTTAATTAAAGAAAAAAACATGACCACAAGTTAAGTTTTTTGTCAAGACTTCTATCGGAATGGAAACCCTACTTGTACCTACTTCTCTAACTACGGTGGTATCTGTTTTAAAAGAAAAAAGAAAAACAAATTCAATGAAAATAATCGATTTATTGATTATTTTTGTTTTTATTTTTATGAAACATTCATAGAATGAAATTCAACATACAATGACAATGCAAAGAAAAATTCGTTAAGCAGCTGGACTTGAACCAGCAACCTCGGTAATCCGTACCACGCTCCACCAATTAAGCTATACTTAACGTTGGTGTACCTAACGAATTTTTCAATGCCTTGTGTCATATTTTATTTGGAAGATCTCTCCTCAGCGCCATCTATGAGTAGCTTAATCAAGCGGCTCACCCACTACGGAACTTCTACAGTTACGCATTAGTGGCAAGAGATGGAGCTATTTTCTGAATCAATGAAAATAAATAAAATATGACACAAGGCATTGAAAAATTCGTTAGGTACACCAACGTTAAGTATAGCTTAATTGGTGGAGCGTGGTACGGATTACCGAGGTTGCTGGTTCAAGTCCAGCTGCTTAACGAATTTTTCTTTGCATTGTCATTGTATGTTTAAAACAAATTCAATCAAAATTTCGAGTCAGATTAAATTACACACGCAAAGTAATGAAAACCGGCTAGATACGATCACAGGTTGCTTATTCTATGTAGCTTACTGTAGGTACGAGTAAAAATAAACTTTATGTTTTCATAAAAAGTCATTCTGATGTTATGATAAGGAGCGCAATAGTAATTGTTATACACGTAGGTATTTGTAATAAAACCTTGTTGCTTAGTTATTTCCTTACTTCAGTGTGCAGCATTACCACAATGTTATTGTATTCCAGTGTTGATTAAGTAAAACTAAAAAACAACACTCACATAAGTACATTGTGAAACAAAACGCTACTCGATTTAAGTTTGTCGAATTCAGACGCGTCACTGGTTCTTGTAGATGTCTATCTAAATCGATTATCGCAGGTTGTACGGTAAGACGGGATCGGATCGTTTATTTGCAGACAGCCGGCAAGAGGCTTTCATGTGGTCCAATAATTTATGCGGCATCGTGCAACTCGGGTGGTACCTGCCTGCCAGGGTTCCGGCCCATTCGCTCACCTACCTATACATAATACCTACTCCCGCTCCATGTCGCCGTGAAAGTACCTATAGTTCAAAAATAAAAAGGTCAAGCGATCTTTATTTGTAATTGGGTTAAAGTTATAGACCAGATTTCATTTTGCTTTTATTAAATTACGATGACTATATTAGGGGAATACCACACTAACAAACACAATACTCAGATTTTTATACATTGTATATCTGGTCATGTTGAGAGTAAAAAAGGAATTCAGGGATTTCAAAGAACGTACCAAAATCTCTCGAAACGAAAGTCACTGTCTCTGAGCCGACAGTTTCATAGGAACTACTCTCACTGCGAGACAGAAACTGCATCACGTTTGATACTATACGCGATGCACGAAGCTAATCTGGGCTTTCAAGCTTCCGTATGATGACAAATCTAGAGAAGCACCTTAGCGCTCCTTTGTTTATTTACAACGGCATATAAAAACAGAAGTGATTAAAATTAAACCAGGTTTCCAATTTGCTGAAACAATCCAAAATTAAATTTGCATGAAGTTAAGTCTGATGTCGCAGGAACATTAAACCTTTACACTTTAAGGCGCTGTGTATAGACAATCTTTAGGTATTTGCGGGGGTGCAGCAGGGGACATGGCGCACGAGTAGCCGCGCTGACCTTGCGCTGCCCGCGCCGCGCAACTCGCCGAGCGCCGACGTCCTTATTCTGTCGGCATCCTAATTCTGGTTGTTATGTTCATACCAAATTCTACTCTATTTTTTTCCGGAAGTTCAAATTTATACATTTAATTTACTTTATTCTGTAAAATATTCTACTTGATCTTCCAAATACTTTAGTATTGAATGAAATAAAATTTCGTGTTGAAATAAATAGGCTTTTAAGCGATAAGACCGCCTATTGTCTACCATACCTGTTTTTCTGTAATCTCCTTGTACCTACTATTTTAAAAACAATTACCTAAAAAGAGAAAAACTAGCTCAGTATATTAGTAGGTTATACATAGGTCGCTTGAATATTATTTGTAGTGCAGGCGGGGGCATGTTGCAGCTGTTTCGTCATTTTCGTTTGCCCCCGCCTGCACTCCTAATAATATTCAAGCGACCTATGTATAACCTACTTATAATGAGCTAGTTTTTCTCTTTTTAGTTAATTGTTTTTGCAGTCGGGTTTTTGTTTTTAAAATAATTTTGTTTTATTTAAAGCTTTTTGTCATATAAACTGAAAATGTTTGCGATAGTAAAAAATGACACCCATATCGATTTGGAACAAAAAAATTATTTAGTTTATGCTTAGATTTAATATCATTGTAAATTGCTTTTATTATGTAAATAAAGTATTAAAACAAAAAAATATGTCCGCCATCTTAGATTTGAAAATGGGTGTCATTTTCCTAATCAGCACCCCTGAAAACATAGAAATTGACACCCATATTGATTTTTAACATAAAAATGGGTCCGCCATCTCGGATTTGAAAATGGGTGTCATTTTCGTAACCAGCACCCCTGAAAACATAAAAAATGACACCTATATCCATTTGGGACAAAAAAATGTGTCCGCCATTTTAGATTTGAAAATGGGTGTCATTTTCGTAATCAACACCCCTGAAAACATAGAAATTGACACCCATATCAATTTTTAATAAAAAAGTGGGTCCGCCATCTTGGGTTTCAAAATGGGTGTCATTTTCGTAACCAGCACCCCTGAAAACATAAAAAATGACACCCATATCGATTTGGAACAAAAAAATGTGTCCGCCATTTTAGATTTGAAAATGGGTGTCATTTTCGTAATCAGCACCCCTGAAAACAGAAATTGACACCTATATCTATTTTTAACAAAAAAATGGGTCCGCCACCTTGGATTTTAAAATGGGTGTCATTTTCGTAATCAGCCCCCCTGAAAACATAGAAAATGACACCCATATCGATTTTGAATAAAAAAAACCGGCCAAGTGCGAGTCGGACTCGCGCACGAGGGTTCCGTAGAAAGATTTTAACGCTTTTCCCCAGTGTTTTAAGAAGTCCAATGTAAGCCGAGCCCTGCCCCTAAGCAAAATGTACGGGGTGTGTGGGGTCAACTTACATTGGTCTGCAAAATCTACAGAGGGACGGATTTTGAACAAAAACATGTGTCCGCCATTCTGGATTTGAAAACGGATTTTTTTTTGTCTACACAGAAACAAAACAGTTATTGTAAGTTAAAATTTAAAATCAGAGATATGTGGCACCCTTTGTGTCGGCATTTACGCAAACATCAAAGGCTGGTAGGTATAAGCTCTTTACACTGTGGTACAAGGCTTTGCCTAGTTTGGGATTACTTCAATTGGTGTAAAATTGACCCATGATATTTACCTATTTACGCCGATTTTGTACATAGTGAGTAGGTAGTTTTTACAAGCAAACAAATATATATTGATATAATACTGAGATTTGTGAGCGTGAGATGAGACTCAAGACATATTACTAAAATTCAGGTAGGTAGGTATGGTAGTAAGTCACTGTTTTCGTAATCTTATATTTCTGATGTGTTCCCGTTATTCATGAAAGCGTTGTCTTTTTCTCTGCACTTTTTTCCACTGCGGTTACCCATTTTATCTGCTGTCTAAAACAATTTTTGCACGCCAGCAAACGAAACACAGAACCGTCGTTGACAGTGGTCGCTGGCGTACTGAACGGCCAACAGAAGGGCGGTCGCTATGATGCGACGCCGCGCGGTAGCCGATTTTAGGGAAAAAAAATGCAAAAAAATTATACATTCAACGTATTGAAAAAGTGGTATACATAAAACTAGACTTGCTAAAAAGCTATGTAACTAAATAAGTTTCGTTTCAATGTTTATACTGGTTTTTGAGATATTTGGAAAATAAAAAACAAATAGCATGTTTTTCAAAAATAAAATCTTACGAGAATTTTTTTAGTAATCGTGTTTTCGCGTTAACAAAAAACTAGCTAATGAACTGAAGATATACATATAAAAAAATCACTGTTCAGATAATTAAGTAAGAATTTTAGTAACACAGCGCCTTAAGCTCAACATACAAGTCCAAACATCTTAGTGTCATGTGTGTATCGTCTCTAATTGTATGTTAGCATCAGTGATTCCATTTCGTTAGCAGCTCAACATTACTTAAAGTTAACTCTTCAAACCAGTCATCTTATCAACTACCTAGCACCCACCGCTTACAAAACGTCTGAAACTTTTATTTACGCGTACATTACAGTACGCTTGTCAATTAAAATATTTTCAGTGCTATATCACTAGTGCTATAAAGCACTAACAGTGCATTAGGGGCGGCCGGACTGTCGAACGTCATCCGATCGAAGGCGTCTAAATGTAAATAAGCAACGGAACTCTGCAATTCTGTTCATAGTCGCCATCAGGCGATCGGCAGTCGGCTATCGGTGCGGACTGCGGAGCTAAGTGCTCCATCCGGAAATATGTTGAACACACAATGTTTTATTTTTCATACATGATACTTACCTATTTATTCTATTTATTCTATTTTAATCTTTAATTTAAGTAATCTAATTAGGTACTCTACTTCATTGACATATTACAATTTCACTACACAGGATAGGTATAATTATTTTCAAACCACTCTTTGAGCTTACTGTGATTAGTAGGTAACATATCCGTTACTATTTAAAGGCAGAAAGGATCACCAAAGCGATCGCAAAATGGGTAAAAGTGCCTAAGTTTAAGAATTTACAAATATTTCGTTGAATGAGATTTAGATTTTTTTAGTAGTAGAAAGCTTATCTTATATTAATCCCTCAAAAACTCGGTCAACTCCTTAAATATTTAAAGAGGGATGGCTGAGCTGAGCGCTCGCGAAAACGTGGCGTAATTACCTAGGTAGTTTTTTTGTTGAAACATTTAAAAAGATCTAGCGCTAACGCTGCGTCTAACGATTTTCAACCTATCAAAGGAAGGTAACTGACCTGTGAGAAAGCAAACTGAGATTAATTATGTTACATCCAAATGACCTTCTGCTTGAAGGGTATCGATTGGCGGAATGACCTTTCAAGTTTTCACGTTTTTCAAAGGACGCGAACGAGGTGCTTAAGCTCGAAGCGAAGTAAAAGATAATTATTATCGTCCCCTTCCCCCGTTGCTACGCACAAAGAAATGGTACTGTTTAATGTGATTTTATTTATTTTAGACTAGACGGACCGATTCAGTTAAATCATTCTTAATGCTTTATTGACAAAACTTTGCAGGTACTTACTTAAACCATTCATTCATGTCATGTATGTGCTGTGCATGAGCGGTGAGCCTCATTAATGTATCATAGTCAATCAAGGAATAACTTCACCAATCTATGAATTTGAATGTAATTTATCAGACTTGAAAACGTATTTAAAATAAGTAAGATTATTTTTACTTTCAAAATATATTTACAGGCTTTTATTCAGTTTCACCTGTTCCGGCCTCGTCTGTTTGTGTGTACCTAAGCAAATCTTGGAAACTAAAGTGGATCCACTTCGAGTGGTCGGAGTGACTTAACATTTGGTACCTACCTATTATGTACATATGTATACACCGTGGGCCCGAGTGACCCGACCAATTTTAACCACGCATAGCTGAGCTTATTTAGAGTTAAAAATGTAGTATTAAGTATGATCGATTCGGCTTAGTTTGGAAGATATTTAACTTATTGTGAAAAATAATCTCGAAAAAATCTTCAGTGCAACGCACCCTAATAATAGGCAAATTTGCCACTCTTCAAGCCTGAGAATTCGTTTTAACAGCTAACGTCAAATTAATTTTCAATAGTTGACATTGTCATTTCATTGGCGCTTGTCAATGAAATCATTTTAACAGCAAACGGATAATTTCCTCGAATTTTGCAATAATATGATAAAATAAATGGTATTGCGGTAATCAAGCGAGAAAACAATATTATGGGCTCTTTTTTAACCGATTTCATTTGAGAACTCTGGTGATGAACATTACTTAATTGGAGATTTGGATTGATTGTGGTGTGTTGTGCGCGAAACTAAACTAATCGGTAAATTATCCCACAACGAAGACTCGCTAAGCAATAAATCCAACAAGAGACCTAGTTTTTTTAAACGTTACCTATTGTTATTTTTACTATCGGATACGTAAGAAATAAAGGTGATACTGATCAAACATGAAATGGGCTTCCAGTGAAAGAAAATTATGAAAGCAATCCTCGACAACAGCAACGGCAATCACTGAATGATAATGGACGTAGACAGCCTGCTAACTTTTTTTTCATCACACTTGCTCGTAAAGCGTCATATTGTACGCAGGCATACTGAAGGACAACGGCCTAAATTATTCCTACGGGAGTAATAGGTAATTTGTAATTTTCCCAAGGGAGTAACGAGTTTAGTTTTAAAAAATATGGCGTTCACTCGTAGGTAAGTAGGTATAATATGTCATTCCACACTAAGGAAGTTTTAAATCAAACATGGTTTTTTACGTTTTCTACAAATAAGTATTACTTAATTTAAACGTTATTATTGTGTTTCAAAACTATTTGAGTTTACTTTGCAATTATTTCAGTTAATTTTATTTCGAAAACGATAAAAACTGGCTGTATGGATGGGCTTTCGTCTTTCCAGTTTCTAAACGCGTTTTTTTATCATTATCTGTGGAAGTACTGGAAGTCTGAAGTCTCCATTGAAAAAAGTTCGCAATCTCAAAACTATTATTTGTTGCCGACTGCTGAGTTTATATTCATAATCGTCTATACTTAATCTAATATTTACGGAGGTACTGCCTGTACTTAGTAAAATATATCTTCTGTATGTGAAGACCAAACTTTTAATAAATAGATTTTTTGCCTTTTGTTGTATGTATTTATTTCCTCGCAAATGTGATGAAAAACATTGTGTGTATCACGGGCAGTAAGGGTATTACAAACTCAAGTCATTAAAAGCCCTCCGCCTTCGGCGTCGGCCTTCTAATAGACTTTCGTTAGTAATACCCTTCTTACCGCCCTTCATGCACAATGTACTATTATTATCATAAGCCTGGTGAAGTGTCCCTCCCATTGTTGAGCAAAGGCCTCCCGCCATGTCCTCCACGCGTCCCGATTTTTAGCGGTTTCAGGCCAGCCGTAAAAGAAGACATACAGATCAACCCGCCACCGTCGTCTAGGCCTGCCACTACCTGGTACCCGCTTTGTGGCAATTTTCACCCACCTATGTGAATGCATGCGGCTGATGTGGGCTACCCAGTCCCATTTCAGCTAAGCCTGCTAACACCAAATGAAAAAAACTGACAATAAGGATGTTTTTTTAGTATAAAATTTCAATAAAACTTTATTTGTACAAACCTGCTCTCAGTTTAATTTACTAGATTTACGCATTTTATTAGGTTTCAGGGGAACCTGAAAACCAACAATTAATGTTTTTGGTAGGTACATTGTTTCTGAACACAACTTATTTAGGTCTGAACCCATACCTACTTAATAAGATTGTTAATCAGCGAGAGCACAGAAACATGCCGATAAATTTCTATTGACTGATCAATTTCTACAACGATACAACTGCAACAACAACTGTTTCAGAATCTCACACCTCTTTTCTTAAACACGAAGATTTTATTTCTGAAACCGAGTTTAATAAACAAAGGTTTCTTAATAAATGGCTTAAAATTTACAGACTATGTTTAATTCCGCTCTCCACGATAGGAGAACTCCAGAAACGTGGCATAGGAGCATAACAGTGGTCTTATTTTTCAACTCATCTCGCCCATCTAGAAACGCGGCAGCATGTCAAGCCAAGTTCATAGTAGTTTTCGAGGGTCATCAGGAATCATCTAGTTAAGGAATCAACTACTTCTAAAACCATAGACCACATCCACAAAGTGAAGCAGACTGTACAGAAGATTGAGGTGTATAATAATCAGCCCCTGGTAACCCCCTTTTTTGGAATATCGAGACCTGGAGCCGTTATGTAATCTCTGCAGCAGTGCCAAGTTGACTTGGGAGATACATCAAAGTGATTAGATGTCTGTACAACGCCGCAATGTCCGTTCAACTTCAGCACAGTCAAACTAGACTAGAAACTGTTCACTGATGCGTTAGAATATTTAGTAAAAACCCTCAGAATACAGAACAAACCAGTACCCGCGAGCTCGCCTAAAACAGTTAGGTTAGAACTGTGTCCCCTACAAAAACGAACTACTAATAAGTATCAGAAAATGAAGTAAGATTATAACTGTGAGCCCAATAAACACAAACGGCTACCAGAAAAGCATGCATGCAAAAGTGATTGATACGTTTTCAAACAGTCATGACATTATTTACTGTGTAATTAGTAAGTTGTATTGTATTAAACAGTTTTAAATACTTAAACTACGAGAAAGCCTTCGATGCGATCGAGATCGGGGCTGTGCTCAGCTGTAGTCTCTCCAGCGGTGCCAAGTTGACTACCGGTATATCGAAGTGTTGAAGTGTCTGTACGAAAACACCACTATGTCCGTCCGACTACAGGACCAGACCACAAAGCCTATTCCTCTGCAGCGGGGAGTCAGACAAGGAGATGTGATCTCTCCGAAGTTGTTCACCGCTGCATTGGAGGATGCTTTTAAGGTTCAACCCCCCCCCCCCCGAAAATTTCAGATTTTAACATTCATAGAATTAAAATAAGATCAGGCGTATCGACCGTGGTTTAACGTCACAAAAAAGATTATTCGTTCACAAACGTAATCGAAGGTTAACTGGCAGAGACCCCTTTAAGGGACAAGTTCGCCTTTGTACATGTAACTGTCCTGTAACCTATTATGTGTTAGTGTTAGATGTGCAATAATATTTTTGCAGTTGGTAAACTGACCGCGACCTGTGTCGATGTATGGGGCAACATTAAGTTTTCCAATGGCAAAGTTAATAAGTTTTGTAACTCAATAATAGCTGTATCTATTTAACTTTTGTACGATGCTAGAGCCCCTGCTTTACCTAGCTAGAGCATTTGGGAACGGTTTCGCTTTAGCAAATACGCTAAGAATCGGAATAGATTTGGTTGATCAAATACAAGACCAGGCAAAGTGGGATGGAAATAAAGAGACCTTTACCCAGCATTGTAACCCAAACCCGGAAGTGGCTTGAGTTGATGAGTAGGTACGTTCCTATTTGATAAGATTTGATGTTATAAATTTAGTTAATAGCTTTTACCCGTGGCATCGTTCGCGTAAAGTATAATAATTTCTTAGGACACAAGCAAGCAATCAAGAATGCAAAGTAAGCAAGCAAACATGCGATTGGCGCCCCGTGGAGTGCCATGCCCCGACTTCTCGCACGAAAAGGCGTCGACATGAGGCACCCGGCCCTCCTATCTTTGGTAACAGTCTCTTCTGAGTCCCTACTTTGACCTACAAGAACTTCCTACTTGAGGAATTACATAAAATGCATTTACTTATTACCAAATAGCTTTTTTTTTCCTACTTCATCTGCGTAGAATTCGGTAATCTCTATCTTGTGGAAGCTATGCAATTTTCCGGGATAAAATGTTTTAATGTTTTAATCTTGTGTATCAGCTTCTCCATTGCAAATTTGGTCCGAATCCGTCCAGCCGTTTTCGCCAGAAGAAGTAACTAACATACTCACTCACAGACTTTCGCATTTGTAATATTAATAGTTAGGATATTAATAAACGCGATCATGCTACCTAGTCTACCCGTGTTTTAAAACCTCCTAATGTGTAATTCACGAAAGTACGCGGTACGCGACGACCAGGATCTCATCTCCTGTACTTATTCAGCAACTGCTCTGTGTGAGTTGCCGTTACAAAATCCGTGTACAAAATTAATGTCCGCCAAGCGAGCAGAACAATTACTGCGGCATAGCGATTAATTACTTATTTATTAACCTAGACAACGTATTTTTTTTTACTATTATTAATTATGATACACGTAGTCATTTTTGTGACACCCATTTTAAACTATGGCTATCGGCCAGTTTATTAGCGTAATAATAAATTTAGCATTCCCGCGATATAAACAGAAACAAAACTGAAAAAAAACTGGACCGATCTGATTTTTTTAAAACTTCTTAAATAAAACCACATAAAGGTTTAATTGCCAAACATCTCCCTTACACGAAAAAACACGAAACTCCTTAAATTTTTAGAGATTTAGTAAAAAAAACTTATCTAAGGCCGAGAGGGATACGGCATTACAATAGAGTAAGGTAGCCGTTCACAAATCTGTTTTTTTTACTAAATCTCTAAAAATTTAAGGAGTTTCGTGTTTTTTCGTGTAAGGGAGATGTTTGGCAATTAAACCTTTATGTGGTTTTATTTAATTTAAATATGGCTAGGCTTTAATTCTTGTTTAGCAAACCTTACCTTTTTTTCAAATTATTTCTTTTCGTTACTAATATTGCAAGTAAGAAAGGGACATCAATATTAGAGCACTCACACAACAGACATACATTTTAATTGGCGCCAATACTTTAATGACGCAATGTCCAAACTTTAAAATAATGCGTTGCCAGCTCGTCCTAAGGAATTGTTATCATGAAGTTCCTATATTTTTAATATTTTTTGTTTGAAAAAAAAAAGAAAGTTAAAAACGCAGATTAAGCCATATGTTCATACAACGTTTTTTACTCCTGAGGACCTCAGAAATGCGTGGTTAGAATTGGTCGGATCACTCGGGCCCACGGTGTATACTTAATTATGTAACTTTGATTGCAATGCAAGCAAAGTCAACAAAAAGTAGGTACTGTCAGCAAAAAACTCGTAGGTAGGTATTAAAAATGTATTTCTTTAACAAAAATCTTGATAGGTAATTATTTTTAAGTGTGAACTAAAGCCAAAACTCAATTCATTTAATAAACAAGTAAGTAAAGCTCAATTTAAGCCTTGATAATTCTGCCAATGGTTTGACCGCAAAACGGGTAAGTAATCAGACATTTTTTTAGACGACTACATTTGACCGTGATTTGATTACTACTCAATGAATCAGTATCGCAGCAACTTACTGGTGAGTGGTGACGTTGAAGAAGAGATGCGAGTATTGCGGCGCAGAATCCTCGGGTCCATGCGGCGCCGGGAAGGACATCACCAACAACACCGGCTTCCGCGCGAAACGCCGCTTTGACGCGCGCAAGAACGCTATCGAGTCGTTCGCTATCAAGTCCGGGTAGTAGTCCTGCAGAATACGTAGGCATTATCGTCTGAAGACGAAAACAATATTAATAGGGATATCGATACCAGAGGTACCTTTGTTTCCGTTGCTTAATTCTCGCTAAGGGAGAGGCACAATTTCTTTTACAATGCACTTGCTCGGAAAGTGCACTTTGATGTGGGTCAACATGTTCATAGAAAGTTAGTCTTTTTAGCACGAATTCGCAAGTGTGCGGAAAAAATATATGGATATCTTTTTCCACACGCGTGTGGAAAAGTAGTTTTTTAATTTACTAAATGTCAAAAAGTTGTGTCCAAACTAGTGTTTAACAGAATGATACCAAAGAGGTGTGACTTTGTAATTCAGCTTTGCGCAAATGATAAAACATTTGACGAAACTAAGTTAATAATTAAAGATTTATTATAGTTACAATATAAAACAGAAGTACATGAAACAGTTTTTTTATTATAAGGTCTTAGAATAAAAATACGATCATGGTTAACATAATTAAGCAAGTCTAATTCGGACCTTGCAATGCGCGCGCCGCAGCGCGCCACAGATAAGTATAGATCTGTACTCTTAGCTCATCATAGAGTTCCCGCCAATTAATGGTCCAAACTTTTTAGAACTTTTTAATTTTGTCAAGCAATTGGTAACGGTTGGTAACAGTCTATAGAATAAAAATTAGGAGTCAGGAACATAATTTTTTTTTTTTTTTAAGATTTAAAATTTACAAATGCAAATAAGTACTTATTGTCGAAAGTTTCAAAATAATTTCAGGCCTACAAAATTTATTTGAGATTATTTCGCCATACTGCTCATTTCATTTAAGTCTGTGGTAGGTATTTGTTTTGAGTTTTATTGGTGACTTTGTATATTTTTGTTTCCTCGCTTAATGCATTGTAAAACGTTGTATGACATACGTGCGGAAGGCAATTTCCAACTCGTGTCGGTTTAAAACACTCGCTTACGCTCGTGTTTAAGATCACCGCCACTCGTTAGGAATTGCCTACTTTCCGCACTTGTATCATAAATAACTATTTAACCTCACTCGCTCAGAACGACTCTCATTATCAAGCAAAATCTGCGTGGAAAATCGGTTTTTCCACGCTAGCGTGGAAAGTGTTTGAAATTAGAACGTGAAGTTCATCGAGTTTATCGTCGATTTCATTGGCTGCGATGGGCTCAATTTGGTGTTTTTTTTACTAATTTAAGCCCTTGCTGGTTTAGCAAGGAATAAGTATACTGTTATGATTTTTGATATTAATTTTTTGGATCCAAAATGGCAGCTGACAGTGTGACAATTTTTGACGCAATAATTTGATTTGAAATTTATTGTTTTTTAAATAATTTAAAGTCATGCTGTTTTAGCAAGGAGTAGTTATGCTGCTGTACCTATAGTTGTAAACCAGCGGCTTGTAAGCCGGTAGTAACCGAAACCAGCGGCTAGAAACGAATAACCAGCCGCTTGATACCGGATAGGTACCCGCTTGATACCCGACTTGAGCATTGAAGAAAAAAAACGATTTTTATTGCATTTTTTATTGTTAAACTCTTATTTAATTTACAAATATACCTATTTCAAAACATCTCTCACAAATATGTTTTTTGTAATTTATATGAGAATTTTGAGTTTTTAACAATTAATACAGATGCAAGTGTCATTGTTTATGTCTATTTATGTTAAATATATCTTATAGTAAATAAATCAGAAGAAAAACAACAACAAAAAACTAAATCATGTGAATATATCAATGAAACGTAAGCAGCCGTTTCTAGCCGCTAGTTATCGCTAGAGATGATAATAAGCCCAATAACCCGTTTCTAGCCGCTAGGCTACAAATGTTAGTAACCGGCTTCACATCTGTAGCTGTACCTAATGATTTGATACTTATAATTTTTTCGATATAAATTACCGGTGACAGGAGAATTTGGCGGGAAACCGATGAGAGTGGATCGTGTCGTTAATTGAATTTTAGTTTCTGTGCTTAATGTTGTTTGGTGGATAATAAAGATAGTGTGTTATACAACAAATTGACGTGAAAGTGCCCAGCAAATGAAGAATTCAAGTGAAAACGCGTATTCCCTCTGTTTGTGACCCCCAAATATCCGCCGGCTGCTGCTCGCCGTAGCTCGCCGTAAAGTACACTATCGCTTTACGGAAGGCATGAGCACCTGACAGGACGTGACTAGGACAGACTGACAACTCTGACGGTGACAGGACTTTAATATACAGAAATTTACAAAACACATCAGACGTGGCTGTATGGACTCAGTTCCTTTGCCTATCCCTTATGGGATGAATTAAAAAAAAAAAATTACCGGTGACAGTGTGACACTTTTTGACAAAAAAATTGGTCATCGATGTCAATTTCGTGTAATTTGATTTCGGTGCGCTCAAATTTTACATTATTTATTGGATCCTAAATGGCGGATGACAGTTTGTCATTTTTAACACAAGTTTGATTGTTTGTTAACTTTTTTTAATTGACAATAACTTCAAACTATGATCCGCCAACTTGGATCCATAAATAATGTATTTTTAATCATTGCAAGTTTTTCTCTAATCTACCATTTTCTTCGCTGCAGTGAGATAAAAAGTTGCGTTTCGCTTGGCTGCAAAGTTGTTTTGTATCTCGTGCCTTGAAACCCTCGCTGCGTTCAGGATTCTTTATGCGAGTGGTTAAATCCTCGAATCCTTCGCTTGGCAGAGTCTCAATACAGGCACTCGCGCCGAACAATAACTTTGCAGCCTTGCATAACCAATAAATAATTATATCAAAACTGAAAAATACTAAATGGGGATTGCAGTTATAGTAAATATTAAACTTTTCTCTAATTGGCTCTATTAAAGTAAATGTAGAAGTAGAGAAAAGTAGAAATCGAAGAGGATTAGTGTAAGATACACTATACTTACCTATGGGGGATTTGTCGCTTTTTCATGTAATCACTTAAAAGTAAAAAAAAACCTTACAAAAAAAAAACGTAAAATAATCCTCTAAAGCCTAAAGTTTTATGGCCTAGCACTAAGTAGCCGAAATATGAAGTCGGTGCGGTGCGAGCGGAATATTCTTTGAATGAAGAGGATTATTTTACGTTTTTTTTTTGTAAGGTTTTTTTTGAAGGCGGTTTTACTTTTTTGTTAAAAGATTTTAAAATTTTAAAATTTATTAAAAGAATTATCCTCCAACTCCTAACCGTTAAGGAGTTGTACCTTCCATCATCAGCTCATCAACATGAGATGATGACTACCGGATGCAACTACTTAATTAGCCTTAGAAAATATATGAAACACATAACACGTGCCTAAAAAGTTTGAGGGTTGCCCTCGATTTCCCTGGGATCCCATCATCAGATCATGACTTGGTGACAATGGAACCACCTCGTGAGTATACCCTTTCAAACAAAAAAATAATTTTCAAAATCGGTCTACAATTGACGGAGTAATCGATGTATATACATAAAAAAAAAATACAGTGGAACGTAGAACCTCCTCCTTTTTTGAAGTCGGTTAAAAATCGGCGCAAAAAACCAATATCACGTAGTGACACGTAGGTACCTACTGTACTTATAGGAGATTAGATTTAACTATTATACTTTTAAGTAGATAAATGCTGAGATTGTTTAATTTAATTTATAATACTTCGGCAGTATGTTATTTCCTCCTTAACTCTTTCCACAAACGGGAGAGCACTTAATACGAGCGCTAGTGACAAATAAATAAGATCGTAATATTTATTAGGCGCGTCGCAGATTACGGCTATACGTATTTAGACTGCGCGTAAGGACAGCTACTGCTAGAGACAAATTATAATTATATTATTTAACCAATTTTCGTAGAATTAGAAGTACCTTTTGGTAATCGTCTCCATGTTTGATCCTCTTCCCATTCATGTTGATGCTGTAGTTGTAGTACTTGGAGTTCATAATAAGTCCGCCCCATTCGCGCCAACCCGGCGGAATGTAAGACCCGTTGTACTTGTTCAGATACTTGCCGAAGTAGCCTGCGTATACAAAACACATTATATTAGTTTAAAAATACTTGCTATTAATCATAATTCATTTAATGCACGAAAACGGCTCCTACAGAAGGGTAGTAAGGAGTGGTAAAAATTTATTATTATATTTATTATTTATTTATAATGTACAATGTTGGTGCATATAATTATAGTTAAAAAGAAACACTTTATTTCAGAGCAAATCCGATCCATAATTTTTGTTCGTTGTGATAATTATGCTTAAATACTAAAAGTACCTCAGTAATTTACTTTTGATTCTGCCTAAGCATACCTACATATTATTATACAACTTTTGACAATATGTTTTGACTACTATATTACTTGTCGGTTTTACAAGGCATACTAGAATTCCAATTATACCGCAAAAGAAAACGAATGGAGCCTCAGAATGAAAAGCTCTGCGAGGCAAAATATCATTGTTCGTTGGGAGACAATGCTGTTCAAATTTTAATTTCGGAAGGTTTAATGCAAATGCAGGGGAGATTTTTTTTTTCCATTTTCGGGGGCGACCTGTAGGTACTAGTAGGCCTCGATGAATTGGATATTTAAGTAATGAATATATTGACACAACATATTCATTGACGCTGCTGATATCGCGATTCCGAATCTACAAATGTGATGTGATTGTGATAGTTATTCTCATGACCCTCGAAGAGGCAGGTGAGCTCTTAAAGGCGTTAGGTATCTAATCATTTAATTTAGCTTTAGTTGTTCGTGTAAATGTCGGCGAAGCCGGCAGCCGCGCGCTACGGCGATAACTCACGATACTTGTACATATGTAGATACTTACCAGCCATGACATTATCACTTAAGTGCCGCTTATGTATATAACAAGGGCCTGATTCATTACCCTCTTAAATTGACAAACTCATAGGCCACTCAAGGACAATATTACGCATTTAGGCACTTATTATTAGTGAATGAATAACTGGGTTGTTTCATTGTTCGAAGCTTGGGAGGTAACGTAAATGCCAAGAAGTTCATACGGCAAACTCGTAACGTAAACGTAGTAGTACCTACGCCTGGCAATATTTATATCGTTTCATTAGAACAGAGGTCGCTGTCAGCGGTGGCGTATATTGCGGTCTGCGGGTTTATTTACTACAGTGTCACCAGAGGTTATTCTCGCGAAATTCCAATTAATGTATGTGGCCTTCATCACCCTTTTCTATGACATTGTCATAGGATAGTGAACACCAGCTCTAAGCTGCCATCTTTCACTTTCAGGGTACCAACGATAGACTAGGAACAGGTACGGTACTTACCTGCGGGTAATTATTTCATTTGGTGTAAATCGGCTGTCCGCGACAATATAACCATCTAAATGAAGTTAGACTTTTACCGTGTCTATAAGTAACTTGTAATAAAGAATGATATCTAACAACAACTTTTTTCATTTCATATATAAGAAGTAATCTAAAAGCTATTGCGTTCAAAAGGGTCAAAATGTCATTACCAAGGGGTATCCGCTTTCCAGTTTTCGGTAAAACTTCTGCAAAATGTTTCATTTAACTAACGCTTACGGCTGAAACTACTATTTACCTAAAACATTTAATAGTGATGACACACGTTATTGATTGCACAAATTGAAATGCGTAGTAAAAAACTGAACAGCAGCATCGTATGTCTTGGTTCCTATTAAACTCATCATCACCATGTCACAACGTAACGCGACATATAAGTCTGCACTAAATAGCTCTACACAAACCCCGCCACTCCCCACGCGTGCCTCTGGTCACCATTCAGAAGCCAGAGTGAACACATTTCATGCCAGTGTAATATTAAACATTTATTTCATTTTTACAAAGTCGTACCGTGGCTTTTGTCACGATAGTATTGTCATTCCCGTGGGTCTCATTCCTCAATAAGTACACGAATTGTTTATATTATCTTGATTTCATCTTATAGCCTAACCGATTTGCTATAGCGTAATCAATATACAATTTTGAAATATCTAACAAGGTAAACGTTAAAGAGGAAATATCGCGATTTTGTCATTACCAAGGTGCTCATTACCATGGATTACAGTAGATTTTTTTCTAGCCACGGTAATGACGATGACTCCATGGACATGACTATATGCACTTGTCTTGTATTGAGCTTGCATTTTTATGTTTAATCTTTATATCTGGGCACACTTTCCGATAGCAAAGTCTAAATAAGCAATCTTCCAGATGGAGAACACCCCAAAACTCGCTAAAGTTGTAATTCCGAAAGCATCATTAGTCCGAATTTTCATTATTTTCTGCTGAACAAAAACTTTGGTATACATGATTTTGAAAATATAGGTAGGCTAGTTTAGGCCTGTTTTATTTTAATTAAAAAATAATTTACAACTACGGCGGAACCTAGCGCTTGGATGGATGATGGATTTTCCGGTTCATCTCGTGATTGTTTCCCCAAAAGGCCTTCAACTACATCCTTAAGGAACTCATCAGATGAGTTTTCTGGTTCATCACAGTCATGGTCACTTTTATAAAAGGCACTCAGCAACACTTAGGTATAAGCAATCCTTTAGATGGACTTCTTGGTCCATCTCGTAAATCGTTTATCCAGAAGGCTTTCAACTTCATATTAAAGCATCCCAATAGATTAGGCTTTCTCCAAGTAGGGTACGTGCACTCCCAGAGGTTTGGATCATAAAGGGTTCGCAATAAATTTTTAACTTTGAATCAAAATCAAGATTGAAATTTACCAAAATTTGTCAGAAAAGTCAGAAATTAGACTCAATTTGTGATAAAAAAAACAAGCCCACACGTCACATTAG
Organism: Clepsis dumicolana; assembly: GCA_963691665.1. Taxonomy (NCBI): domain Eukaryota; kingdom Metazoa; phylum Arthropoda; class Insecta; order Lepidoptera; family Tortricidae; genus Clepsis; species Clepsis dumicolana. Next base: position 25,235,650 of record OY829505.1, on the reverse strand, counting down.
TCATTAACAATATTATAGACATTGTTTCTGTGACGAACTAATTGGAGAATGAGTCGTTTGTCATTACCATGTGCTTTGGTCGTTACCAAGCATGCAAAATATCATTACCATGTCGCTTAAAACTTTGCGGGTCCATACCATCACTAATCTATATCCTAAAAGGTGGCCTTTATATCTTTCAAGTTAGATGAAGTTTGCTATTGAAATATTTTTTTTGTTTATTTTTTCAACAAACCGGCCAATTTGCACCAAATGAAATAAATACCCCTGCTCACCTACTTGCCTATAAACTTTTGTTTCTTTACGAGCTAGAATATAATATGGTAATAAGGTAATATGAATAAGTTTTTTGTAAAAATAGAAACCATTTTGATCAATTTTTTTTTGGTTGACTGTAGATAGGCACACTGCTATTTAATGTTAATCCGACTACTGGAAGTGGATCATATTTAAATTGCAATATTTGTAAAAAGTGCAAGTAAGATTCTATGATAGGTGACTGATGTGATTTGAAAAAGCGTTTGAAAGTGTTCGCGAAGGTAAACATACCCCACTGCAGCCTCCCTCGGCTTTTTTGACAAAGACTGTGTACACTACACAGTGTTTAATATATAAAAAAACCTTTTCCGTACAAATTTGTACGTACCTATGTAAATATACTCAAGAGCAATAAAAACGGGTCACTTTGTATGAACAATTTCATGCTCTTGAGTGTAGTACTTCGTCTATCTATTCGAATCAAGTCTCGAAGATAGTCTGTTTGCAAAAAAAATGCATTGTTTTTTTATTTGCTAAAAACTTAATTGGGGAAGCGTCATCTGCAATCATTCCAAATTTCAATTCGATAGCCTTTGTAGTTCCTGAGATGATCAGTTATGAGAGACAGACAGACGGACTGAGTCACACCATAAGGTTCCTTTTTTATCATTTTGTTCCGGAACCCTAAAAGTAGGTGCCTAAGTAGATATATATAAATAATAAAACCACATAGCATAAAGCTGAACAAAAACAATCTGAAGGCGTGGTTATCCCATAAATAAGTAGGTACCTACTTTGTGTACCTAACTAACTTTATCGCGACGCGACATTGACTCTTAAACAGTACCTAGATAATCATCACGAAACTATTTAATTGTAGATTCATCGGATAGTACCAACACCGCTGGAATCGCGTGTCTTTGTTCAACTACTACGCGTTAGAATAGGTACGCCTGTCTAAAACTGTTCTATAAGTATTATAAAATTTGTTAAAACAGAACCATCCCATTACTCTGAGTGTGCAAGCTCATAAGTGTAAAAAGAGTGGCTGGTGGAGACTTGTCTGTCTGAGATGTGTGCGCACCTAGGTACTCGTAGTTTACATCTCAAAACGTTTTCGCGAAGCGTCTCCAGTGCTCGATTGGCACTCGATTGTGTACCCAATGAGATGTCATACGCGACCGTCCTTAACGTGCAAGACGACCGCCCATGCCGTACTATCTCATAACAAACTCTACCAGAACGAAATATGCAAGTACACTTTGTTTTGTTTTGGTTAGGTATAATTTATGCTGCTGCGTTAGCTAAATTTAGATTTCATAGCCGTATCTAATTACCTTACTAATGGCTAATTGAAACAATGCGTAAGCATTACCACCTCGACTTACTTAATTGCATAAATAAAATCAAAGGCCCAGAAACAACATTTTATCTAGGTAGATAAGCACTATGAAAACTGTGACTCGTCTGTACCTATTGTAACAATCACAACTGCCAGATGACTTTTCTCTGCAGCTGACTTAAGCAACAAGGACTCTCGAAATAGGATCTAGTTACTACAGCCACAACTACCAGCGAAGTCGGACAGCGTTTCCGCTGGCTCTCCCAACACGCGTGGGCGCGGCGCGTGCCATCTCTTCCTACGACACAACACACACTTGCGCACTTCACTTTCAATAGGTACTTACAAGCTCATAGACTACGCTGAACTTTTGTGCTTCTAGTTATTGCACTCAGACATTCGCAATCAGAAATTGGTTAAACATGGCTAAATTAAGACAAGCTTTTGTATCATATAAATTGTTTAATGTACTTAATAAATTGATGGGTTTGATTTAATATACCTAAGGGTTATTTTGTTCTTATTAGAGTACCTCAGAAAAAAATAGTTTTTGAAAAATGCTTTTTTACCATTAATATATTTTAATCGAAAGCTAATTTAATCGAGATGATTCTCATCTGACTTCATGCGGGTTAACCCTTTTTGATATAGATAATATTGAACGTTCAAATGAAATTGTTCGGGGTTTTTCAACTTCTTCGAGTTGGTTAGGTTGCTTACGGGTAGGTACAGAGTCACGCAAGAGATATTAAGTATCAAGAAGAGGATGGTACGGCCGTATGCCTCTTCGTTTTGCTTAACTTGTTGGGGGCACTGCCGTGCCCCCAGATGACACTTTTTTAGCAAAGTTTCTAAATATTTAGATATACACGATTGATTTTCTTTAAGCAGAGTGCCAAGCTAACCAAGCTTCGTGAAGCCTTTGTAATTAGTTACATACTTATAGGTATCGGATATCGGTTGTGTGTGCGGTCAGAGAACACTTTTCTCGTCCAATCAAAACAAAGTGTCTCATGCGATAAGATGCCCACGTTATAAAAAGCAATAAAGGCGAGAATAAGATTATCAGTCAGATAAGTCTCAGGTTAACAGACGAGCGCGGCGTGGGCGGACCTGCGGGCTCCTACGATTCATTCACAACTAACCCACTTAACGTATCAATGAATAGCCCACGACATCAAACGACCATATTATACTGTCGTATTATGTAATTATCTGATATGCATAATTTACAAAAATAGTATTAGATATTACTAATAGCCTACTAGTCAGTTAGTATTACTTAGTAGATTGTTTAAGCCGTATTTAACTTTATCCAAGTAAGCCATCTTTACAGATTTGGTTACGCATTGCTTGAAGAACGCGATGCCAAATGTGTTCATTTAAACTTTCGCGATTTTCGCACATTATCATGATACTCGGGACTTAATCGAGACCATGGTCCCTTCGAGACCATGGACGCAACGTCGCGTCCGAAACGTCGAGGTATTTAAATTCAAATTTAAATATACGTTTTTTTACGCGATTAAGACCCGAGTATCATGATAAAGCCAAATGTGTTGTCTAAAAAATACGACAGCCCTTTGATTACTGCCACAGCTGGGTCGCACAGATTTAATCCAATGTTATCAAGAAGACAACATTACGTGTTCCATTACCAGGAGTCAAGAGCATGTTACTAGACGTAGACATAAATTCATATTATTACGACGACGAAGGATAAAATCCTAAACGTAATTAAATTGTTCGGTATCCGGCCGTTAAGCCGGACGTCCACGCACGGTTGTATTTTTAACAAGACAATTACCGCAATTGGCGCGACCAGAGACATGAAGAAATTCTCCGACGACAACAATAACAATTATGAAAATGTTAAATTACATTCAATTGCCCGCCGCTCTTCACTGCTGCGTAACACCAATATCAGTTCATGGCTTTACTGTCGGTAAATGTTAGATACATCTGGAGTTTTTCGGTTGTATTGTTTTTTCAACCTGAGTAACGACCTGACCACGATCAATTCAAACAAGCTTTTATTCTGATCGGTACACGACTTGTTAATTTGCAATAATGATAAGAGCAGTTAATGGTCTCAGCGAGGACTATAAATAAACGTCAAACAAGTAGTAGTACGAGTGCTGTTTGATAAGTACCCGTGTTTTGAAAAAAAAACATGTATTTTTTGAACACGTATATTTATTTTTCTACATAGTCACCTTTTAGCTCTATAAACTCGTTCCAGCGGTATTCTAGCTTTAATAAGCCACCCAAAAAATAAGATTTCGGAAAGTCGTCGAAATAGGCCTCTGTGGCGGCAACCTCTTCATTTGACGCAAATCTCTTTCCGCTGAGCCATTTTTTTAGGTTTGGGAATTAAAATAAGCCGTATGGGGCTAAGTCTGGAGAATAGAGTGAATAAGGTAGCAATTCATAGCGTAATTTTTCTAATTTTGCCCCTGCGATTGTGGACGAGTGAGCTAGTGCGTTGTCGTGGTGGAAAATAACTTTTTCTTTGTTAATTGGGGTCGTTCATTCCTTTAAACAGAATAAAATTGGCTCAAGAAATTTTCGTAGTATTGCCCTGTTATCGTTTTTCTTTTTGTAAGTAATCATTATGTATGATTCCTTGTGAGTCCCAAAAAACGGTCGCCATGACCTTTCCGGCCGATGGGACGGTCTTTGCTTTCTTTGGAGCCGATTCGAATTTTAAGATCCTCTGCTCTGACTGTTTATTATTTTCTGGGGTATGGTTATGAATCAACGTTTCGTCCACAGTCACAAAACGAAGCAGAAACTCATCAGAATTTTTTCCATACTTTGCTAAACGTTGCTTCGAAGTGGTCACTCGGATAAGCTTTTGTTCCTCTGTGAGCAAACGCGGCACCCATCCCGCAAATACCTTTTTCATCCCTAATTTGTTTTCTAAAATATATTGTACCCACTCGATTGAAACACTAATAGTGTCAACAATTTCTCTAAGCTTTATTCGGCGCTCGGTTAATACGATATTTTAAATTTTCTTGACCATCTGTTCCGTAGTCACCTCAATAGGGCGGCCTGAACGGTCTTCGTTGAAGACGGATGTTCTGCCCCGTTTGAATTCGTTATACCAATATCTGATAGTTGTCATAGAAGATGTATTATCCTTGTAAACACCTTGTATCTATACTTTTATATCTTCACATGGTTTTCCTTCCAAAAATAGAACAGGAATTACAAACGAAACTGTTCTTTCTCCATATTTGCAAATTGAAATCGAATTCTGACCTTCAACAGCCGTTAAACGAAAAAAAACAAAAGAATGCTGTGATATATTTTTACCTTTTCTGACCCATAAAGGATGCATTAAAACCTTCGTATACATATTTTCAGCCAGTGATAAGAATAACATTTGAAAACGGGTACTTATCAAACAGCCCTCGTAGGTAGGTATATAAGTTTGCACCTTGTCTGCAAGTCTTAAGACGTTCTAGATTTGCACAGAAAATACTACATGTGAAAAAGGTGCTGCTATTTAAAACATTAAACTTGTTTTCGTTATTGTTAGAAAAATTTAAATGGTTAAACAAACCAGAAGAGATTTATCAATCACGCATCTATGGATGTCGAGCGGGCATCTCCGTGATGGCTGCTGCGCATTACTTCAGCCGACCTATTCGTTGGCGCCTACGACCTTTTAGGGAAGAGCCACTCACTAAGCCATTCGCCCCACGCAACTTCGCGCTGATTACGAAACATTTTGTGGAATCTGAATGTTTCTTAGGTAGAGGTAGCATTGCAATTATAATAGTCTTTGTACACGAACAGCTTTCTGACTTAAGTTAATTGTGCGTTGTATTTTGTTCCATTCAATTACTGACACCCGAACCTGAAACACTGAGGTATAAAAATTATACCTATGTCTAAGACTTGACCTGAAATGACATGGTTAAAAAAAATTAAAGCCTTGTATTTCACTCGGCCCGGGGTAACGGAGTAGAAAGACAGACAGGTTTGGTTAGAATCGTGACGTGAAAGCGCCTTCTATCTTTACACCTACATAATAGTAGCTATAGTAAGTACCTTGGCGATGCAGAGTCAGACACGGCAAACGGAGGCGACCTCCCCGACAGTAAAACAAAGCACCCTCATAAAAGTATAGTCGGCAAATAAGGCTGCTTTACGTCACTAAAGATGCAAGAATAATGTTATGGCTGCTCGCTCACCGCTCGTCGGTTGCGCGAGCTGTAGCACATTATGTGCGCAATTTATATCCCATTTCATGCAGAGAATAAAAACCGGACAAGTGCGAGTCGGACTCGCACACGAGGGTTCCCTGCTTTTATCCAGTGTTTTAAGTTGTCCTGTATTAGCAGAGCCCTGTTCCTAAGCAAAATGTACGCAGTGTGGGGTCATTTTACATTGGTCTGTGACATAGACAGACAGACGGACAACAAAGTGATCCATAAGGGTTCAGTTTTCCTTTTGAGGTACGGAACCCTAAAAATAATATTGTAGAAAGCTGCCAACTGATGTTTTGCATGTTTGGTCTAGGGCAGACGTTAGCACTATCAGTACCTAAACTACTTGACCACTGTACCTAAACTACCGCCAAGACGAGCCATGCGAAGCGCAACTTTTGTCTATAAATATCAGGTCAGAATGAAAATTTCTTAAAACTGTCTCTTATTGCTAGAATACAAAATTTCGGGGTATAATTTATTTTTATGTCTGTCTGTAGATTTCGCAGACCAATATAAGTTGACCCCACACTGCATACATTTTGCTTAGGCGCAGGGCTCTGCTAACACTGGACAACTTAAAACACTAGGGAAAAGCGTTAAAATCTTTGTTAAAATCCCTCGTGCCTGAGTCCGACTAACACTTGTCGGTTTTTTTTTAATTTTTCATTAAAACACCCCGTATTATTTTAAAATCATGGTTGTTAATTGAATTCATACGGCCAGTGGGCATTAATCTTGGGTGTAAATCGAGCACGTTATCAAAAACGTCCGTTCATTATTAATGCCCCCCATTTCTTGATAGATTGAATATATGGAATGAAGCTTCTTTGTAATAATCGTCCGCAGTATGTAGGTAAAAATAAACAGACAGTGAAACGAAAGTTACAAAATATTTTTGTGCTGGACAATTAATTGAGTATATAATATTTATGATATTCATAAACTGTCAGTCTCATAGAGTAGGAATAAAAGAGCGGTCGGTCGACACCGCGGCACCGGCACCGGGCACCGCGACCGCAACGAGGGTCGCCGCCGCCGGCGAAGGTGCAACTGGTTTGGTTTGCGCTCGCGCGGCTGCGACTGCCGCAGCGCTAGACACGCCGGCGCTTCGTCGCAAGGCGCCCACTCGCCTAGCCATCCAGACCCAGCCGCCCAGAGGCCCCGCTCAACGTGCCAACAGGACTTGTGTGTAATCAAATATTGGAACTATTGGAAGGTAAATGCCCCACTTCTGGTGGTCGAATTGACTACTGGCGTGGATAATGTAGGTTGGATGAGAATACAAAAGCAGTCAACAAAAAGTACAGTCGGCAAAAATGCTTGTATTAACAAAAACTTGTTAACTGTCAGGTAATGGGGATAACAAGAGCAACAACTTACAAATTAATTAATTAAAATGTTCAGTAAGTATTATAAGTACTTATGTATAACTGATTGATTATTTGCACATTGATTGGCAAATAATCAATCAGTATTTCATTTCTTGCCCAGTGTAGTACCTACAACGGCCAGACTGTGAGGCGGCTGCGCCCACGCATCTTTCAATCGACTCGTCGTTCACCTACGCGCATCTAAATTCTTAATGACTATCTATGTTGAGGCGAAAGACGTGTTATGAAGCAAACCAAGCTGTTTTATTTTTATAGCAAAACAGTTATATTATGTAAATATATTATATTTGGCCAATCTACCTACCTACCTACCTACTTAAGCGTTACTTACTAGAGAGATTTGTTTACTGATCATAATATCGGCCAGAAGAGCTTTAAACGTGTGAATATCGTATCTAAATATCTTTGCGTCCATGTAACACTAAAGTAAAACTTTGCGTTTCCTACAATAGAACCTCACTCAGATTTGAAGATGCGTAAAACACATCCAATCGGAAACCCAATACTAAGCGGGCTATTTGTGTACGTCGTCGTTGCGGTCGCGACGGAGGATGGAGCCTGACTGACGTTGTCGGTCGAGGATAGCTAGCTCCTTATACTCGTACATTATGAACACTGGCGACTCGGAGTACGCCACGTTAATAATCAGGTAGCTACTTTCCGACATGTTCTTCGAAACTTTAGCTGGATATAGGTACGTATGTATAATGAATACACACTGTATTCGGAAACAAAGAGAACTAACTACTTAACTAAAACCGGATAATAGGGTGTCCAATTTTAATAAGTGTAGGGTTGCGTAGTTAACAAGGAACCGTCCGACCGTCTGTCCACTCATGGTACTAAATAAGTACTTAGAAAGCTTTTATTTGGCATGGATATCTGACAAAGAGGTAGAATAAAATGTTGGAATAAAAAATCCCTACACATAAAGTAACAATGACTTTTCTCGCGCACCCCATGGTGTGGGTCTCGTTAGATAAGTCTTTCAAAAATGTTCGTGGTCCGCGAATTGATATTAATTTCAGCCTGCTACCTCTACGCGTTCCAGAGAAAAAGTGTCTTGACAGAAAGACTGGCAGACAACAGAATGATCCTATAAGGGTTCCGTTTTTTTCCTTTTGAGGTACGGAACCCTAAAAACGGACAAGTGCGAGTCGGAATCACGCACGAGGGTTCCGTACAAAGATTCCCCTGCTGTTCCCCAGCGTTTTTATTTGTCCAGGATTAGCAGAGTCCTGTTCCTAAGCGAAATATACGCAGTGTGGAGTCATTTTATATTGGTCTGTGACTTATACAGACAGACTTACAAATTTTAGATTTTGAGAATTTACTGAGTGATTGTGCTATAAGAGCTACCTTCATACCAAATTTCAAGTTTCTAGAACAACTGGAAGTATCCTTTAGGTTTTCACAGTAAGGCAATTTGTATGAAAGCAACCTTTTTAATGACTGTATCTTTTGATTGCGTTGACTTAAAAGTTTGATTTTTTCACAGCTTCAAGGGACTGCAGGCTTAAAATATTTGATATAATTTTCAGCCTGCTACCTCGACGCGTTCCAGAGAAAATGGGTCTTGACAGACAGAGAGACAGATAGACAGACAGACGGACAACAAAGTGAACCTATAAGGGTTCAATTTTTTTTCATCAAGTTTAAATTAACCATTAAACACAACATATTTTTCATATTTATATTATAACCGCCCTTATCTTCTGCCCCTTACTCTTATCTAAAAGGAAGGTACTCTATAAATTTGATTTTTTGTTAGATTAACTACAAGCTATTGCCGCGTACCCACATTACTTACATGCTACGTGGATATGAGAATGACCCATTTATTGTGGCACTGGCTCCTTCAGCGTAAGCAAAGTTGTATTTTTATTTTTGTTCAACAAAGCGCTAAGAAACTATAACACGCTGAGGTCGCTGAGCGAGACGAATTGTTCAGCCCACGTATAGATCCACTTTCATCTGCGACCGGAAGAGTCCATCTGCACTCATCGCACATAACACTCGTGAAGTATGGGCCCCGCTCCCGCCGCGCAGGCCCTGCGCCTGCGCCCACCAGCCCGGAAGGGAAAGCACGGCCGAATTTATGATAGCTCGTTCCAAGTATAAATTTACAAGCCAAATAGACACTTAACAGCGTGGTGATAAATCGTCAACACGTGCTCCTTGACACGAAAAGCACTTATGTAAATGTCGTACTTAGAATGAACCCGCGATACGGACACTTTAAAAGTAACATTAAAAAATGTCTTTATGAGTATACGTACCTACTTTACTTAAAACTTGTTTGCGGACAGGTTTCGCGATGAGCCGTAGATACTCACAAACACTTTCGGCGCTTTGCTTTGAAGAAGACTCCGGGCGAGTATTTCTTGGGCTTGTCAACCACTATGATTTGCGTGGTATGATAACTATAACTAACCACGATGGTGATGATAATGACTATGGCGCTGGGGACAACTCTTGATTAATCGATTGCCAGGTTCTGTCAGATGCTGTCGCTGTTAAAATTTAATGCTGAACTAAGCTGACCATATGTCACGTTTTGAACGGGTCAGTCCCATTTTCCAGTAACCTGTCCCGGTGTCCCCGAAAAATCCTTCGGGAAGGTAAATTGTCCCGTTTTGGCCTCTGAACGATAAATTTGCCCTATTTTGGATGTAAAAGACACTTAAGTCTAAGTATATGTGTACTCGTCACCGAATTTATTAAAACAGTTTTGCTCTTCCGATGAATATATAAAAGTCTATTTCTGTGTAAGAAAATAAAACTTTGATACACATTAAAATGTGCTTTAAACTCTTTTGCGCTAAATATAACTGTGATAGCACGTTGTCCCGTTTTGTGGCGGCCAGAAAATGGGTCACCTCATGTTAAACCCTAAGATAACTCTTTTCTTTTAGGATAAAATAAAATACTACCTAGAAAAATAAACGGATCACTCACGTATGTCAGTCGAGTATAGCCCGACATGTTTCGGACTAATCCGTAGTCCTTCCTACGTCTCGCCACCGGCGTAGCGTGTGCTCCCAGAGGAAGGACTACGGATTAATCCGAAACATGTCGGGCTATACTCGATTGACATACGTGAGTGATCCGTTTATTTCACTATGATTGAATCTCACGGTAGTTTCATGTTAAAAGTAAAATACAATACATTTAACCTTGCTATTTAGGTAGGTGTAATCTATGTATCAGCTAAATACAAATATAGGCCCCGTGAACGTGTCGACGGATAAAGAAAATAAGATGGGTTCCAATAAAGCTGTGTTCCATCGTCTGTTTTCTTCGGCTAGAAACATTATCAATGTTCAATCGACCTGTGACGTGGTTGGATCTGCGGTTGCCCTGGTAGCCTATAATAACTTCACTGTCATATAAAACATTGGTTTAATAAGCACACGAATAAATTGGTAATACGTTTAAATCCTTCTCTTTTAACACGACCGATAGGTAGCTATATTCATGTTCTACGTCCAAATCGCCCCAAAAAGGTTTGCGTGGCGTAAAACCTCGTGTTCGATGTACTTTGAGCTTGTATTGGGCCGAGGTTTGCCTGATCGCGGCATTGCGGCGAGCGCAGCATAGCCCTTAGCCCCGGCCCCGGTGAGCGTGTCCCGGTTCCGGCCTAGCCGACCGATCAGTCTCACCTCACCCCAAATTCCTGCAAGGACACTTCCATCTAGATTTATTCGTACGCGCGTGGCACGGCGGTGATTCGTCGCAATAACCGACGTCCGCCTGCCCACGTGCGCCCACGTCACGACCTAATACGAAATTTAGAACAAATCTTACAAGTTACTGGACCCTGGTGCTTTAGAGGCGATTGCAGATGACGCCGACGTCCTGGTATTGATTTACGGTCGCTAGGGCTGTGAAGCTGTGATGGGTATTTATCTGCTTTAGTATTCCTTGCACAGATCTATGCCCTTTTATTGAAATGCTGAGCAGTAAACTACATTAAGTTTTTTTTGTCATATCTTAGACTCAACATTAATAAGCATCAGCGTTTAAATTTTGTATTATTTTTCATTTATTTTATCTAAATTGTTAACTACACTATAACACATGATATAGATCCAAAACTCACATAACACTATACAGAAGATCTGGGGATCAGAGGTGCCGCCCCAGCCAAGTCACACCACACACGTGATCCGGGCTGTATACAATTAGGCACAATTTAGATCCCTTCTGAATTTGATTATGTTGTATTACTATTCAAATGTGTGAAAGGTAATGAAAAGTGATAAAGATAAACCAGTTGAGGGCGGAATGACGCACGTACGTACGTATTAATTTAATACGTTGGCCTGACAGGTAATTTACTACTACTGATGATGCAAAATTGCTATTTTGGCTGCATTTTGAGTCGTGAGTCAGGGGTAACGGGAGGAAGGCGACGGCATTCCTCGGCCTGCGTTGCATCACCGCGGACCGACGACTGCGGATAAGCGTTCAACGCTCTGCCGCCACTAAACCGTTGCTCACTTACAAGCGGGTTGCCTCCTTGTCTCTGGGCAGGGTCGCCACGACTGGCTAAGGTCTATAATCGATAGGGTGTTTCATATTATTTTGGACAATATTTCATGATGAATGCGTCATTTCTACATAGTCATTTGTTGACTGTCGGGCGATAAAACGTTTCTTTCGACAATAAAATAAGATTTTAAAGATAAGAAGAATTATTTGAAGAAGCCACGGTTGTGAACTTGGTCATAAATTAATTAATAAGATGTAAAGTTACGAGTACGCTCTTTGATACCCACAAATATATTGATATTTTAGAGTCCATATATCATCGAAAGTTCGATATATTATTGCATCCTACCTATGACGATGCATTCCCGGCGTGCTGAGCATTTTTACGCAAACACCAGATTTTGCTAAATCCTATTACGCTAGACTAAAGTAAAAAGTAAACCAAGTGTAGGGTTGTACCTACACATTAACAGTTAATAGGCATTCATGTGCTACTTTAATAATGTAGATAAGTACTTACTTACGTATCCACTATAATGTTATAGTTTAATAGTGCATACTAAACTTACATGCAGCGTAAGGACATTATAATGCATGAGTTGCCAATCATCTGGCTTAAGTCGACATAAATACGATCTATTAAACGCGATTATACATATAAAAACCGGTCAAGTGTAAGTAGGACCGGAGTGTAGACAGTTCTGCGTTCTGTTTATAAATCGTTGCATTTGTATTAGGTAGTTACCAAACTATTATTTTTTTGCATTTGGTTTCATTCATGGTTTGCAAACTACAAATACTTATTAAAAAATTTGTTACATGTATCTGTTAATTTTCATTAAATTTGTATGGAATACTTTGTCGAGAAAATTTAAAAAAAGCCTCCTCCTTTTTTTGAATCGGTTATAAAACGCAACGTCGTCAGCTCGGCAGGAATAAATGCCCTAAAATATCAAATAAAAATCCGTTCTTTAAAAGTAAAAGGTTGCGTTAGCCCCGCTAGCCCCCATCCAGGTTTGCGGTGCTGATTTTGGATATTAAGAAATACTGATCAAGCTTTCAACGTGCCTCAAGTACCTACTCTCTAGCTACAATAATAGGTACATATATGTAGCTAGGAATCATTTCAGAAAAAAGTGTACGTGTCTATCTATGTAGATCTATGTATACTACAGTTTGTAAGCATTTAGAATAGAGAATAGGATTCAGGTTTTAGTATTACTTCGGCTGTCAATGGCGTTAAAGAAATGTCAATACGAATTCATCCGAACCTACTCAAAACTCTCACGGAATGTATATAAATCGTTGTAGGTAATCTTATAATGTATTTTGTCGGTACAGTTTTTTATCTGTAGACCAGAAGGCATTCGCAAAAGTCTATCGACGTACCTGTGCGATAGCCAGCATTGGAGAGGTAGGTGGCAAAGGTCTTGGTCTCGTGCTTGGCCTGCCACGCCGGCGACGAGCAGTTGTCGTTGTTCGTATACACGTTGTGGTTGTGCACGTACACGCCCGTCAACAACGAGCTCCTGATGGACAAGTGAACGAGGTTCAAGTGGTGAAGTGGAGTGGTAGCCTAGGGGTACACACACTAACATGTTACTTACTACGTAGAGTTCAGTTTGACCATCTTTATACGGGCCGCAGCGCTTTAAGCAACTAATAAACGGTTATTACGTATATGTATTATGTTTATGACCTCCCTCTGTAGGCTTCGAAAGAAGGAGTCAGCTTTTTCTGGGTAACATACATTTTAAAGAAATCACTGTACTAGTATTGAAATATAAAATAAAATAGAGGGCTATTAATAACCTTGATGGGCAACACATTGGCGTGGTGGTGTAAGCGTGGCGGAACTCGGCGCCCGCGCTTCTGATCGCCTTCATAGTCCTCGGCATGAAGTTGAGGCTGCCCAGCTCTACGTCCTGGTCGTCGGTGAGTATCATAATTATGTTGGGCTTGCGCTCTCTTTGTTGTGGAAATGGTATGTATCCGCCAGTTTGCCACTTATTCGTCACTTTCCCTTTCGGCCGGGTAGAATTATCTTTAACTGGCATCGGACGATTCCGTTCCTGCGTTTTACTCTGACTGACAGGTTTCTTTCTCTCCGTAAAAGATTTTTCCGTATTGTTTTTATTCAACTGCTTATCGCTTTTGCGTGGTTTTTTCTCCTTTTTCAAAAAGTCTGTGGTCCTGTTGGCTGCGCTTTCGCCCGAGGAGTGGCCGTCGGGCCCTTTCCTGCGGTCCCTCCGGAGCCCGTACTCGCGGTCCCAGGCCCTACGCCGGTCGCTGCGGAACTTAGAACTGTTTCTGTGCCTCAGATTCCTCCTCTCGGGCAAGTCGGTGAGGGTTCCATTGAAGGTTGTTCGATTACGATTACTGTCTCTGTTTCGTACCTCCCGCGCTCTAGTCGCTTCCTCGTCTTCAAATGAATCCTTACTAGCTGATATGAAAATGAAATTCCATGTAAGGAGAAGCGGAATTATTTTTAAATTCATAGTGTACTTATCCTATTAATAATTATCACAAATGTTAAGCTTCTTTGTAGTTAGGTTATTCTGGGGTCGAGTCGTAAGTTATAAGCTCCGTGCTGTTGACTGCGGCACCGCCTGGCAGCCAAACTTCACAAATTGTTCAGCCATTTTCAACCGCTACCTAAAACAACAACACACACATGAAACAATTAGGTAAGATCGTCTTATATCTGCTGTTGATTATAATATACAATTCACATAACTTTTTGCGACAATTTTAAGTCAAACTGTAGAACCAAATTGAGTAAATAAAAGTACTCGTTACATGAACGAGTTATGGCACAAAAGCTGATTTACATGAAAGTCGAGTATACAGCGAAGTAGATAACTAGGTATGTAGAATGAGTTAGCAGGTACAGCGGTGTAAGGTTAAAGCCGTTCAAATTATCATTTATTTATAACGTAGGAGTAACACTTTTGTGATGCCGTAACGCAGATGTAATGAAAAAGTAACGTAGTAGATAGTATTAAAATTGTAAGAGAAATAAAAAATACAATACTGTTATTGCAACTGCATGCTGCGCCGAACACTTTGCAAAAGTTTTGCAGAAACCAATGAATTTGTCGTCATCTCAATTTGAACCGGGTTAGTGGCCTCGAATCGGAAAACGTTGAATACTTACTGCGTTTACAAAGTGATGTGATTATTGAAAAAAATACGGAACGGTCTATGGCAGTACGAAGTTCGCTGGGTCGGTTAGTAATAAAATAAAATAAATATTATCATAGTTTTCTCAATCTGTATGAGCCCTTACAATGAGTTTCTAAACACTAGAGTATAGGTTCAAATAACTACAAAGGCTGTGTAAATTTTTGATGATATCGACGTGGAAATTTTGGTTCAGACAAAAAGTGATACTTCTAGCGCGTAATCCGATCGGCGGACATTTACTGTCTGCTAAAGTTACTGTAGCGGTGCACGTGGCCACCAGCCACCACTGGCTGGGACGATTAATTATTTTCGAATTTTAACTAAAAAGAGCAAAGCAACTAAGAAAACCTGTGTAATTTAATATTAGATACAATTAGCAGCTCTCGCGCAGCGCTTGCCCTAACCACACATTTTCTGTTTTCAATTGGCTACAGTGCTATTGATACATATTTTTTTAAACCATCGCTCAATCAATTTGCATCTTTGAACAAAAGACAGGTTTGGTAGTAGACTTTAAGAAAAGCGAAGTTTTCCGCTGCCATTTTACGTCCGTAAGTATTAAACATGATAGACCGGTTGTTGATTATTTCATTGGGTTATAAAAATTTAGCATTATAGGCATTATAAATCCATATTTATAAATAAATTGAATATGGTCATTTACCTATCACAAAATAGGCATTGAAAAACAAGTTTTATTTTACTGATCTTCGTTCTACAAATTTAATATTTACGAATTCAAAAGGCAACATCCCTAGGCAGTCAATATGGGGCATTTAACGACCCTCAACCAGAGCATCACTCACCGGCGGCTTTTAACAGAATTGCTCGGACCGGGGTAACGGCCAGTTTGGAAATAAATAGCGCATTACCCGTCAAACCAGGTAAAATACCCCGTTACAGGCCCGCAGACGTTTTCAGACATCGCACGCAGTTACTAATACTTTGTTCGATGGAAGGTACGTACCATCTACCTATTATCCGATGAATAGATTTGTGATTGAAAAGTTATTTCTGAATCTACTGCTGTAGATTACATTTTATAAAAAGAAGCCTGATTTTAATCAAGGCAAATTGGAAGTAACTAGATTGGATGACCTATTATTTTATTATAAATTTCTGCTATTCCAAATCCAAAATGAATTTAGTTATTAGGTCTCCGCATCTCTACTCTGAATATTTTGTAAGATGATTAAACAAACAGAAATGTATGAGCTGATACGCGTCCGCACACAACATAATATTTACCGTGAACAAAGTGGCTAGTTTCTCTCCGGTAAACAGTAAAGGCCGTCTGAAGCTAACGCGTCCGTGGCTAGCATTTTACGCTTTTACAAGGCAAGCTCCAGCTTAAGCCGCATCATCATTTCATCACTTACCATTTGGTGTGATTGTAGTCACGAAGACGAGCCTGTGAATATAAAAAAGAACCTACTAGGATAGGATTGTGGCGGTGATACTATGGGTGTGGTTTTGTTTTCGCAGCGCGGCGCGGGCGCGGGCGCGTGCTGGCAATTGGCGCTGATCTTGATTTATGTGCCGGCGCTGGAGCGAGCGAGAACAATTGATAGGGGCAGAGATCCGATCGATGACGGTCACCGCAAGCTGCACAATGTCCACTTTTGAGGTAAATATAAACTTGTTACAGAATTGTTCATGCTCAAATAAGGCACGAAAAATAATTGGTTACCTCCGGCTAAGCCTACTCTATATGGAAGCTTAAACTGTAATAAGTTAACTTATGATTTTCTAAGGATATGCCTCGGTGCAAAGAATATGTGCAATATTAAGAGTAAGTCATAAGACATAAGATAATAAAAACCGATAAAAAGTAAAAACTGGTGAAGTTCAGTTTGAACAATATCCTAATCCTAACTAATATTATAAATACGAAAGCAACTCTGTCTCTCTGTCTGTCTGTTTGTTACCTCTTCACGGGAAAACCGCTGCACCAATCTAGATGAAATTTAGTAAGAAGATAGTTTGGATATTGAGGAATAACATAGGCTACTTTTTATTCGGGAAAATTACATAGTTCCTGCGGGATAGCGATAACCGTAATCTACGCGGACGAAGTCGCGGGCAACAGCTAGTTTATTATAAGTTGTTCAGCTCATGCTTAGTTGTTTTTCAATTTTCAATCCTTCTCATCCAGTAAAAAGTCATGAAGTAAGTATCAAAAATAATACTCAATTGACAATGCTGCCATTCAGCCTCCTGGGGGTACACTCCACATCCACCCCATTGTTTGCGGCGATCTAGGTTTTTTTGCCTTTAGTTAGGTTTACTTAATTTTAGCTAGACTTAAGTTTTGTCTTTCTGTAAAGAATATTTATATATCCACGTAATTGCAATCTGCGCCGTGTTTTATAAAGCTACAAGTTACAATTTACAGGCGGAAGTCTTTTTCTAATAAAAAGTGATAGAATGAGACTTCCGCTTGTAAATTGTAACTTGTAGCTTTATAAAACATGGCCCAGGTGTATATCATACAGCAACAGTAGGTATATGTAAGCTCGAGGCCTTGCGGGAGAGACTAAATTACAAAACACAGATAATTGAAATTAAAATAAACTTATGGTCACCTAATGTGTCTACGTCTTTTTTATCACCAGCTTATTTAATTCAATTTGTGAAACATTTGTTTTTACCTTGAATAATTATGAAGTTGGTGTAATTATCTCCCCCAGCCGTGATTCCGTTCCGTTTTGTATCGCAGCCAACGGTAATGAGCCCCTTAATAAATTACAAGTTAATCACCCATTGGAAAATTTATGATTCGCGCGTACTCGCGGCTTCTTATGTAAATCTCCCTAATGATCTTGGGCAAAGTTTGCTCTTTATGAACTTTCAGGCTAAAAACGTTCGAGCCGTATTTAGTAGAATAGTAGATATTAAAAACTAAAACATCTTGGATAGGGCTCTAGTTTAACCCCATTTCCAACCTTTTCAGGTGCTATGATGAGATGCTGGATGGATGCATGGTTAACCCTTCAGAATCAATTTTGGCGAACTAAAGGTTCACTGTAAGAACTGTGACCCTACCTAACTAACCTCTACTAACTGAATGAAAACCGTCTAAGTTTTAATATAGGTATTTTTAGGGTTCCGTACCTACAGTAGCTGCAATAAAATGATTTTAAGTCGACGCGATCAAACGATAGAACCCTTTGAAAGTGTATCAACATACAAAAATCGTAGGTAATTATGTACTTCCTGTTGACATGGAATAATTGTGAAACTTGGCAAGAAACCTCCCAACACAAACAAAAGAAAAATCAGAAAATTATGTAATTGAATAAAGTACGTGAAATAATGAGAATAATAATAAGACTAAAACAAGCCATAATGACACGAGATGTTTAGCCACCCGAGCTAAGCGAGGGTGGCTATAGTTAGAGTCTCATTATGGTTGTTTAGTCTCGCGTTAAACACTCTGCTTTGTCCGTTTGTCACTCTCTCTTTGAATGCTCACTTTGAATGCGAGTAAAAAACGACGTCCTATACAAAATTACATTATTTATTATAAGTTTCTTACAATTTACATTTACAACGTACGCTCAATAGTGGCTCAATACGAGTAATGGACACATAATGGACATACTCGAATAGCAAAAAAAATATTCCGCTGCTTTTTTTTAGTGTCGCTTCAAATGTTTGTATATTTAGCCAACAGATTAAAACATGAAATCTATTTTAGAACTAATTGGACCATGCATAATGAAATGAATTCACGAAATTAAATAGTTTTTAATATTTTTGCAAAGTTGTCATTTTGACGTTATTTCCACGCCCTAAAAATTTACTATTCTGCAATCACTGAAAATGGAAAACCGGCGGGTGTGGATCGTGTCAATCAATTATTTTTTTTTGTACTTAATGTTGTTTGATGGATAGTAAAAATAGTGAATTAAAGAACAAATTAACGTGTTAGTGCACAGCAGTCAGCAAATGAAGGATTCAAGTGAAAACGCGTATTCCCGTTTGTTACCCACTAGAAGTCGCCGGCTGTTCCTCGCCGTAGCTCGCCATGAAGTTCATTACCTATCGCTTTACGGAAGCCATGAGGAGCTGACAGGACATGACTAGGACAGACAGACTGACGATTTTGACCGTGATAGGACTATTCTACAATTTCAGTAACTTAAATCAGACTTGGCTGTATGGACTTGGTTTCCTTTGCCTATCCCTAAAGGGAAAACAAAAATCACTGAAAATGGCAATAATCCTCCATTCACAGACACCGTGATTAGCTGTTTAGTGGTTTCCAAAATACACTTTAATCCTTAGAGAGACTAATAAGGAGCTTTGTGCTTTATTTAGTCCCGTTATGCAAGGACTAAAGTCATATTTTAAGAGCATGAGAAGTGAAAAGTAATTTTTTTATTTTGTTTTTCCAAATACTAAAATATGTATAAAGAAATGTCGTAGTATTTATATGAACAACAAAGGTATTTTTGGGCATGGCAAAAAGTACAAAATAAACCTTATAGTTAAATTTTAATTTAAGAAAACAGTATGAAACCCTCGGTGCGCAAGTCCGACTCTCACTTGGCCGGTTTTTTAGGTATTTTATCAGATTACATAAAGCAAACAAACAGTCGCATTGCATATATATTAACATAAGTACTAAGGCTTCCATTCGAGACGTGCTAAAGCCACGACATTCTCAAGTAAGTACTTACTACTTCCAAGGTCTTTATTCTCTTGCTGATGGCTAATGTGTAAGAGTTAGCTACCACAACTTGGCTTTCGATCCAGTTCTATATCGCTTAGCGTACCTACGTAAACCGTGTCGAATAGAAACCCGCTACGAAGATGCACTCGCTAAAACGAAAATTAAATGCAAAACAACTCTCAAGTAAACAGTCGCACAAGCTCGCTGTAAGTAATTTCACTATTAGGTAGGTACTTAGCCTATATTAGGAAGGCATGTGATGTCACATTGACGTATAATGAGACTTAAATAAAGTCTAGATACCTACATTAAGGAAAAATAATAACTTCATATGAGTGACTGACCTAGCTTCTGCCCGCGACTTCGCCCGCATAGCCTGCAGGTAACAAATGACATATTTTCTTTAGAAACAAACAAAATTGAATACTTATACAAACGGACAACATCCCAAACAAACCATGTCGTATAAAATAACCCTCTTTATTCCTTATCCCGTGGTAATTTTATAAAATCCTGAAAACTACTTGCATGCCAAATTTTAAGCCGCTAATAATTGTAATAACGGACATAGTGTAATTTTTAACCGGAAATGTAAGTAAATCCCTTTATCCCTATCCCGTGAGAATTTCGAATAATCCCTTCTAAGTGCACCTCTAGAATATCTATCTACGTCTACATGATTTATAAAAATAAGAAATAACTAAAACTGACTTAAAAATAACAAGAATAAAACTAAAAATTAAAACCTAAATTTGGACCCTTAGTACACCTCTATGATTCTCAATTTTCAAAACATATCTGTAGACTTTCAATGTATATTCTGTTAGTCAGTTATTATGAAAATACTAACTAAAATAATACTGTTTGTTCTTTATCCCGTGGGAATTTCGTAAAATCCTGAAACGATTTTTAGCTGTTTTTATTACCTACTTGCATGCCAAATTTTAAATCTCTAATAATTACAGATAGAGAAACTTACTAGAAAATATAAATCCCATTTATTCCGTAACCCGTGAGAATTTCGAAAAATCCCTTTTTAGTACACCTCTGATACGCAAGGTACGTGTGCCAAATTTCAAGTCTATCTATCTTATCAAAACTGCCATTGTTACTATTTGTGGCAGTGTCTTAAATATTATTTATTGCAAAATATTACAATATCTGAGTAATTATTAACATATTTTATTTAATTAAATACTTAATAACTAACTAAATTCATTAGGTAATTTCCTTACCCCTGTTTTATAATAGTTTCACAACGATTAAATATTTCCATTGAAATTTAAGAGGTACTAAGCAGTTTGCTTTAGTTAATAGTTATCCTCTGATTTTCATCATGGTGGACTTCTATACAACAAAAGATCACGATTTTGTCACTAAAAACCATTAAATTAATATAACTTGCATAACTTTAAATAAGTCAAGACTTTGTGCGTTATTGTTACTTGTTTACGTATGATTTCATTCCCGCCATTGTTTTAGTTAATAAAGCATATTTTTCTTTTTAATACTGCCAAGCTATTTAAGACATTTATAAAAATGTTAAATTTCGAATAGAACGCCTGCATACAGCCACCGGTTTGTCTGAATGAGATATGTCACTGGATGTTTCTATGGTCTATTTTACTTTTTAAAAAGTTAAAAACAAATGAAAAACAGTCAAGCAATCCGATTTATGGACAGGTAATCGCGCCTGCAATGTAATGCGGCCGTCAACAAGGCACTTCGTGTTCTGTTACTTCGAGTAAAATGACGACATTTCCGACAGTGTTTGAGAAAAATATTGTAGGTGTTCGAAGATCACTTTTCGATTAAGGAATTAGTTCGCGAAATATTTAGCTTTGAATTTTGAAGGAGACAACCACTGCGGTAGTTTAATTTTTATTTTTAGCGATATAATAATAAATTGTTAGATTAAAAATTTGAGTGGATAGGTATCTTCTTATTCTTACCTAAGTACCAACGTTGTTCTACAGACACGTATAAATTCAAACGTGAGTACCAAGTAGGTGCTATTACGGTGGTATTACAGACCGAGTGGAGTTTATCCCCGTAGATGTACTTTGTAATCAATTCGTTAAGTAAGTCGTAGTCGCAAATTACGGGCAAGTGATGCCGGAGCAAGGACCGCAGTCTGCTCGAGCTCTCCGCTTATTAAGAGTTGCGTTCTAGCGTGCAGCCGGATAGGCGAGGCGAGTAGACAGACCTGTCAAGTAGTAAAATTAAATTCATTGAAATAGTACTAGGGATTTACACTAAGGAATCAGTGTAGTTTTTTCTGTTCATTGTTCTGTGCGAATTATTTTACCTCTTGCAGTGTTAGCTCATTAGCGCCTACCAAGGGCTTATCATCGCCTTGGTTCACGTCAAGGACATTACATTCTTCCACTTAACACGTGTATCTTGGACAACGGGAAATGTCACTTTTTTTGAGCTGTTTTTATGGTTCCGGAGCCTAAATGGCAAAAAGGAACCCTTTTTGGGGTACCTCCCCTACACGTAAAGTGGGGATGATTTTTGTATTTCTCGCCCACCCTCTTGCTCGAAGATTTTTCGATCGAGTTATTCGTGTGCTCATTTTTGTTGGAGTCAAGTGGCCCCTCTACCAGAGCATATTTGGAAATGTGAAAAAAATCAGAGCAGATGCACTACTGCTCTGATTTTAAAAGGAAACTATAAGAGAAAAGTAGGCTTCACAGGTTTGGGAGTAATAGTTGATTAACTTATTATATTTGTATATGTCGGTAACCGATATAAATTGACTCCACACTGCTTACAGTTCGCTTAGGAGTAGGGCTCTGCTAACACTGGTTACGAATAGGTTTGATGAAAATACCTCTAAATTAGGTATCTATGCTATGTACCCAATCACTGGCGTGTCTGACACGCTCTTGCCCGTTTTTTTTTTGCATGTTGCACTTTCCTCGCTACAGTGAGGTGAAAAGTTTTGTGCTACACATGGGTGCAAATGTATTTTTTCCCTCACTACCTCGGAAAGCCGTCCTTTAACCTTTAATACAAGCGGGTAAAATCGCGTTTTATCCACTAGTGGGGAAAGTAATTTGACCTTGGAGTGAAGCGTGTTTACGTAGCTTTTGACAGATAACAAAACGTAAAACGCTCATAATAATGGTTCGTTCGATATTAATTATTATTAAATAAATGATAAATGGTTTGAGAATTTAGTAAAAAATACCAAATTTAGCTTTATTCTTAAAATTCTATAAGAAACATTTGTTTTTTTATAATAATGTTTAATATAATTTTTTCACGTAAAAATACATAACTTCCAGAGTTTTCTGTTATAATGTCGTAAAACAAAATGTCATTCCAGTGATAAAGATTTATTTTTATGGGCTGTTTTTTTGCATGTTGCGCTTTCGTCGCTACAGTGAGGTGAAAAGTTTTGTGTTACACACGGGTGCAAATGTATTTTACTTCTTGTGTGTTGAAACTCGCGGGTAAAATACAACTTTGCGCCCTTGCATAACAAATAACTATTTAAAATTTTGCAGAGTTCGTCATTAAAGAGCAGAGTTGTTAAGACGGTTAGCGAGCGACTGGCTGGTAGTGAACGCTCTAAAGTGCTATGTATGTGTAAGGACGTACTCGCATCTACACTCTGCACTGCTCAACCTGCTCAATATTGGTGGCCGTTCTTGTTTGGATTTCGGGCAAGTTTTGCTAGATACGGTACTACGAGGTCGTAAGACAAGGTATAAAGAAAATAATTAGGTATCGTTAACTAGATACTACTTACTTCAAACTATGTTTATTAACCGTATGAATAGGCGACAGTGTCAAGTGCTAGAACTTGAAAACAACAGAATACATATAAGCCTTGATTGAAGTCAGTTGTGATGATTATTGGGTTCCTACAATATCTATTTAACTGAAGGGCGAGACGAGAAGTTATGGTTATTGGCGAGTCTTTGTTTACGATTGCTTTATTGACTAAATCAACAAAAACAAAACCCGACATCATCCCCACGCCATGAGAGGAAATTGCTACCGTCTGCCTGTGTCCAGAGCCGAAGCATAAGTCACCTCTTTGCCATGCCCGACAATTGTTTTTTTTTCAGAACACAATTTGATTGACTTGAACAAGTTGGTGTTGTCACAGTTACTTTTATTTCATGGAAATAAATTGAGAATTTGATTTAAAATTGATTTAAAATGGCAATGCTCAGCTCCATGACATTGTATTTAAGTAACGAGCTGAGAGCGAACAAACTAAACAGGTCCAGCGCGACGGCGCCGGTGCAGCAACCAGTCCTCGCGGCCGACTTTAGTCTTATTCAACTGACACCGTACACATAAACGATTGATTTTTAAGCGACTCCTAAATTTTACATATCAAATCCCAAGCGTTAAAAGCGTTATAATTATAACTTATTACATCCGGTTCCGTAACGTGAATTCCGATAGCTTTTGTCTTTTTGCAATAATTTTCGTTTAAGTACGCTCATCACAAATAAAAATAATGTTATTGAACCATGATGAAGAAGAAGACCGGTGTGAAGGAGATCATTGTTTTTTAGGGTTCGGTAAAAAAAAATGCTAAAACGGAACCCTTTTAGTTTCGTCTGTCTGTTTGTCATGTATATATATTCTGCTCATTTTTGTTAGAGTCAAGTGTCCCCCCTTTAACAGAGAAACTTGTATTTGAAAATTTGAAAAAAAATATAATAAAAAATTAAAAACACGATTAAGTCGAAGTGAAAAGTAAAAAATAAAATTTAAATTTAAAAGGAAAAGATAAGTAAGCTTTACATGTTTACGAGTAGTAGTCGAGACGCCGTCGCCACATTGCGTACCTACAGTTTGAGAGTAGGGCTCTGCTAACACTGGACAATTTAAAAAAAACCGTACAAGTGCGAGTCGGGCTTTTCCCCAGTGTTTTAAGTTGTCCAGTGTTAGCAGAGCCATGTACGCAGTGTGGGGTTATCTTATATTGGTCTGTGAAATCAACAGAAAGACATAAAAATTTAAGATTTTGAGAATTTTCTGAGTGGTTGTGCTATAAGAGCTCCCTTCATACCAAATTTCAAGTTTCTATGACAACTGGAAGTATTCTTTAGGTTTTCAGGGTACGGCAATTTGTATGGAAACAACCCTTTTATTAATGACTGTATCTTTTGATTGCGTTGACTAAGAAGTTTGATTTTTTCACAGCTTCAAGGGACTGCAGGCTTGAGTATTTGATATTAATTTCAGCATATTACCTAGACGTAGATCCGTTCCAGAGAAAAAGGGTCTTGACAGACAGACAGGCAGATAGAAAACAAAGTGATCCTATAAGGGTTCCGTTTTTTCCTTTTGAGGTACGGAACCCTAAAAGTCGGGAAAAGCGGGAAAAATCTTTCTAGTTTCGATTCCCGTGATAGACGAACTATTTAGGTACATACCTCCAAATTCTCCTCCATTTTCTTCTCTGTGCGTGAGTCCGACTTGGACTTGGCCGTTTTTAATATTATTTTAAAAATTGGGTATTTAATCTAAGGGACCTTTCTCCTGAGGATCGTCTCAAGGTACACAAGGTACGTCACAGGTACATTACTTATTGCGCCATTGGAATTTCTGATATGAAGGGTGTCTATAAAGGACAGGAACGACCATGAATTTATGGTAATTAGCAAATATTTCTCGTCAAATTATAATAAAGGGAAAGGGCGAGGGTCCCTCAAGCATTAAAGCGCTTCGATTTGTGTGGCGAGACTGATGAATATCAAGCTTTGATATACCGGATCCCGCCTTTGAAAGCGAAGCAGTGTTTACATTGACCAACTTCCAACTCCCCGCTTATACCGCTTTTAGTATAAAGAGCAAGATTACTTTTGAGTACAAGTTCAAAGGCCACCAGGCGAAATCTCAACAGCGGCCGTCACTCGCATCATATGTTGCGCCGTGTTTAGCCAAGCGATGCGCAGGATTGTTTGCTCAGAGTAAAAACTTCTTATGGATTTATGTCTACCGCTCGTGAACCGTCGGGGACGGCGATCACTGCGCAATTAAAATTATTTATTTTAGTTGGCGATAAAATAAATTGTGACGCGGTCAGGCTGCGCACATGGCCTCGGCGCCGGCGCACGCGGTCTCGTGGGAATCTCCGGCTGCTCGTCCGGCCGAGTAACGACGTAGGCACTGCTAGTCCAAGATGAAGCGGTACATATTCAAGAATATGTGAAATTAACTCAATTACTTAGTCTGTTTTCAGGGTTCCGTACCTCAAAAGGAAAAAACGGAACCTTTTGTTGTCACTTTGTTGTCCGTCTGTCTGTCTGTCAAGAACCTTTGTCCCTGGAACGCGTGGAGGTAGCATGCTGAAATTAATATCAAATACTCAAGCCTGCGGTCCCTTGAAGCTGTGAAAAATCAACCTTCTAAGTCAACGCAATCAAAAGATACAGTCATTAAAAAGGCTATTTCCATACAAATTGCCGAAATCCGAAACCTAGAGGGTACTTCCAGTTGTCCTAGAAACTTGAAATTTGGTATGAAATTAGCTCTTATAGCACAACCACTCAGAAGATTCTCAAAATCTTAAATTTTTATGTCTCTCTGTAGACTTCGAACACCAATATAACCTAACACCTAACACTGCGTACAATTTGCTTAGGAGCAGGGCTCTGCCAACACTGGGGAAAAGCGTTAAAATCATTCTACGGAACCCTCGTGCTGGAGTCCGCCTCGCACTTGGCCGGTTTTTAACATGAAACTACCGTGAAGTAAGTAAGTACCGCTTATGTAAGTCGAGTTAAGCCCGATATTTTTCGGCCGATTTGCAATCTCTTCCACGCAGGCAATACATCATCATCATCATCAGCAGCAGCCTATTTATCAGCAGGCAATACATACGAGTGAGCGAAGGGTAAGGCGAAAGTAGCGGAATCAGTAGTTTTTACGTAAGTTTTATAGCAACAATACACGATGTGGAGCTTTGAAAACAATACAGTGTGTAAAACGTATCTTCAAGTTAAGAATGACTGGCCTAAATTTTTTCTTTTTTGTCATAATTAATACAAAAAATGGTTTGCTGTAAGAGTCTTCAAATTATTTCGTACACTTTTTTCTCGGGTGAATGCAATTTATTTACTGCCAAACTCGACGAGGTCACTTTAGTAGATTTCATCTTAAGAATAGCAGGGATATTTTCTTCAATCAGGAGATAAATAAGGCTTTCCGGTGTAGATACTAATTACTTCTATGACAGGTTCGATCTAAATGTTTGCTCGCGAACACGTAACGAGAAAAATGACGAAAGTTAAACACAAAATAAAAATGCAAGAATAAAATGAATATGACATTAAATTTGGTTTGGATTTGAACCTACGCACATTGATGTAATAATAAAAAAATGCGACGTTGCGAGCAGCGTTCGGGAGGGACGCGTTGTTGCCGATATTCGTACTTATTATGACGTTAGATTAGATTTCGCTTGAGTTGAGTTTGCTGTAGAGTATTTTTAACCGACTTCAAAAAAGGAGGATTTTCCAAATTCGTCATTTTTTTAATGTATGTTCCCCGATTACTCGAAGATGGCTGGACCGATTTGAAAAATTAATGTCTTGGCCGGTTTTTTTAACCTAGGGCACAGTGCAAAGAAATATAACAGTGGTCTGACGCCTTTTCTGTTTGTATAAATGCTGACACCGCAACCTCAAGGCCACACCACAACACATAATAATATAACGGATTGCCACATATAACTCTGATATTAGATTAAAATGTGTGTAGACAAAAAAATATATTTACCTTTTCAAATTCAAGATGGCGGACACTTTTTTTTATATAATGAAATGGGTGGAGTTTTCGAGGTTCCTCGGGGTGCTGATTACGAAAATGACACCCATGTTCAAATCCAAGATGGCGGACAGTTATTTTGATTAAAAACTGATATCCTGGGTGTCGTTATCTAGGTTTCCGGGGGTGCTGATTACAGAAACTTATTCATCTTATTAATTCTTATTCATTTTCTTTGATTTGTGACAAACAGACACACAGACAGACAAACGGACAACAAAGTGATCCTATAAGGGCTCCGTCTTTTCCTTTTGAGGTACGGAACCTTAAAAATCAGCACCCCCGGAAATTCAAACAATGACACCCATATGTATTTTTAAGAAAAATAAGTGTCCGCCATCTTAGATTTAAAAATGAATGTCATTTTCGTATTCAGCACCCCCAGAAAACTAGAAAATGATACCCATATCAATTTTAAGAAAAGTAGGTGTCCGCCGTTCTGGATTTAAAAATGTATAGGTACTTATCATTTTCGTAATCAGCAACCCCAGTAATCTTAAAAATTAGACCCATATCATTTTAAGAAAAATAACCGTCTGCCATCTTGGATTTGAAAACAGATATCATTTTCGTAATCAGCATCCACGGAAACCCACAAAATGACATCATTATCGATTGTTAAGAAAAAATAATACCCAAAAAAGGTTCGCCATCTTGAATTTGATAATGGGTGTCATTTGCGTAATCAGCACCCCAAGGAACCTCGAAAACGATACACATTTCATTAGGTATATTAAAAATGTAAATATTTTTTTGTCTACCTACACAGAAACAAAACAATTAGCGTAAGTTTAAATATAAAATCAGAGCAATACCTATGTGGCAACCCGTTGTATTATTTATGTGCTGTGGTGTGGCATTGAGGTTGTTGTGTCAGCATTTACACAAACATAAGGGCGTTGGACCACTGTTATATTTCTTCACACTGTGCCCCAGGTTAAAAAAAAAACGAAAATAAAAGCATAACATAAATTTAAAAATACAAAAAGTGTAAAATTTTTACCCGGATTCGATCTCGGGATCTCGGTAACTATGCGTCATAGACCAACCTGATACTAGTTAAGCCCAACTCTGTTTAATTTCTAAGTCGAAATTAGTGAACGCTTTTCAGCAATCGAGAGTTGTCGTACAGATGGCGCGTTGATCGGCGTGAGAGACGTGTTGAAGTCGAAATGTCATTGGCGTATCCCATCGCCTTAAATATTTCGCAAACGAATCCGTCAATCGAATAATGATCTTCGAACACCCGCAATATTTCTAAAAGACCTATCCAATGATATCCCACACTTTACACCGTGTAAGTAAAGTACCTAATGAAGTAGTAATAGTAGTAGTATTAGTAGTTGTTGTTGTTCTTTAGTAGTAATTGTTTTTAGTTCATAAAGTACCTACGCCAAAAATTTTTTTTCATGATTTTATTTTACCGCTTCGTTGGCCTATTTAAATGCAAAATTACAGCCTTCTAGTAGCAAGTCGCTGAGCTAAGCGGCAGATATACAGACAGGTGGACATGACGAAACTATAAGGGTTCCGTTTTTGCCATTTTGGCTAAAGACCCTAAAAACTGGTAATATAGTTTATGTCTTATAACCCACGAAGAATGGCCCGCCATATTTACTGGATCCCTGCCACTCGCACTTATAATCACAAGCGCTTAGCGTTTCTCACCGAAGAAGGTGGCGATACGCAGGTCCTCGGCTAACGAGACTAGATCCAATGGTCTTAGCGCGTGCCACAGCCACAGCAGACAGCGCCGACCGTGGAGCCTAATGAAAGAATCGCGTGACGCAACATCGTTAGCCGCGCCACCGCCAGCTCCGGCGTTCCGCTCATTTAAGACTGGATTCTATTTACTAGTCTCTTCTTTACATTCCATTTGTTTGTTTTGTTTTCGTTTTCAATTCATTGCTATTTGCGTTCAGATTTGTCGTGTCAACGCGAGGTACCATGCGCGATCTTATAAAACAACGAACAATTTTAGTGTTTAGCTAGGTACCTGGTACCTATCAAAATACCGAAAACACTTTTTCTCACCTAAGAATTATTCTGATGAATTAGTTTAAATGATTGTATATTAATCAATAGTAGATTGTTCAACGAGGGAGGAAAAGGACTAATTTCTAACGAGATATTTTGGCACCCGAGCATCCCGAAGGTGCCAATAATTAGAGTTTGAAATTGGCGTTTTCTCAGAGTTAAACACCCTGCTTTTCATCTCGACTATAAGGAAAGTAAAAAAACATAAATGTAAAAAATTAAAAAATATTTATCCAAAAAATAAAAACGATTTGCTCCTCCGCGACCACAGAGAACAAAACACAAACAACGCTTTTTTTGTGTTTTTTTTCTTCTAAATTGATCGCTGGTCAGAACAATTATTGTTAGTCTTTATTTAGTAGATTTTATTTAACTACTTTACTTTATAAATTCAATCAAGCAGTTAGGCAATACTTATCCATTTAATAACAGTACGTATTTTAGTGCACATTTTTTGTAAAACAAGTAAGTTACAATGGTAAAATTTAAAAAAATAGTTTGGCTCTATAGGCTGCATTCACAATACCATTGTCATTTAACGAGTGTTTTTTTTTTAATTAATATAAATGACTTTTTTCGTATTTTTTTTTTCATTTAAGTGTAATTTACTCAGAAAAAACTACGTTAATGTTGTATTAATAATTATTGGGTACCTAAGCATGTTTTCTTTTTATAATAGGCAACAATAATGAAAAACAATAAAAACATAAGAATTGTTCCACAGGCTGTATAGGCTGAATAGGTCATAGTCATAGCCATCCATCCAGCGCTTTTTTTTTAATTTTTTTACTCCCTAGGGGAGCCATGCATAACTTTCCTCCCGTATGTTAGATAAGATATGCCGCACTTTCCGAGTATGAGAGATGAAAAGGATATTTTTAAATAGCTAAATGTAAAAAAATATGTATCCATTAAAGCCTCAAAAATGTACCTACCACACGCTTATATAGGTAAGGTAGTTATGTATTTAGGTTCCTCCTCTTCTTGCACTTAACCGTGCCTCTACGATTTTAGTTAGGTATCAGACTCCTAAAATTTGATAAGTAACTGAGTAATAATTCTTTAAAGTATTAAAATAACTTATGTGGATATTGTTACGTTTGCAGTTCGCAGTAAGAACATTTTGTTCAGGAGGTAAACCGGTCATGTTACTTAAGAACCTAGAATTCGGTTATAAAAGGAGAAACGTGTTTAGGTTGCGCAGACTATACAATGCCTGATGGTACTTGACCCAAGGCGCCAGTTTCTTTAGGATGAGGCGTGTGAGTGCATGTATTGTGGGTGGGTTATAAAATAAATTCATAAATCATTAGTGAATTTAGTGAATGTATGGAAGTAGTTAGTCCGTGAGATGAGAGCCTAAAAGACCTCCTGTGGTTGCCTCCACAAATATCACATTTATTAATAACTACTTGGCCCGGCGAACTTCGTACTTTACGGGTGACGTGAGTCTGTTGTCAATTGCGGAAGATAGCCGAGTTCGAAACTCATTTATTTTTAATGTATGTATATAAATAGTAATAAAGAATAATTTTGAAACTGAATAAATGAATAAAACCAACTTTCTGTATAATTTTTATCCGTGAATTTTCGGATATTTTAATAGATAGTTAGTCTGCTATTCAGTGCGTAGACAAATCCAACAAATCAACGATCATAAATACATGTTCGGCCGTTCTTGAGTTATAATTTTGTTATAAGTGTTCTAACTATAACACGACTTACACGGGGGCCTTATTTAGAATTAATTTAGTTTTAAGTCTTAGTTTAATTCGTTTTAGCTAGGATTTAATGTCATTCTAAATTGATTTTGTTATGTAAATAAATTTATGAATGCACACGACTTTTTTTATATAAATACAGACACACCACAAAATATATATCTTATTGTGAAAAAGATTAAGATGATAGTGTAGAGCTGAAATAAGTAATGTAAGTTAAGTACCTACTTTGTACTAAATCACAGGTTTAGCTACTTTGTGCAATATCACCTCGCTGTTAAATCAGATAGCAATAGGAACTCGACACCGAGCCTCGTTTCTCGAATATGTTTGGAATATGAAATAAGGCAATGAAAAACTATTATTAAAACCACACGCTACTTAAGGCGTAGTAATAATACTACCGGAATTCTGTGTCTTGATCTTGAATATGACAAAAACGTACCCCGCCTTTCCATAACGGCAACTGCTTGATCACCGATCAGCGATCACACGACTCCGATGCTAGGTTTTATACAAACAGGCCATTTCAAGACATCGGAACTTCGGCTAAGGTAAGCAGCTACAACTACTTTTTCACTTAATAACCTAACCAACTTAGAAAAGTTGAAAAACCCCCGACATTTTAATGAACCTTAGCTAAGAACCATCTCGATTAAACTAGCTTTCGATTTAAAAAATCCGCATCGAAATCCGTTTTAAGTCCAGTGTTAGCAGAGCTCCTAAGCAAAATGAGCGCAGTGTGGGATCAACTTATATTGGTCTGCGAAATCTACAGACATAAAAATTCAAGATTTTGAGAATTTTCTAGGACAACTGGAAGTACCCTTTAGGTTTTCGGATTTCGGCAATTTGTATGGAAATAGCCTTATTTGTATGTCCGTATCTTTTGATTGCGTTGACTTAGAACTTTGATTTTTTCACGGCTTCAATGGACCGCAGGCTTGAGTATTTGATATTAATTTCAGCGTGCTACCTAAACGCGTTCCAGAGAAAAAGGGTCTTGACAGACAGACAGACAGACGGACAACAAAGTGATCCTATAAGGGTTTCTTTTTTCCTTTTGAGGTACGGAATCCTAAAAAACACCAATAAAAATTAGATATGAAAGGACTTTTTCATAACGACTACCGAACCCAATCCTGGAAGCGTCAAACATGCTCTTGATCGGTTTATAATAAATAAAAAAATAGGTTATGTACCTAATGTTACCTCGTACTGGTGCGTGACGACGTCGCTCGTGCCATAATTTCGCGAAGGGAAGTCGGCGCGGCGCCTCGGAGGAAGCCTCTCAAGGTTTGAAGGGAATCGGGATAGTTATGACTATTCTCTGCGTCATGTTATGAAATATCCAATACAAGCCTGTAAAGTTACTTTTAATACAATACATTGCTTTAATCTTTGTCGAACAGGGCCGCAATAAATATTTTCCAGCTTAAGATTGCAAAATTTTCATGATTATTTTTTCATATGTATATTCATTCACATTCAACTATAGTTTTTTTAGAATATATATCTGCTCGCGTGCCTCATTTCAGTATTCAAATATTTGGGATATCAACTAGTTTTCTAATCTTTGTTATGGAGCATACGTTCGGTAAGTTCCAAATTCTCTGAACTAAATGCCTAAATGCGCCGCTTTTTAAGCCGATTAAAGCTGAATTTTTTCCAGAATATCACCATTGGGATTCCAAAATTCAATATACTTAATACTTACAGACAAAGCCCCAAATGGCTAAATTCCTCGAAAGAGTGTGAAAGGCTGTAAAAGGTTCGCATAGGCCTAACTGGCTTGATTAATATTGACTGCGATATGAGAAATAAATAAGTTTGAATGTCAGTCAATACGGAGTCCGAAACCCGAGCAGCGAGCGCGTTGGCGCGGCGCGCGGCGCAAGCCGTAGCACTAACAGGGCTTTTCCATTATTCCATTAGATACCTAGCCGTTCGACGGATCACTCCCAAATAAGTTAGTCAGAGTCAGAGAGGTACTTGCCAAATGATCTCTAGGGGGAGAACCTACTCGCGAAACTGTTAGTTTATTAGTAGAGTATATTGTTTCGTTATAAAAAGAGATCAGAATTTTCACGGAATTTCACATTAATTTCCTTTAGGTTTTCGGATTTCGGCAATTTGTATAAAATTAGCCTTTTTTTAATGGCCGTATCTTTTGATTGCGTTGACTTAGAAGTTTGGTTTTTTTCACAGCTTCAAGGGACCGCGGGCTTGAGTATTTGATATTAATTTCAGAATGCTACCTCCACGCGTTCCAGAGAAAAAGGGTCTTGACAGACAGACAGTAGATGGACAACAAAGTGATCCTATAAGGGTTCTGTTTTTTCTTTTTGAGGTACGGAACCCTAAAAATGTCAAAAAAAGCAAAACAGATAAATACACACTCACAATACAGATACTGATAATATTAATCTTATTAGAAAAATAACATTGATCTAGGGTCAAAAATCAGGGAGTAAACAGTCGAGAACAGTTGTATGGAAAAATGACCGCTAGTCTTTCCTCTTAAGTACCTACAAAACATCAAAACTACCCACTATAGGTCAACACCTATAGTGGGTAGTTTTGAAATAATTTTATAAATTTGGTGAAATAGGGGCCAGATCACAACTGATCTGACCCCATTTCACCATCTTTACAATTGTCAGTTTTATATGACAATTTGAACTACATTTCTTTGACAATAAGAAGCACGCTAAAACAAAAGTTCTTCAAGTCAGCAGTTGACACCGAATCGTCATTGAAAACTGACAATTGTACAGTTGGTGAAATAGGGGCCAGTTGTAACCTACAGCCCGCTCGTATTGCAGTAAACCGGTAATCTGAGCGCCCCGCCTAATAGTTCGCATTCAAACTTACAGCGACGCAACTCAAGCTATCCTTTGAGAAGCTATTAAAATTGAAATGACTCACGTAACTTTGGCGCGGAGCAATGGTCTTCGAACATAACTTCTTTGAAGACCAGTAATTTTGATGATATAACATTGTATAAGATATAAACATTTTACTTAATATTTTAAAATACTTAGATGTCCTTAACGTGTCCTTAACACTATAATCAAGAAAAATCTAGAGCCACCTACTTTTTAACCGTGGAGGGATGCGATAAGAATTTTACATTATGTTGACCATAATTAATATTACAACTATTTCTAAGTAAAAATAAACGTTAAAGATGTGGCAGATTCAAAGCGTTTCTAACTGTTCCTAAAAACGTTTCAGGGTTCCTTGAACCCCTAAAGTATAAGCTGCGAATGTGATACAGGCATAATCGCAAACTCGCTACCGTTCTATTATTAGATTCGTACCGTAAGTCACGCACCGAGATTAAATAGGAACGATTTCACGGTTATACCTACCTAGTAGGATAGAATAGTACATAATATGTAACGTAATCGTAAATTTAAAATTATTTGCTTTCGCCCCCGGGGTTATTTTATTTTACTATTTTCGCTAAGCAGCAGTGATTGCACCGTTGAGTTCCGGTGTGGAGAGTAAGACAGCCGGTGTAATTACACGCACAAGAGGCATTTCATTTTCATCTTAGCACAAGGTTGACAACGCATTTGCAAACCCTCCGGGGTTGCGGGTGTCTATGGGCAGTGGTGATAACTGATCACTTACAATCAGGTGACCCATTTGCTCGTTTGCCTTCCTCGTCGTATAAATAAAAACGTAAAAACTACATAGGACAACAAATGCAACATTTTCGAGACGTATGTCGCAATCGCAATCAAATATCGCGAATCTAAAATCCGCTAGGATCGCTAGCGTCGAGTGAGGTCTATTATCTATTCCGTCATTCTCCACCAATGAAAGACAAGCTACTGGTATGATTCGATATTGCGATCCTAGCGGGTTTTTGAGTTGGATCGGAGGGGCCTGAGCTGGTCATCAGGGCAACTAAATTAATATATCTCCGAACGATTATAATCCTAACTAATATTATAAATGCGAAAGCAACTCTGTCTCTCTGTCTGTCTGTTTGTTACCTCTTCACGGAAAAACCGCTGCACCAATCTAGATGATATTTGGTAAGAAGATAGGTAGTTTAAATATTGAGGAATAACATAGGCTACTTTTTATTCGGGTAAATTATATAGTTCCCGCGGGATAGCGATAACCGAAATCTATGCGAACGAAGTCGCAGGCAACAGCTAGTCATTCTAATATATTTCATCGGGACTATGCCTACATTTTAATGTAGGTGAGCATGGCGTATATTTTGCCTACAAGTGGATCTGATGTGGAGTTTGACTTTGGCCTATGAAAACCGACAAAGTTCAAGAAATTTTAAATGTTTTTCATGTCAAACAAACCCGACATTGGCCTCAGATCAACTCGCGAAGTCGCGAAAGATGCTGACTGAACCTGGCCTGGACGGCGTCCAACTCGAACCGTCATCACTCAAGTATTTTCCTTTCCTCGATCTTTGGATATAGAAAATTATATTCTCTTGCAGCGGAGATGTTTATTGTTCTTTTAGGGGTGCCAAATGGGCTCCTTTCGATGAAGGAACGAAAGATTCAGTTGCATTGTGTGTTTACTGAAAAAGTAAGAATACTAAAGAAACTTTGTTTCTTGATTTATTTATACATATCATACATTGATAACACCTACCTTACTTATTTGAAAGCACATACCTACGACGACATCCCTAGGTGCCATATGCATATCGAGGTATACCTACGCAACTTATTATTTGGCACAATACGTTTATGTTTACCATAATATCATCTTGTCCGAAGTTTGATTCGTCCTGTAACTTCGCCAACTTCAACGTAATCATTTTGGTATAACAAAGATACTTCATGCGAGAGCATTGCAAAAACTTAGTACCTAACCAACAACCAAAACCAATCAAGTACCAAGAAGTAAGTAACACCCACAAGCAAAACGGCAGGCGTCGCCATCGCCATTGCCCGCTGCCCGCTTCCCCGGGCTTGTGCATTACTATTGCGCGGCCCTTGTTGCGTCTACGCGTCTGCGATGCAAATAAACACACTATAAACACGTCTCAGCCGCCACTCGTCTATACTTGGAGCGAAATGTTTTGGCTCAAGAGTAATGTTCCACGAACTTATTTTGCTTTCGAGACGAGGTATAAAAAGTCAAAAGTCAAAGTCAAAGTCTTTATTGTTTGTGAGAAATGGGTACAAATCTTAGACACGGATATCCCGGAATAAGGATCAGTTTTTTAAAGTAGGTAAGTACACATTTAATTGCCGTAAAGGCTTGGCCAATCTGAGCAACATGCAATTTCACTCAATACTTATACATACCTTGATACCTATTAAGGTGCAATTATTGACGCGATTATTCGAGTAGAACAAGTACCTACTTTGGAACTGGTAGCTTGCTTGGTTGGAACGCGGCCCACAACTCACGAAATACATTCTCCGTGACATGCCACTTAACCCTTACACCGACCGAACCACACTTTCATGGGTTCGGTCAAATTTGGGTCAAACTATGCACACACTTGGAATAAATTCCAATGGAAATATGTGGGTTGATAAAATGAATGGCTCCCTTATTGTTTAGGGATTTCTTGGTAAAAAAAGTAGTTGTCAATGTCAATTAGGTATAAAATAAACCCTTTCTCTTAGGTAAATTGGCTCTTATTGCACCGTGTTTAAGTTCATGTTACAACTTTAACACGGGTCTATAATGACTCCCACAAAATTTTTGATCCGATTTTTGAAGCCCATAACGTTTTAAATTATAATTTTTCTTCGTCATATTATTACAAGTCATAATATTAAGCAACATAAATTGGAGTCAAGATTTTTTCAAGTCATAATTATTGTTAGGACTAAATAAATGAAGTAATAACGTTCAATGTCATGGTAATAATGACATTTCATAATATTAAAAGTAATAAAATCTTTTGTAAATATTATTGCAAGGTCTTGTTTCGCTGGTCATAAATATTGTTAGTCACAAGATTACTTCGTTATTACAGTCAATGGCATGCTAATATTACACTTCATAATGTTAAAGGTAATATAATCATGCATCATAATTATTGCAAGGTACTTTTTCGCAGATCATTTTAATTTGTAGTCATAGGATTTGTTTGTACTAACATTTAATAACAGTTCTAACCTAATCTGACCCACTTTCCTGGTGGCGATTTGTATCTGTAGGGGTCGCAGTTATAACCTAACCTAACCCACTTTCCTGGTAGCGATTCGTTTCTGTAGGGGTCGCAATTCTAACCTAACCTAACCCACATTCCTGGTAGCGATTCGTTTCTGTAGGGGTCGCAGTTCTAACCTAACCTAACCCACATTCCTGGTAGCGATTCGTTTCTGTAGGGGTCGCAGTTCTAACCTAACCTAACCCACATTCCTGGTAGCGATTCGTTTCTGTAGGGGTCGCAGTTCTAACCTAACCTAACCCACATTCCTGGTAGCGATTCGTTTCTGTAGGGGTCGCAGTTCTAACCTAACCTAACCTACTTTCCTGGTAGTGATTCTTTTCTGTAGGGGTCGCAGTTCTAATGTAACGTCAAATTTCGTTGACGTGTACTATCAAAAAATTAAAAACGTAATTACATACCGACAAAATATGACTAACATCGATTAATACTTAAAAACGTATTTCGATAAATATTTCTGAATAATTATAAATATTCCTTTAGATGTTATAGAAATAAATTTAAAGTACTTAGTGCACTTTAGGTAACGAGATAATATGGCTAACAATAATTACTACTTTAAGATATATGCCTTAAAATATTTCTGAATAACCATCGATATTCCGTTGAATATTATCGATATCAATATTATGACTTTTTAAAGTTATGATCAATAGCATTATGAATCATTGAAGTTAGAACTATTAAGCGATGTGCTTTAAAATAAATATGACCGTCGACATTAATGAGCATGAATAGTATGGAAATCAATTTCTGACTTTGAAGATTCGAACCAAAAAGATTATGGGACAAATAGGGACAAAACACACGTGTTTAACAAGTTTTTATTTAACTTCCAATGTAGGTATTTACCTACCCACGTGTTTGTTCGGGTGGGAATTTGCAACTCAGTTTTGAAGCTGATATCCTCGACCGATTGAGATGAAATTTTGCATACTTATGTAAATCCGGCCGGCATCAATACAATAATCTACTTAAGTCTTCAACAGTTAACGGCATCGACTTGAAATTTGTTATGGATGTGTAAGTTGGATGACAATATTGACAACACAAGTAGGTACAGGCTACAAAAAGTACAGTCGGCAAAAAATGCTTGTAATAAAAACACGTGCCCGAAACATGATACTTCGCAGCCTATTATAGCAAACAATAACGTCGATACCTATGTATTTCATTGCATTTTTTGAAAAAATAATAATTAAGTACGTAGGTACCTACTTAATTGAATTTGTCCTCGGACAGTGATTTATTACTTAGTAAAAACTGCCTTAAAAAAACCTTAGAACATAAACATTAAATTAAAATTAAAATTAAAATAATCCTCTAAAGCCATGAGTTTCATGGCCTATCACTCGCAGAATTATGAAGTCGGAGCGGAATATTCTTTGAATGAAGCACCGACCGACTTCTTATTTCTGCTAGTGCTAGGCCATAAAACCCATAGCTTTAGAGGGTTAAGTATTTTATGTTGTTTTTATTTTTTATTTTTTTGAAGGCGGTTTTGACTACGTACAGTGGAACGTAGAACCTCCTCCTTTTTTGAAGTCAGTTAAAAATGATCGTTATGGGAATAACAGAGAGTTGTACTTCGTGGACATTGTCATGCCGAATGTGGCCGAAGGAGCAAGAGAGGCGCAGCGTTGCGGCGCCGGCGGTGGACCGTGGCGGCGCTATTGTCATTCAATCGAGCCATTGTGAGAGCTCTTTGTCGGACCGCGGAGCCCTGCCTGCCTGCGACCCGGTCATTCGGCATGGGGAATAATTTACAGACTTTTATTTTGTTGTCACTACGTTAATTTTGACTGAATAGGTAAGTACTCACAAGGGGAGCTCAAAACGACACAACTAACAGTACCTACCTTTTATTCGATAAAAACACATACATTCCCAAAATATTACCATGAAAATCGCAATGTTTTATCGAAAATTACCATTGAATTACCTAACAACAAATCTTTAAAATATGTTTTAAGTAAAAATTCTACGATTTCAATACCTTTCATTAATGTTATCGTTGATGGCTAACTTTTTATGCAGAAGCTTCAAAAGTTAATTTGGTTTTAGTCCTTTATTACATTTATATTTATACAACGGTACAACTCATTTATATACACAACAAATAAGAGGTGAAAAAAAAACGGGCAAGTGAGAGTCGGACTCGCGCATTTAGGGGTTCCGTATAAATGTGTACATAGGTACCTATATAAATAGTTCCTCTATTTTTCCTACTTTTCCCGAAATATTTTAAATAGGTAGTCCAGAATTAGCAAAGCCCTGCTCCTAAGCAAAATGGCGCTCTACAAATACACTAGCCGCTCAGAGGCTCTAGTGTAATCGACAGCCAAAAAATACATCTCAAAGGCGTTTGCGTTAAATTGTCAAATAGTATGAGATGAGAATTGTTTGTTGTCGATACGTGCCACTAGTGGCGCAGTGGTGCTGTTTGTCCATAGTAATTCTAACGTAAACGCGAACGCGATCAAGACGTTTATTTGGTCGTTGATTATACTAGATGTTCTAAGCCTATAGTGTAATCGACTACCAAAAAAAGTAAAACTGCCTTCAAAAAAGACCTTAAAAGAACATAAAATAATCCTCTAAAGCCACGAGTTTTATGGCCTAAGCACTAGCAGAAATATGAAGTCGGTGCTTCATTCAAAGAATATTCCGCTCGCAAAGCACCGACTTCATATTTCTGCTAGTGCTAGGCCATAAAACTCGTGGCTTTAGAGGATCATTTTATGTTTTTTTTCTAAGGTGTTATTTTTTAAGGTTTTTTTTTTAAGGCGGTTTTACTTCTTTGTTAAAAGATTTTTATTTCACAATTTTATGTTTTTTTTTTACTTATTATATTTAATAATAAAAGAATTAAGTACACGTTATGCCATAAACTAAAAAGTGAATATCTAAAACTAACTTAAAAATTACAGATCTAAAAATAAACCACTTCCAGTGGGCAACGTACCCAAAATGCTGGCGGCATTGCCACGTTGAATGGCAATGCTAAGCCTTTGAGCCAAATACAGGCCAGCATTTTGGTTACGTGTTTCCCTGACCAGGCACCCAGAAAGATCTTTAAAGATCTTTCGGGCTCCCGGTCCCCACGGTTTTCAGAATTACACTCCAACTCCTAACCGTTAAGGAGTTGTACCTTCCATCATCAGCTCATCAACATGAGATGATGACTACCAGACGCAAATACTTGAATAGCCTTGGAAAATATACGAAACACATACCTAGTAGGTACGTGCCTATGAAATTTGCGGGTTGCCCTCGATGTCCCTGGGATCCCATCACCAGATCATGACTTGGTGACAATGGGACCTGAGGTGGTGAGGTAATCTTAGAGTACTTACTTATAATACCTATGTGTGTAGATAATAGTATTTTATGCAACTGTAACATAACCAAAGTCATTATACATGAGTGTGTATGTTTATAAAACGAGCCCGAAGGGCGAGTTTTCATAATAAATCACACGAGTGTATAATGACCAGTTATGTACCGTTGCATACATTACTTTTTCTACGACTTCATTATAGAAATAAGAAATATTTGTATAGAAATAGTTAAAATATTTCTTCATTTTCAAATTTAAAGTTCCAAAGTAAACCCGCGACCCGGTCGGTAAAGCAGAGTGCCGATAAGGCGGAATAGTTTAAGAGGTTATAAAAAGATTGTAAATAAAGAGATGATGATAATGGCGATAACTAAACCTTATTTACTTAATTTAGTTTGTTTAGATTATTGCAAAAAGATCTATATATTAATTGACAATGTGAGTAAAAAACGGTAAACTTACCTGATGTAAGTAAACAAAGAATTGACTTCTTTGTTTACTTACATCAGGTAAGTTTTTTTTAAATTCAGTGTAAAGTTTTCTCATTGAATATAACTCATTCAAATAAAACTTTACAGAGCAACACATCGTTTAATTCATTGACAATGAGAAAAATAACGTTAACTAATGAAAAAGATGTAACACTTTTTTCAATTCACCATTTCACGAAGTTGTTTATCTGTTTTTGTTATAAAGTTTTTGGACTTTTCCCGCAACACATTTTCCGTCACTGTTTGCGCCATTATTTTAATTTCTTCTGTATTACACAGTACCTATCTCATTTTCATCGCTCATTTAGAATTTCTTTTACTGAACCGAAGCCAATCCGATAACTAATTAAGTGCAATTTTTGCATCAAAGAGAATTTATTTAGTACGTTTTGCATTATCAGTAAAACTCTTTTTTTTTTATTTGCATCCGTACCACAGACCACAGCAGAGCTAGGATATTAGCGTGTTCTCAGTTACGAAATTTTGCTTAAAAAATACTCCTTAATTATGATTGGCTTACAGCTGTTCTTATTCATGTTTAAGCAACCAATCACGATGCACATGCATGTTTAATAAAACTCGATATCAGAATCGAACTTAGTATTCTTTTTTCAAATGCTATTGTTTTACTCAATAAGTGTAACTTAATGAAATTTGTATGGGTTATTATGTTACTGTTTTTTTTTACCACAGAGCATAAAACTTATAACATTAGTTATTATTGTATACTTTTTTACCATTTAATTCACAGATTATAATATAGGAGTACAAAAAGTAATGTATGCAACTCTTCATAATTAGGACTTAAAACACTTTTGTGATTCCTATTATAAAACTCACTTATGTTTAAAGGACCCTCATTATGTAACAGTTGCATGAACTACTATTGAAATTTTTAGTCGAAACATCTGCTCCTGGAAATTACACATATATATATGGAGCCCTACACACTCCGTCACGCTGACAGCGTGAGCTTGATAATTACCGTATATATATATGGAGCCCTACACACTCCGTCACGCTGACAGCGTGAGCTTGATAATTACCGTATATATATATGGAGGCCTACGCACTCTTTCACGCTGACAGCGTGAGCTTGATAATCACCGTACAGGTACCTACTCGCCCTAGAAAATAATACCTACACTACATACATGAACCTTAAGTGTAGGCAAATACAAAGACGGATCCCTGTAGGTTAAGTATGTTGAGTGGGACGCTAAATGTGGAAGTTAATAGACAAATAGAACGCACTTTTACGCGTGAATACTTCCAGACATCCGACCTAGCGGCCTATAATATTCAAGTGAGCTAGACTGAAAGATAAAAGTACCAAGCTCAATATTCAACGGAACCTATTTTAATTACAATATGTGATTTAAATATAATTTGCTGTAGGTAGGTACCTACTTACCTAGGTACTTACTTAAGTGTCTTTCTATTTTATCACAATAGCCAAATATTGTTAACCCATGTATTGTCCTTTAGGATTCCGTGCCTCAAAATGAAATACGGAACCCTTATACTTATAGGATCACAATATTTTTGTCCTATGTTTCTGTCTGTCAGGACCTTTTTCTCTGGAACGTGTGAAAGTAGCATGCTGAAATTAAAACCTATCAAATAATCAAGCCTACAGTCCCTTGAAGCTGTGAAAAAAACGAACATCTAAGTCAATGCAATGCAAACGACGACGACGACACTTGACTCCAACAAAAATGAGCACTTTGAACTTGAAGCTAAATATTTCGCACACGAATAGCTCTAACGCAAAATGATCTTTGAGCACCCCTAATATTTTTGAAAGACCTATTCAACGATACCCCACACTTTGGGGTGGGCGAGAAATAAAAAAATCATCCCCACTTTACGTGTAGGGGAGGTACCCCAAAAAAAATATTTCATGATTTTGTCAAAGCACTATTTTGGCCTAATTAATATGTATACCTCTACTAAATTACAGGTTTCTAGTACCAATAGTCTCTGAGGTATGCCGCGGACAGACAGACAGACAGACAGACAGCCAGACGGACATGACGAAACTATAAGGGTTTCTTTTTGCCATTTTGGCTTCGGAACCCTAAAAAGGGTGTTTCCATACAAATTGCTGTGATATCAAAACCTATAC
This sequence comes from Clepsis dumicolana, assembly GCA_963691665.1. Lineage (NCBI taxonomy): Eukaryota > Metazoa > Arthropoda > Insecta > Lepidoptera > Tortricidae > Clepsis > Clepsis dumicolana. The sequence continues at coordinate 25,192,380 of OY829505.1, read as the reverse complement.
CTAGTAGATAGAACATTTTTTATATCACTGTAACAGAATGACATTTTCGGTGTTGTGACTAATAGTGATGACTTATTGAACGACGTAAAAGTTCATTCGAATAATTCATAGTAATCATACCAATACAAATGTAATTATTTCATAATAAATGTAAGTAAAATAACCTTTAAAATAATTTTACAAAACAATCCAGAGCGTGGCGAGTAAATCAACATAAGTAGGTACGCCGCCTAGGCATTCCTGTTCCTTTTTAATATTTTTAACATTTTGTTGCAACAAAATGGTCAGCTAAAATATAATACAGAGTGTTCTTAGCTAATAATGAGATATTCTTAATATTTTTAGTTCATTCATTGATCGAATCACTTTTAAAGCACTATTAAAATAAATGGGGTAGGTAGGGTCAGTATTTCGCAAAATGAAATTTGGCCCGGCCATTCTGTTGCAGTGATACAAATGTTCGACTATGATATAGAGGGTTCATCCAGTTGTCCTAGAAACTTGAAATTTAGTAAGTATGAATATCTTATACCACAACCAATCAGATAAAAATAAATAAATCTGAATTCGTCGTCATAGTTGGATCACTGACCACAACCACTACACCAGCTTGTTGTATACGTACCTAGCTATTTGTTCATCATCACCAGCCTTTTTTACGTCCCACTGCTGGGCACAGGCCTCCTCTCGGAATGAGAGCTAGCTATTTGTTAGTTTGTATTTATCCATCAACTAGGATGAAACACAAAATCAAATGTTGTATAGAAGCAAATTATTGTTATAATACTTATAATAATATTAATGCCTACAATTAAGTACTTATGTTATTTTTAGGATTCCATTCTGAGCCAAAATGGCAAAAACGGAACCCTTATAGTTTAGCGGCTTAGCTCAAATACTATTAGTAGGTAGTAGGTAGGTACTAGAAAGCTGTAATTTTGCATGGATAGAGGTACTTACATATTAATTAGGCCGAAAAAGGCTGGAATAAAATTTTGAAAAAAAAACTTTTTAAGGGACCTCCCCAACACGTAAAGTGGGAATGTTTTTTTTTCTATCGTCTACCCGTCTACTAGTGTGTCGTATCGTTGGATAGGTAGGTAATTTAAAAATATGGGTGTGTTCAAAAAACATTTTTCTATTGAGAACTTTGTTTGCGAAATATTTAGCTTTGAAGTGCTCTTGCTTGTGATCTTGTTAGTATTCCTATTTTATACCGAGTAGTAAAAACTAACAAGATCACAAACTAAATAAAAATACTGTGACAACCCCAAATAGTTCGGTTGTACGCACACACAGACAAAATGCATGTTTGTAAACAGAGTACGGAACAAAAAAAGAGAAACAAAAATCATTCGCAAAGAACACCTCACAACGATGATAAGTTTCTAAATGTAATTTTATGTTTTTTGATTTGTTTGTTATTTGCATTGCTAGACAATGAGTTTCACTATTTATTAAAAATAAGTGCTATTCTATTTTTTTGTTGGAAAAAGTATAAAAATGAACAGTCGGTAACTGGATACCTCATTTTCGTAGAATACCCAGTTCTCGACCACTGCGGTCGAAAACTGGCGTCGCCGAGTCCAGTAAAGTTGCATCTTTTTCGACATTATTATTAAAGAAACTACTGAACCTAATTTTTGAATTCGAATCTTATTGACACCAGAATTGCGTCAGCCAGTTTTCGATCGGATTATTTCAAATGTCTTAAAGATAACAAGCATCAACTCTCTTGGTCGAAAAATGGGATATGTAATAACTATGTGCCATATTCTGACTACCATATTCGAATTAATAGACAGTTTAATGCGTATTTTGTGTTTTTGTACAAGAATCACATCAAATTCATCACACAATATATTTTCTGTCGAAATCTCCTTAGCGGTGATAAAAGTGGCGTTAGTATAAAATGAGATTTTAATTAATATTAATAAATAGAAGATTGACCTGGTTACGTGCTTTATTTTGTTGTCATAATGTTGTTTATATTTTAACAAAGAATGGGGTTTTATTACATAACGTATTTATAATATAAGAGTTCTTCATGTATTTTTCGTCTAATCCCATAGTCGAGAACTGGCGAATATAAAGTCGAAAACTGGAAATTTCGGTCGAAAACTGGTAAAACCGGCATTTTCTGCTTTATTGTTTTTTGATTAATTATTTATAAGTCTTACTGGAAAATAAATAGCATTAAATGAAAGTAGACTATATTCAATATATGCGTTATGTTTTTCCATTATTTATTCATATTCATTCTATTTTTCTTTTCGTTCTGAATTTGACAACTCCACTAATCGGTCGCGAACTGGCGAAACTACCCTACTAGTACTGTTGCTTTGCTTAGGTAGGAGTAGGGCTCAGCTAACACTGGTTTCGAATAAGTGTGATGATTATGAAAATGCCTTTAAAATTAGATAGACAGGTACCTGTCTATGCCAAAACTTTTTCGTAATGGCACAGAATACCTACATAAGTAATAGGTAGGTAGTAGGTACAAGAATGGCTAAAGAAATCATCCTGGGCGTGCCCGACATACTCTTGGCCACTTTTTTAAATAGCTATTTGTAGGTATTTAGACTGATTATTAATAATGAAGTGCCAGTGGTTGATTTGATTACTGAATGATCGACAGCAAAATATTAGGTAAGTACAGGTAATTAGATAGCGTACCTACCTAGACCTAGATTACCTAACTTACTCTTACATAGGTAGGTAGGTAATTCACCGCGCGGACAAGTGTTTACTTCGTTACAGTAAGTTTCAATATTGTTCATTCAGTCACTGTTTACAATAATAATTATAGGTAATGTAGATACATACCTACTAGGTAGATACTTATCTGTCTCTATAAACTCATCGCCACCATCGTCACAACTCAAGTTGTAATACAGATCTGTTATGTACTCGAGTAGGTAAAAGGATTTACGTTACGAATCTTGAAAGTGACTAGGTAGTAAGTACCTACCTTTTCATCAATTATTAAATAAGTAGGTAGGTACCTAGGCATTTTATTGTACACAATACAATAAAGAAACTTCCTCATTCCTGCCACCGATGTCAATAATTCATTTGACATTTACTTTAGGTACTTACTGTTAAAAGTAGGTATTGGTATGGTAAAAACATTAACGCGAACAAGATTGTACCTTTAAGAAGGTAGGTAGTTAGGTAGCCAGCCACAATAAACGCAGTGTACCTACCTACCTACTTAAGTTAAGTAATGTACCATCTCCAACCCAAACACGAAAAAACAAATTTGACTATTATTAAGAAATGTTTTATCAAACTTTAATTTCATTGTTTTCTCAATGTGAACGTCTGGACACTTTTTACCTTACACCCTTAAAATATAAATTTTAAATGACTAGGTACTTACCGTTATTTAAAAGATGCAGCAGATTCGAAACCCGCTGGAGCTGCTTTTCACAAAACTTATAACATCTGCTGTCGACACTAGCAAACCAAACGAATATGAGAGTAGAACCAGAAATGCAGTTATTACTTAAATCGTTAGTCCTCGTCTACGGGCATGAACCGATTAGTCAGTATAGTACGCAAAGTTTTTGACGTGTGTACTAGTACGGCAGCTGGGAGCGCAGCACGGTGCCACCAGACGTCGGTCTCTGCCCGCACCGCAGAGGACTGTGTGTGTCGTATCTGGATGCCCGACGCCCGACGCCCGCCGCCGGCGCTATCCTCGCGAGACGCGAGCTTTCGGAGCTCCGGCAGCCGTCCCGCTCGCGCAACCGGTACATGCCCGCCTTGAAAAAACAAGAGAAGCCTCACATTTCGGAGAAATATGAACCAAACCAAACAGCACCTTAAACCTTAGACAGGTACGCGGCAACTTCGTTTACGTTGCGCATTGACATCCTTAAGGATAGGAGAGGCGCGCCCTGATCGCAGCATACCTAACCTACTATGGCCACGCCACGGGCTTCTCGGACTAGTTAGCCCGGCGCGGCGTGGCGCGGAGTTCGTCTCTCCCTCTTTTATAACCCGCTGCATGCTTATTCGGCGGTCTCAACGGTCATGCCCGAGATAAATAACAGGGGTTCTCTTGAATTTAAATGCGCAAAATGCTATGGTTTATAGCTGTACCTACTCAGAGAGAACTTTAGCACTGACATGATAATGAGCCAATCAAACAACGGGTCCATTTTTAGCGGTCGACCTGTAATCATTTGACCATCGTTTCGGAGTATTCAATTCAATTAGCCGTTGTTTTCTCGTTTTATCTTCGTTAAAAATACCTAAGGTCAATATTTACGATTCCAAAGTAAAGAAACCACGGGTGGCTGGCTGTTGACATAGGTCTCGCTATTGTGAAGCTAAACAAACGTGTGCCTACCTACTGTCTATACTACGGCACGGCGCGCTCGCGCTACCGTAAGTACACCTTATGGCTTATGGGCCGCTTCCTGTTTCAATTCGGGCAAGACCATGCTAATGAAATGATCCTTTCGCTATTAAAACACATTAGTTGGTACCTATATATTATTCTATTCACTCCTTCAGCCAAGGAGCATAACTTCACTCAGTGTTAATGATTTCTTTCAAAATTACCAATAAGTAAAGAAATCATTACCTAACGACAATTCATATACCTACCTATACATATATAAGTTTATTATGTAAGTTTAAATTACCTATTGAAATAAGAACCAGCTCTAGTGTAATCAAAGCCCAATAAAAAACGTCTCGATAGCGTTCGCGTTTACGACTGAACTGAATTGACAACATTTCATATTTTTCACACCTGGAAATGAATATAGGTATCGAAAGGGCTTTGCCTCCTGAACACACCACTATGTTTCTAAAAATTCAATATTACTTTTTTTTTAATACATGAGAATAAAATAAAATTACTAATTCTACCAAAACTACGCAAGAATAGGGTGTAATACCTTTGCCTTTTTCAAACAAACCACAAGCACAAAAATAATTTATTTACATTATAAAAGCAATTTACAATGACATTAAATCTAAGCTTAAACTAAATAAACTACAACTTAAAACTAAATTAAATCTAAATAAGACCCCCGTGGCATAGTACCCAAAAGACTGGCAGCGTTGCCTCGCTGAATAGCGATGCTGATTCTTTGAGAGAGAAAACTGCCAGCCCTTTGGTCACAAGTTGCATCAACTAAGCGCTTTTGTAACTCAGAAATAAGCTTGTAAGCGCTAGGACCCCATGGACCTAAAGTTTCAAACCCGACAGCAACAAAAATTTTACATGACACATAATATTATGTTTGACAATGTCAGATTTGACATCTTGGGTTTTATTTTTTTGATCGTGACAAGACAAAGGCAATTGATCCATCCTAGCGTAGTTTCGGAGTTACGTCCTTTTGGAATAAGTACCTATTAATAAATTAATTACAAATCCTAATGAAAATTTAAAATCGTAGGTTTGCTCCTCTTTCAAAGTAGATTGCAGACAATTGATCAGATTATAGTCTCAAAAATATGAAGTGTTGTCAATTAAATGGGCACATTAGCAGCGCCAATAGTGGCACGTACCTATCGACAACAAACAATTCTCATACCTACTATTTGACACACCTGTAAAGCAATTACGCGATCGAGAGTTATTTTTAACCGATTTCAAAAAAGAAGGAGGTTCTACGTTCCACTGTGTTTTTTTTTATGTATGTACATCGATTATTGGATGTTGATTTCACTAGACTGCCAAAAAAACGTCTCGAAAGCGTTTGCGTTACAGTGTCAAATGGCATGAGAGCGCCTAGTGTAATCGCCGACTAGGCCAAGAAGTACGTCTCGATCGCGTTCGCGTTTAACAATTCTCATACTATTTGACACTTTAACGCAAACGCGATCGAGACGTATTTTGAGCTTTTTGATTACACTAAGGGCAGAGAATTATTTGTTGTCGATACGTGCAAATAGTGGAGCTGCTAATGTGTCCCCAGGCGCAACCTAAATGTTAAACTGCATTTATTGCATACTTCTTCCAAGCATGGCATGCATGCCATTAACCACTAAACTGATTGATATGAAAACGCAGTAAGTAATTACATTAGTTAGGTACTGTGGGGTGTAGCCCAGGGAGTGGGCACTGGAGAAGGTACGGTGATGCATCCTAACGGTAAAATCATCTACTGCCCTGCAAATACTAACGTAACTAAATAAAAGATAGTATTTTTAGCCAGGACAGGGTCTATATTCAAGAGCAGGGGCTTAAATCTAATACATGTACTGTTTAACAACTATCTTAATCCGAGGTCCCAGCCCGACTGCACTGCTTTCTGGGGACCAAGTGTTCCTTTATTTTGATCAAATTCTAAGTTTAAAATGGACAGATCAGTCTAGCTTGCCAGGACCGCACCATGCACTTGTTGCATGGAGGCTAACACCCTACAGTACCTACCTACCCAATTTTTTAACTTTTGCTAAGACATTATACAAATACAAAGTAGGTAATCTACAAATAGTAAATGCAGCTCAATACGCTCTTACGCAACAAGTTAGCCTGAGCTGAGCCTGAGCCGGCGCGGAGCGTGGCGCGGGGGCGGCGAGGAGGGGTGTATAAGCAAAAACCTTAGAAAAAGAACGTAAAATAATCCTAGTGCGGTGCGAGCGGAATACTCTTTGAATGAAGCACCGACTTCATATTTCTGCTGCTTAGTGCCAGGCCATAAAACTTTAGGTTTTAGTTTCTGTTGTCCGAAGTAAACGCATTTTATTTTATTTTATTATTTTTTATCATTATTTTAAACGATTATTTTACGATTTTTCACTAAGGTTTTTTTTGAAGGCGGTTTTACTTTTTTGTTAAGAGATTTTTATTTCACAATTTTACGTTGATTTAACATTTTCAGAATTATCCTCCAACTCCTAACCGTTAAGGAGTTGTACCTTCCATAATCAGCTCATCAACATGAGATGATGACTACCGGACGCAAATACTTGAATAGCCTTAGAAAATCTGAAACACATGATACGTGCCTATAAAATTTGAGGGTTGCCCTCGATTTCCCTGAGATCCCATCATCAGATCATGACTTGGTGACAATGGGACTACCTCAGGAGTATACCCTTTCGAATAAAAAAAGAATTTTGAAAATCGGTCTACAATTGACGGATTAATCAATGTACATACATAAAAAAAATACATACAGTGGAACGTGGAACATCCTCCTTTTTTGAAGTCGGTTATAGAATATAGTATAAACTGTATGGTCGAGGCCGTCGAGCCGAAGCTGTCGGAGCCCCGGAGCCCCGGAGCCGAGAGCCGAGGAGCTGGGAACCGCAAGTCGCGGCATGTCACGACACGGCAAAGCACTCAACACTCCGAGGCTTAAAATAAACTCGAAGCACCCGCAAACCGCCCGCCACTCTTAAATCCTATTAACGGAACTCCTTTATTCATAGACTTTTACATCCTTCAGGGACATTTCTTAAGTCAAAATGTTAGGTAGACACCTAGAAAATAAACTTCGTAAAGTTACATTCCGAGTGCAACATCCGATGTTGCTGTACTGCAACGAACATCAACTGCGTAACAGCTAATGTAGACTGATTATTTGACACCTTGCTTGTCACCTTTATTGCTACGTATTACGTATTAACATTCAAGGTACCGACTACTGGGGCAGTGTCGGGTCGGGCACACGGCACACGGCACAGAGGAATAGTAGATTGTTCAACGAGGGAGGAAAAGGACCAATTTCTAACGAGATGTTTAGGCACCCGAGCATCGTGAGGGTGCCAATAGTTAGAGCTCGAAATTGGCGTTTTCCCAGAGTTAAACACCCTGCTTTTCATCTCGACTATAAGGAAAGTAAAAAAAAACATAAATCTTTGAGAAAAAATATTTACTTATACAAAAAAATATTGATTTGCTCCTCCGCTACCACAGAGAACAAAAGACAAACAATGCTTTCGCGCCAATTTCACGCTTTTTTTAAGCGTTTTTTTTTTCTAAATTGATCGCTGGTCAGAATAATTATTGTTAGTCTTTATTTAATAGATTTTATTAAAGAACTACTTTACGTTATAAATTCAATCAAGCAGTTAGACAATACCTATTCATTTATAACAGTATGTATTTTAGTACACGTTTTTTGTAAAACAAGTAAGTTACAATGTTAAAATTTAAACAAATAGTTTGACTCTATAGGCTGCATTCACAATGCCATTGGCATTTAACGAGTGTTTTTTTTTTAATTAATGCAAACTATTTTTTTCGTATTTTATTTCATTTAAGTGTAATTTATTCAGAAAAAACTACGTTAATGTTTTAAGTATTAATAATTATTGGGTACCTAAGCATGTTTTTTTTATAATAGCCAACAATAATGAAAAATAAAAAATAAATAAGAATTGTGCCATAGGCTGTATAGGTAATAGTCATAGCCATCCATCCAGCGCTTTTTTTTTACTCTCTAGGGGAGCCATGCATAACTTTCCTCCCGTATGTTAGATAAGATATGCCTCACTTTCCGAGTATGAGAGATGAAAAGAATATTGTTAAGTACTACTGATTGAATACTCGCTGGTGCACTATTCCCCACATTTACTGCTTTTATTTTGAAACGGACTAAAAATAAAAGGCGGGTGCCAGCCGGCTTGCAGTTTCCATACTTGGTGAAACAAAAAGAACTATCGTAGAGAAGATAGGAAGTGTAGAAACGACCACTTGGCTCCCAACTTACCATAATATGCAATTCATACACATACCTACTTACGTACGGCACACTGGGTTTCCTTGCTATCCACGCTTGGACGACTTATTCATTACGTACTTAGTAAGTATTCATTGATTATCTGTAGAAATCGGTCTCGGACTTGGATATGGAAGTAGGCTAGATACCGCAAACTGACCGTCCCAGTGTGCCTAAAACACGTGCCGTCCAGGTTTCAACAGGGGTTTGGCTCGCTCCTATATTATTTCGCATTCAACCGTGCCGATGGGGAGTGAGTAGTGTTGTTGAAAATATAGAAATGGCAAATACCTACATAAATGGTGTTAGGTAGGTATAAATGAACTGTACAAAAACTCAAGGCAGTAGTGAGCCGAGTCAATGGAGATACTGGATCATTTCATCAATAAGTAATTTAATGTTGTTTCTCAAATACTTAGCTCTTAATTTATTTTATTTACCTATGATTTATTGATATATTACTCCGATCAGTTCGAATATGCGAATGTTGTTGCTTTTTTTTTTTTTTTTTTTTTTTAATTCATCCCATAAGGGATAGGCAAAGGAACTGAGTCCATACAGCCACGTCTGATGTGTTTTGTAAATTTCTGTATATTAAAGTCCTGTCACCGTCAGAGTTGTCAGTCTGTCCTAGTCACGTCCTGTCAGCTGCTCATGCCTTCCGTAAAGCGATAGTGTACTTTACGGCGAGCTACGGCGAGCAGCAGCCCGCAGATACTTGGGGGTCACAAACAGAGGGAATACACGTTTTCATTTGAATTCTTCATTTGCTGGGCACTTTCACGTTATTTTGTTGTATAATACACTATCTTTATTATCCACCAAACAACATTAAGCACAGAAACTAAAATTCAATTAACGACACGATCCACTCTCATCGGTTTCCCGCCAAATTCCTTTCATTATGTCTGTTGTTGCTATTTACTAGAAAAAGACTGTATTGTTTTCTTTTTCTTCTTCCTTCGTAATGGCGGCCTCTAGGCCTTGTGCCAATGTCAGTAAATATAATAAACACGTATCATCATCACAGCTTTTTTTTTTTACGTCCCACTGCTGGGCACAGGCCTCCTCTCAGAATGAGAGGGCTTGGGCTATAGTTCCCACGCGGGCCCAGTGCGGATTGGGAACTTCACGCACATCATTGAATTGCTTCGCAGGTGTGTGCAGGTTTCCTCACGATGTTTTCCTTCACCGAAAAGGTCATGCTAAATTACAAATGTAATTCCACACATAAATTCCGAAAAACTCAGAGGTGCGAGCCGGATTTGAACCCACAACACTGCTTGAGAGGCAATAGGTCAAACCAGTAGGCTATCACGGCTAGCGAAATAAACACGTACTTACGAGGGGCGGCTGAAAAGTAATCTACCTAACAATGAAACAAAAGACTGTCGTGGCAATTTTTTTTTTATTTTTCTATATAGTCCCCTGCTAGTAAAATGCACTTATTAAATTTTTCAAATATTGAATTTAAACCATAAAAAAAAAACTTTCGGTTTGTCGTCAAAAAAGTCAGATACAGCAGCCATCGTCATCGGTCATAAACCTTCGTCCCCCGAGGTCTTTCTTGAGAAGTCTAAACAGAAAATAGTCACAGGGGGCTAAATCTGGACTGTAAGGGGGTGGTCAATGGTTTCGAAGCCATTGTCTTTAATTGCTAGCTTCGTTGTGCGGGCGGTATGCACTGGTGCGTTATCGTGAAAAATCAGAATTCCTTGGCTTAGTTTACCTCGCCGTTTTTCTTTTATTGTCTCTCTTAGTTGATATAGTAAGTTTGAGTAATAATCAGCATTCATTGTAGTTTTCTTCGTTAAATAATCTATGAGCAAAATCCCTTCTGTGTTCCAAAAGATTGTAGCCATAAGTTTACCTGCCGATGGACAGACCTTGAATTTCCGAGGCGGCTTCTCATCCTTAAATTTCCACTGTAACGACTCTTGCTTACTTTCCAGGTCCCATTGTCGAATCCAAGTCTCATCACATGTTACAATTCTAGAAATGATTTCTTCCTCTTTCCCTCGAGTCATGTCCAAAAACTCTTCGCAACATTTGACACGCCTCTCCATGTCAAATGCAGTCAACATTCTGGGGACCCAACGTGCAGTAACCTTGGACATGTTCAAATGCTCATGAATTATTTCATTGACTCGCTCTTTACTGACGCCCACATCTCTAGCTATCTCCCACTGCTTCACTCGTCGGTCCTCTGATATAATTTATTTCACCCTGGCTACATTTTCATCGGTGACGGCCGAAACTGGTCTACCGCTACGAGGATCATCTTCCAGGCTCTCACGACCTAACTTAAACTGCTTTGACCAAAACTTTATAACAAATTCGGAAGAACACGAACTGCCAAACACACGTAACATACGCTGTCTGATCTCCGAAGGCGTATTCCTGTCTTTAGTCAAAAACTTAATCACCGCACGCTGCTCGATTTTATCCATTTTCACTTTTTCTACCGACATGTTTGGAACAATTGTAGGAGACAAATAAACGTGTTGCAATAAACAAATGAATGTAATACATTTTGAAAATAGAATAACAAACGAATATAAATCCATACCAGCCAGCATTATTTTTGTATATATTTCTGACCAAGGAGATTACTTATCAGCCGCCCCTCGTATAGCAATCATAAATTTGCAAGTGTATTAAAAGATGTCCGATAGGCCAAACTGAATAAACCCCCCTCCCCTTGTCGAGTTCTTAGCCATCGGTCAATGATGTTCCATGACCATGTTCAAATGATTTTTTTCATTTTTGTAGTAAAATTACTGATTTTAAACAGTTTTTAAAAGAGTTTTGAAAGAGACACGTGGTAAAAAGAGAACTGATATATATATATGATATACTGATGTATAGGTACTTACACGAAAATATTCACAACTGACGTTTAAAGACAAGTTCAAAGAAATTGTGAAGTTTAGGATGGAATACATAAGTAAACCATAGACAATTTCTATCCGCTCGGTAGCAGCTTCTTATCAACATAAAGATTTGCCAAATGCATCACGTGATTAAAGGACGCCCCCCACCAGTCGCCTACTCAATACAGAATAACGATACTTACTCAAGTTATCGTCAGCCAATGCAAAGCCAATCCAATTCAGTTGCGTTCCGCAGTAAAATTATGTATTGGGTCACAATGACTTCCGCGAGAAGTTCAGAGACAAATTGGCTCTTGGGTGACTCACTGGGACCATGTTTTTAGGGTTCCGTAGCCATAATGGCAAAAACGGAACGCTTATATACATATATATCATGGGACAGTTTGACACCAATTGACCTAGTCCCAAACTAGGCAAAGCCTGATAGTTATAGTTTCATCATGTCCGTCTGTCTGTCTGTCCGCGGCTTAGCTCAGAGGCTATTGGTACTAGAACGCTGTAATTTTGCATATTATACATAATTAACTAGGCTAAATAAGTGACTTTAAAAAAATTTTTTTTGGATTCCTCCCATACACGTAAAGTGGGGATGATTTTTGTATTTCTCGCCTACCCCAAAGGATAAGTAGGCTTTACAGGTTTGCGAGTAATACCTAGTTGACCAACTTATTATGTTTGTCTATGTCAGTAATGAATATAATAAAATTACCCCACACTGCTTACAGTTTACTTAGGAGTAACACTGGTTTCGAATAGGTGTGATGAATATTGAATATACTTACCTTTAAAATTGGGTATCTATGCCAGGGCTTTTTCGTAATGGCTTAGGAACCCTATCCTGGGCGTGTCCGACATGCTCTTGGCCGGTTTTTTTCTTAAGGTCTTTATCATTCATCAAAAAGTTATTAATTAACACTGGCACGCATTTTCATGAAGGCCAACGACAATGTCAGAATGACTTGCCTACATAAATAATTGTCAACGAATCTCGTGGTTGAAAATTTGCACTGTTTACTATGACTTTATAAATAATACTCCTATATTTTCGTACATTTTTAGATGTGTTATTAATTGCTGTTTTACTTTAATAAACGAGGTGTATGTAATAAGTTACGATGGCAGGTAAGCCTATAAGCCTGTATTTGTGAATAAATCAATTAACAAAAATATTTGCAAAATAAAAGGGAAAATAAGAAGTTTTTGCCCTGGGTACTATTGAATATTATTTGGTTGACGGCGGCGAGGCGATGCCCATCCGTTGCCGCGTTGATATGGTGTGCGATGTGGTAATATAAAATAAAATTGAAAAATACATCATTCTTACAATATAGGTATACACACTAAAGAAAGGGCATAAGTATTTGGCGGAACACTGTCGCCAGCGACATTTGCTCGGATTGAGGCCAGCTATAGTGTAACGTTAAAATAATTTTAAGTTCCGCCTATGAATGTTATTTATTGTATGTAAATAACACCAATAAATTGTAAGCCCTAATTGCGCACAGAAACTGCAATGCTGACTAATATCAGCGACATGATCGACCTGGCGATCGGCACGCCCGAGGTAAGCATGCATCTTTCAATAAAGTATCTACATACTTATTTTTATCATATATAGATATGTAAGTTTAGTGCCCGTGTAATTGACCGGGACCTTTCAAAAACCACCCACGTCACGTGGTCCTGTCAGCTAGGTTCTAGGCTGGACATTTGGGGGTCGGAGGAATCCAATCGATCTAGGGACCGAGCCTTTCTTATTAATTGGCATGTGTAGTCTTATGTAATCACTAATCATCGTTGGTTTTGTAAGAGATAACAATATGTACCCGTCAAATAAAATTTGAAATGTAACCGAAGGAGGGTACGTTATGTTTCATGGAGAGGTTTATTATCTGCACGGTTATGAACAATCTCCTTATCAATCCTGCAAGAAGCGACACAATTACTCTGGCACAGGTGGGAACGGTGGACTTCTGCATGCTGCAGACGGTGCTGCACTGCTTGGCGCAGCAGCTGGCAGTGCTGGACAAGAACGTGGAGCTGCGCAACACCAGCGGCTTGCTGCAGCTGCCGCCGGGCAAGGAGCTCGTGCACTCCGTCGCCGTCAACGAGTACGTCGTCGAAACCGATGATAAGGTACGAAGGTTCTAATATTGTCGTGTAGAACTGAATTGGAATAAACCTATACTTATGTATGCATTGAAAATGTAAAATCGTCAAGGTCTTTGTTTGGGGTTTAACCACTATGATACCTATTAAGTACTGTAAGAAAATAACCTACTGAAGATTTTCCGACGACGTCAGAAAAAAAAAACTGTTTTTTATTTACTTACTGGCTTTGTCTTAATTTGATGATGATGGGCATCAGGTGGCCCACTTGCTCGTTTGCCTTCTTTGTCGTAAAAAAAAAATTTTGCCAAATTCGCATATGGTAAAAAGCTCTTAAGAATTCGGCACTCTAAAAGATATTGATGTTTTGATAAATTTTCAAGGTTTTTTTTTTTATTTCAGGCAGTAGATAAACCACTAAAGAAACACGAAAAACGTAAGTACAACTTTTATTTATTCTTTTACATTTTATCAATACCGTTCGTATCTGCCTGTAGAGCGATAAGGTACCACAATGACAAAGCAAACAACTTTTGACTTTTAAACTTATAGGTTACCTACTTAGTTTTAGATTCATGAATTTCAAGGATCCTCACACTAAAGTTGGTACTGTTGAACTACTTAGCCTTATATACGAGTATATGCGCCCGGCTAGCCGGCTACAACTGCGTCCTTGAGAGTGACATCTTGGATCGCTCCGTCTGATATTTCGATGCTGTCGCAGGCGCAGCGCATGTGCTCTGTGCCGGACACCACTGGCGCAGCCCCATATACCTAGTTACAGCCCTGCGCGTGATCTTATTAAGTACCTGTCAATTTATAACGCTGTGTGCGGGAATAATATTATTACCGCCTCAACTCTACTTCCGACGCCTACCTTGACTACACGATTCGTTAACATAATATCAATTTTATTTTTATCTTACAGAGTCCGCAAAGCCTGATACACTGTTGATTGGTAAATATAATACTTTTCAAATTACTGAAATTCAATGTTTTACTAAAACTACCTTAAAATGCAACCATTATTTTCTTTCAGTGGAACGCATTAAAAAAGAAGGAAGTAAGTATATGTTACATAAATTATAAATGATCTACCTAGCTAGCTTAAAATGCTTTATTGTTCTTTTAATACCATATTACCATATTACCAATTACCATAGAATAACTTAGGTATATAGATGAATTAGCGAAAGCTTGGAATTGTAATTGTTGTGGTTGTGTACGGTTCGCATGAAAAGGAAGGTCAGCCGTTAAAATACATACGCGCAACGTAAATAACGTTTAGAATTTGACACTGATATTATTTTTGAATTTTCTTCTTCAATATAATTATTACAAAACTCTTTTATTTTTTATACTGATATTACGGGAAAAGGGAAATTCGTAAGTATCTATGCAATTCCATAACTTTATAATTTATTTATGGCGGTTATCTATGGTTAAAATTAAATATTTTCCAGGCCCATTAAGTATTTTTTTATTTTATTTATCACAGTAGATAGGTACGTACCCTTATTTTAACGTGAAGTAATATTAGGTATGTCTAATTAATGTCTAATTACAACAAATATTAAATTACAAAAAGTGATCATTTCATTTCCTATGCCTTGCCAACGTTACAATGGCAATAAAATTCGATGTAAGTAAATCGATGCCTTGAAAAGGTCTTTGTTTTGTCGCGCTTCATATTGCTATGAAATGAAGATCGAATTGCTACTGTAAGTAAAGTGACATTTGTAACGTTTGGTGTAATAGGGGTCTATACGTTCAAGTTGTGTAGCGATAGTATCGCTTTCCGTCGTCATCGCCAGCTTTATTTACGTCACACTGCTGGGCACAGCAGGCCTCCTCCCAGAATGACAGGGTTTAGACTAAGCATAGTTCCCAAGCGGGCCCAGTGCAGATTGGGAACTGCACACATACCATTGAATTGCTTCGCAGGAATGCGCAGGTTACTTCACGATGTTTTCCTTCTCCGAAAAGCTTGTGGTAAATCTACTCCATCCGCATTCCATCACACCTGTTTACGAGTATTTGTAAGAAATACCATAATAATAAACATATGTAATCCTAATCCTAACTAATATTATAAATGCGAAAGTAACTCTGTCTCTGTGTCTTTTTGTCTTTCTGTCTCTCTGTCTGTCTGTTTGATACCTCTTCACGGGAAAACCGCTGCACCAATCTAGATGAAATTTGGTAAGAAGATAGTTTGAATATTGAGGAATAACATAGGCTAATTTTTATTCGGTAAAATTATATAGTTCCCGCAGGATAGCCATAACCGAAATCTACGCGGACGAAGTCGCGGGCAACAGCTAGTTTAGTTTAGTATATATATATGTACCTACTAGCTGTTGCCCTCGACTTCGTCCGTGTAGATTTCGGTTATCGCTATCCCGCGGGAAACATACAATTTTCCCGAATTAAGATTAGCCTATTATTGTGAATAAATGAGGAATGAAACGAAAGTTAATTGAAATGAAGTTTACTCAGGTATTACACCACACAAAACTGATAGACTAACAAGACAGTGTTTAGCGATTAAGATTACCTAGACAAATTAGTAAGAATTATAAGAAAAAATAATAACGCGCGCGGAGCGTGCTCCTCGGTGGTATAACTTAGAACAAAATGTACACTTCGTTGTCCAGCTAATTTCAGTAGTCACTCAAGTTACATTGTATAGTATATACTTAAGTAATATTCTATTTGGTTGGGTTATAGACTAGACATGAAGTTGTTGTCACACGTCGATAGGTGATGCTAATATCAATATAGTTTATATTGGAGTTTTAAATTTTGGAATAAATATTTTATTTTCGCTTAATAAATAATTTAAATAATTTATCTTTCCTTGTATAAAAATGCGTTTATGCTAATTAATTATTTTGTGAGCACTGGTAACACCGACCTTTTTTAATTATAGTAATGTCTTATCTAAAATATCATTACACGCATCAGTTTTTCTTACGATAAAATATTATATAGAATATTCTATGGACACTGGTTGAGTTAACGTATCATATCTGCAAGTAAATCCTAATAAAATGGGGCGAAAACTTAGATTTTTAGTAATTCAGAAGGTTTTGATATTTATTTAGGTTTTTTTATTTACTAAAAACAACGTACAGTGAAGGTATAAGTGGAACGGAACGAATGAATAATGGCCGCGATTGTCTCTCTAATCTGTGGTTTTTCACATTCACCGGGTGTCTAAGTTCGAGTTGGAATGCCTGTTAAAAAGAAAATTTGTAAAAAATAAAGCACTGAATAATTATCAAATTCATCAAAACGGGAAATTGGGCAATTTCTATTACACCATGTTCTAATGTATATAATAGAACATGGTGTAATAGCAATTGCTCAAAGTAAATTATTTTAACAATTAGGAAATTAGACGTCAATGACGTCATCGCATATTTTGCCGTCACAAAGCACCAGATGTCGCTGTGTGCGAAACGTTGAAGTGACATCTCTATCTCAGTTATAAAAAGGTACCCTGTGGCGAGCTCGGTCTTAAGATGGCGGCGAGCTAACTGACGCGGGCGCGGCCGCGGTGCGGGGTCGCGGGGTGCGTACCCGTCTTTGACAGCGGCCCGCGGCAGCAGCCGTGGCTTTCGCGCCTAATTCAAATAACGGCCGGGCGGACGGCGGCGACGTGTGGATGTGCGGGAAGGTAGAGGATTTACGATACTATGTTATTCCTCAATATTCAAACTATCTTCTTACCAAATTTCGTCTAGATTGGTGCAGCGGTTTTCCCGTGAAGAGGTAACAAACTGACAGACAGAGAGACAGAAAGACACAGAGACAGAGTTACTTTCGCATTTATAATATTAGTTAGGAAGTTAGGATTAGGATGAGTCAAAGAGAAGAATACCTAATTGATAGATATGTACATTAAATCAGATGCTTTTATGTTTTACTACCTGTATAGGTACTAATGCAGCCTTGAAAAGGGGTCAATGGCAACAGAGTAGTACCCATCCCATGTCTCGTCACTCACCACCCCCGACAGTGACAAAAATGTACACACCAACCTTATTATCGCGGCATTAAGGTTGATGTGTACATATTGTTGTCACTTTGAGTGAATACATTTTTTGCCCTCGGCTGTACCAGTGAGTTAGAGTACAATACAATACAAATACTTAATACAAATATTCTTTATTGAATACCACAAAACACTACGAAATTAGGTACCTACTTACAAAAAAACAAGGTAAGTACAGAAGTATTTATTAAACCTGTTTTAACTAGTCCCGTTAAAGTTCGTTTGTAATTTTTTGTCACATTGCCATTAGTAAGAAGAAGACAAAACCTATTTTAACTTAGACGTTTATGAATAAGACACTAACCCTCGGGGGTAATATGTAACGTCAGACGATACAAATGCGACAAGTTAACCACGGGTTAAGTCTTACCCAGGTCGGTGCAAGTAGGCCTAATAGGGTTAACAATTACAAGTAAGTAGCTATGCGTTTGATCGGCAGGCAGGGCCGAGCCAGTCCCCGCGTCGGCCGTGGAGGCGGGGGCCGCGGCCACGGCCGGGCCGCAGGCCAGCGCACATGGTGCCGCGCAGGGGCAGCCGTCGGCGCCCGGCCAGCCTTCCTCCCGCACCTCCATGTCACAGCTGCCTCCTGGAGAAAAAGTCTCTCTAGTGTCCTGGAGCAAGTTTAATTTGCTCGAGAGTGTGGTTGAGGATCTTAAGAATCGCGTCTACGGCAGTATGCCTAAGAATGAGGAGATATTGGAGGAAGTCAGGTTGGTTTATAGATGTCATGGATTTGCGAGAAGTTTTCGATAGGTTCTGATGCGATGATAATTTGAAGGCATCACACAATTAATGAGTTAGGATATATTAAATATTATAATTTACTTACTACTTTTCAGGCACGTAGATGCATTCTTGGTTCAAGAAATTAAGTACTTAGTCAGTTCATAACAGTGACCCATTTCAAATGTTGCTTGCTTTAGACAGTGTGTCGTAGAGTGACAGTTATCGACGTAGGTAGTCATTATAAACCTGCCTATATTTGTATGTGAAAGAACCACATGTTTTATTACGCAGATCACAAACTAACCTAAAAGCCATAACCGATATGTGGACGTCTCTAAACGTGTCTTCCCGGCTGGAGGCCGCCGAGACTGGCCTGGCCAAGCTCAGCTCTCTGGTGCAAGACCTCATCGGTGAAAGCGCGAACCTGCAGGAAATGGCCAAACAACGTGATGCGAAGTCGTAAGAAGTTTTACTTTGTCTTTACAATAGAGGTACCTTTATATGTTTACTATTCTTTATAGAGCAATAAAACAGTACCTAGGTACAATGAGAAATTACAAAGAGAAGCCGGATTACAATAGGCAGCCTTATCGTTTCAAAACGGTTTCTTCCACATTTCCTGCTGTAGATTATTTTCTGTTTTTTCGTTTCTTTATTTTAGATGGTTTAAGAAATATCGTAGTATTTAAGTAAGATTTAACTTGTTTACCTGTTTTCTAACTGTAGTGCGGCGGATGCGGCGGCGGGGACTCCAGCGGGTCCTGCAGCTGGTGGTGCTACGGGTGGTGCTGCGGGGGGCGCTGCGGCGGGTGCTGCGGGGGGCGTTGCAGGGGGCGCCGCAGGGGGCGTTGCAGAGGGTGCTGCAGAGGCTGCTGTGGGGGGCCAGGCTGCAGGCGTCTTACCCGCTGGGGCCTCGGAGGAACTAGCAGCCCTCAAAGGCAACATCAATCAGCTTCGCGCTGACCTTGACGACTTGGCCAACACTTTCAACAACGCTATGCAGGAAATTGGTGGCGCTTCCCAGACGGACGGCGCTACGCCACATACTGTCGGCACAGCACAAGGTAGAAGAAGGTTAACCCAAAGGTTGCCCGTGCTTTCGTACCTACTCATTATACAAATGCCGTTGTTGGAATTCGAACTCAGCCCTCTAGCTTCATAGTCAGAGTCATTAACCACTGAGCTGTTCCATCCTCAGATAAAACAGAAGGTGAGGCGGCCGAAGCAACTGAGCGTCGTCAGACTCAGATGCCGGAGCGCCGCCCAACGTCGGCTCGTCGACCTTCCAGCTCGTCTGCAGCCGAAATGATGGAGAGGCTCGCCAAGCTGGAGAAAAAAATACAGCACTGCTGTGACAGCATCGGGAAAAAAGACGGCACCAATCAGGACCAGGTTACCACTTATACTTTAACACATTACTTAGGTAATACTATTAGTGACTCTTTGAGGTGTATCATCACGACCTCACTTGTGAACATTTTTCGTTAATTTTTTACAAAAACAAAACAAATTAAAAACAACTGCCTAGGTAGGTAGTAATTTTTATTTAAAAAAAAACGAATCGACAAAAAAATTGTTACCTATTAAGCCTCGTTTCTCGAAGCTTATTAGACTAATAATATTAGTGATTTGTCTCATAAATTATATGAAAAAATTAAACAAAACACGCTCCGAGAAACGGGGCCCACCCGGAATATGGGTGATCCAAACAATGTTAGTGCACTAAGCGACCACAAACTGTGCTCGCACTGCTAGTGCTGTACAGCACAGCAGAAAAAATAAGATTAGAAAAATACCTGTAATTATAATTTAGCTTCCCTAATATATCAGATGAGTAACTTCCAAGATCAGCTAGAAGGTCTATCGAAGCAGATGGCAGATATCACTAGAGACCTAGGCGCCGGGAAGTTGTCACCAGATTTAGTAAAAGACTTACAAGGTAATATTATTCTTACTTATTGCACTTTCACTTCAATGTAGGTACCAACCAGTAATGAGTGTTAAACTACAGTCCATCTCTCTTGTAGGGGCAAGGCTTGCTTCCAACAATGGGATTTTATTTATTTACTTAATAGTAGAGTTATTATGTCTATTTTAGGAATTTGAAGTAGGTATCCTTTTTTTATCTTATATTTTATTGAGGCTTTAGTGGTATCCTTTTACAATCCGCCTACAGGTTACACAGGTGATACAGGTATAGGTAGGTACCTATCTACATCTTTAATATATGGCCGACTCTCACCAGCGGCATGTTCACAAGCCTCGCCAAATCAAATAAGATAATACTTAAAACGGTAAAATAAGACTACAATTACTACAATATAGAAACATAGGATACCTAGATAATAGGCGGTCTTTTGGCTAAGACCTTAATTGTACACCGCTGAACTTCACGTGCAGGACTGATGGAGCTGTTCAAAACCGTGCAGGACATGCAAGCGCAGCTCAAGGAGGTGCACGACACGGCGCTGCAGCTCGCCGCCGAGAAGGAGGACCGGCAGGCTCATATGAATGTAAGCTATAATGATAAAGTTGCTAGGGTACTTAACTCTGACCTGGCTCTAGTGCATCTTCAATGCAGCACAATTTCGGAACTTAGGCGCGTACCCAAAGCTATACTTACCTATAAAGATTGACATACAATACTAGTGGCTCTGTGAGCTGTAAACCTCGCATCCTCATCGAACCAGATCACAAAATTTCACAAGAATCGGTTGAGAAATGCGATGTGTCTGTATAGGAGAACAGCCGGTCAGACGGACAGCGTGAAGGACGGCGGACCAGACATGTACGAAAGCATTTTTGTCCTAGCTGAAACGGAGACGCTAATTCACTCCGTTCGCTCGGTCAATTATAATTTTTATATCTACTAGGTACCTTAATACTTAAATCCTAAAATACAAACCAATACTTAGTCCATCAGGTCGATCTCATTCTATAGATTAGTTAAATTTCCTGTTTAACATGCTAGAATACGTTCTCTGCAGGCACTTCTCGAGCAAATCGAAATCCTCAAAACAATAAAACTGGACCGGGAGGACATGGTGGAGGCGATGGCTGACAAGGCGGACCTGCGCATGCTGGCCCGCAAGGTGTCGCACGATCAGTTTGAGATGGCATGCGACGACTTGTCCAGAGGGTTGGAGCACGCTATTGGGAAACTCAACGTCCAGGTAAGTGACTAAAATAACTTAGATATAAGTAGGTACCTACCCGTTTTCTTAACCCTTTAAAATCAAATCTTAAAATGAAACTTGACACTATTCTAGGAATCGCTCTGGCAACAAGCGTTAGATGATATTCAACGCGAGATAGAGACCAAGCTGGATAAAATGGAGCTGTCGCCTGTTAAAGAATTCTTCAACAACAAGCTACGCCAACTGCAAGAACACCTCAAGAAAATGGCTTCGCTTCGCCGGGAGGCCGAAGCGGCTGGTACTAAGAGGAAATTGCTGAGGTGAAACGGCATTTCTCTAAATTGAGCATTTCATTCTTTAATTCATTCTTCCACTGCTGGGTTCTAGATGAAAACTAAGTGCGATCCATGTTTCAGAGACGTAAACTGTATCTCGTGCGACGCTCAAGCCGTGATGCCCATGGAAGCTTCGGGACATGCTAGCAGCAAACCTTTAGCTGCCAATCATTCAATGAAGCCCTATCTTACCTATGAACTCGGTTAGAGTGTTACTAAATAGTTTTGATTCCTTTTACGTTAACACCTTATGCGGGCTAAATTAATGAGCTGAGCTATTTGCAGCGAAGCTAAACAGTTGATTAATTATTAGAAAATAATAGCTTTGAGCGACAGATAGATAGTTCAAGAGTCAACAACGTGATTTCGTGTCGATTAAGTTTTTATTCATACACTTATAAAAACAGTACAAGAATCGATTTCTACGGGGTTGCCTATCAAAAATTATAGTTGCCTGGCATACTTCAAGTTGCTGAATACTCGTAACTTACTTATGTGTGCTAATCACAGATGCCATCCGCAAAGCGCAAGCCACCAACATGCCGCAGCGGAACATGAACGACTGGGAGACTATCGACAAACAGATGTCGCAGCCGAAACCACCACAGAAAGTCAGGTATGTACCTAACCAGCTTAAAATGCAATCATTTGAACTTTCATCGTGTTTTAAACCGTCGTCCTTTGCACTTAAGGGCCTATCTACACACATATCATAAATCCTCTATAATGCGTTCAGAAACCGTAGAAAATGACCAGCATTTCGACAGCCAGTATCGAAAAGTCATTACGACATCGAATTCGATATCGTAATGACTTTTTCCCCTCACTACGCCGGACTACACTCCTTTAATACAAGCGGCTAAAATCGCGTTTTATCCACTAGTGGGGAAAGTAATTTGACCTTGGAGTGGAGCGTGTTTAAGTAGCTTTTGACAGATAACAAAACGTAAAACGCTCATAATAATGGTTCGTTCGATATTAATTATCATTAAATAAATGATATGAGATTGGAGAATTTAATAAAAAATACCAAATTTGGCTTTATTTAATAAAATTCTTTACGAAACATTTGTTTTTTTTTATAATGATGTTGAATATAATTCTGAATGCACAAGTTGAGTCGATGCAATTTCTAAACGCATCGTCAGAAATTTCAACATTGTCAACAAAATTTTTCTCAACGACTCCGACTCACGTAAAAATACACAACATCCAGAGTTTTATGTTATGATGTCGTAAAAAAATTGTGTCTCCAGTGATGAAGATGTATTTTTATGAGCCGTATTTTTGGATGTCGCGCTTTCCTCGCTACAGTGAGGTGAAAAGTTTTGTGTTACACACGGGTGCAAATGTATTTTACTTCTCGTATGTTGAAACACGCGCTACGCTCAGGATTCTATTTTAGAACCACTCGCTTCGCTCGTGGTTCAACTATAGAATCCTTTCGATTGCTTGTGTTTCAATTCCACACTCGCGGGTAAAATACAATTTTGCACCCTTGTATAACAAATAACTATTAGATATTGAATTCGATGTTGTTATAAGTTTCAAATTCAGGTCATCTTCAAAAACCAGCATAATTTACAATAAAAAAAACCGACCAAGTGCGAGGACTCGCGCACGATGGTTCCGTAGAACGATTTTAACACTTTTCCCCAGTGTTTTAAAAAGTCCAGTGTTTAGCAGAGCCCTGCTCCTAAGCAAAATGTACGCAGTGTGGGGTCAACTTATATTGGTCTGTGAAATCTACAGACAGATATAAAAATTTAAGATTTTGAGAATTTTCTGAGTGGTTGTGCTTTAAGAGCTACCTTCATACCAAATTTCAAGTTTCTTTAGGTTCCTTTAGGTTTTCGGATTACGGCAATTTATATGGAAATAGCCTTTTTAATGACTGTAGGTATCTTTTGATTGCGTTGAGTTAGAAGGTTGATTTTTTCACAGCTTCAAGGGACCGCAGGCTTGAGTATTTGATATTAATTTCAGCATGCTACTTCCATGCGTTCCAGAGAAAAGGGTCTTGACAAACAGACAGACAGACGGACAACAAAGTGATCCTATAAGGGTTCCGTTTTTTCCTTTTGAGGTACGGAACCCTAAAACATTCGATACGAAGCGTGCTCGGTATGTTTGTCCTTAATAAATAAAAGAACAGTCAGTGGTTTGCAAGCCGAGCATCGCGAAGCTTGCAATAATGCGAGTCAGGTAATTCCGGTTTCCGTCGAGGAATATATAGTGCTTTGCTCAAATAATGTGAGGAAATTAAGAAACCTCATTTGCAAAAAAAAATGTAAAATAATAGATTTTTTTTAATCTAATTTTTATTGAGGCTTTGGACACCCTGGGTGCACATGTCAGCCTCATGGGTGCTTACCCAATTCCCTACTCAAGGGACAAATCTATAAAATTGTAAATACTAATTGCCTTGTCTGATGCCGGCTCTGCTAGCCAACAATTAACCTGGCCATTGTGCATTGATCCCAAACCCCCAAGAACTCTCCTTCTCAAGTCTGAATTCCGGATACATAATTCAAGTGTTCAATTACTTCATGTTAAATGTGATTAAAAATTATGTCAGATTCGAGCTTACCGCTGCAAAATTACACGAAATCAACACTCATGACTTTTTTTGGTGACAAACATGTCAAACTGTCATCCGCCATCTTGGATTCAAAAAATGATGTCAAATTCGAGCTCACCGCAGATAAATTACTCGAAATCGATACCCATGATCATTTTAGTGAAAAAAATGTCAAGCCGTCATCCCCCATCTTGGATTCAAAAAATAATGTCAAATTCGAGCTCACCGCAGCCAAATTACTCGAAATCGATACCCATGAGCATTTTTAGTGAAAAAAATGTCAAACTGTCATCCGCCATATTGGATCCAAAAAATAATATCAAATTCGAGCTCACCGTAGCAAAATTACACGAAATCGACACCCCTGTGATCATTTTATTTACAAAAAATACAAACCGTCATTCGCAGTTTATGATTGAATAAAAACTTACACACGCACTGCTGTAAATCGGGCTGGCTTGGCTGTACGTATGTATTCTTTGGTCCATTTAATTAAAATTTTACATATTACACCTTTTAAAAAGTTAATAAGCGGGGAAAGACGGAATCCGTTTCCATTCACCTTCTTCGACGGCTTCTTCGTTTAAAATTTTGAATGAAAAAATAAGGTGCTTCCCGGGTTCTATTTTCAAATGGAAAGCGAGAGTTTCCGAGTATGTTTGAGAAAAGTAATGTATGCAACTCTACATAATTAGACCTTAAAATACCTACTCGTGTGATCTTATTATAAAATACATTTTTATATTTGCAATTTGTACGGTTTCTTACGAGTATACTATATACCTTTACATGCTGTTGATTAAATGGAAGCTTAAATAAACCACCCACAAATTGAAAATTACGTACCTACCTACTCATGGCATTATGGATCTGATTAAGTTGTTTGTATGTTTTCTAACCATGGATCTTCTACTTAGGTCTGAGACGGACAAACACATATGCAACCGTTACTGCGGCGGTTCTCACACGGTGACGACGCCCGCGCAGCGCGTGGCGCGCACCGGCCACTTCATCAAGCAGTGGGGCCCCGACGTCGTGCCCCTGTCGTCCGGATACGCCACGGGAGACGACGGCAGGGTTAGTCCTTGCCGCAGTTTCTAATTGTGTCAGACAGCACAACCTACTCTACACTTTTATTTAAGATGCACGCACTTGCTTTCTCGCTATACATAACGTCTCTGCTATACTTAAGTAGGTACTTACATGTGAACCACGAACGAAAGCATGCTTATCGAACTTGTTGAATATAATCGAGTGCTTAATGCATGCTTTTCTTCTACAGATGTACAAAGTGAGCCCCGTTGAAGGTGCAAACGTTGGTCCAGGTAAGTATATGCTCAAACAGCAAAAGGGTAGTCATTTTGATTTGTTTATATGCAACTATAATATTCACTTGATTTGCTAAATAATTTTAGGCGGGGCCGTGGACGCGGCTTGCACTAAGAAGCCAACATCGGACGCTTCCAAGCCTGTGTCCAAGCCTTTAATCATTAGTGCGGTAAGGTTAAATTTTTGATTAAGTAAACCTCACTATTTCATTCAGCCCCCAGACTACGAGGTGCAAAATTCGAACTTCGTATCGTATCGTCCCGCTCACTCTTGTGTCAAATAATATTAGCTTGAGAGGGACGGCACGATACGAAGTTCGAATTTTGCACTCCGTAGTCGGGGGGGGCAGTCACTGATATATTTGACTTACGCTAATTCAAAATGGTTTACAGGAATGCCGCTGCTTGGAATGAGCACATCGATTTTATAGTGAGGTACGAGAACTACATATCCTACTTATTAAGTACTCCCCATGAATTATTTAGATAAATGACAGGTTGATTTTCTGGGTGTGGGGGGGGGGGGGGGGGGGGGGGATGAATTGATTTGTTTTGTTGTGGTGTTCAATAATTATCCTTTTTTTCCGATATTTCCGTTGGGTTTATAATACCAATTTCACGTTAGCATTTTGTGTTACAGATATCGCCAGCAACTGGGCCGTGTTTTATAAAGCTACAGGTTACAATTTACAAGCGGAAGTCTCATTCTATCGCGTTTTGTTAGGAAGAAACTTCCGCTTGTAAATTGTAACTTGTAGCTTTTTAAAATACGGCGCTGGAGGTGACATATCGTGCTGGTGACTAATAATCGACGAATTGAGAACTTCCTCCTTTTTTTGGAGTCGGTTAAAAAGAAAACTACTTACTTTCATAAAATCACTGTATTTCTTGACAACTAATATTATGTTGATTCATTTCTAAATAAAAAGCAAAATTTTCCAATAGTCCCCCCATGTTCTGATGTTATTGCAATCTACCAATCATTTTTAAGGACCATTTATAATCATTTCTCTATGCTAAATTACTCTATCTAGCTTTTATGAAGAACAATGAGTCGACTGTAAATTTAATTTTAAATTTTACATAGCACTGCAATGTCTACCGCCTTTATATACATATTAAAATGATTTAAAACTGCTAAATATAAATCGATTGTTTTATTTAAGTCAGTCTCACAGGCAGTGATAGGCTGATAGGTCTCATAGCTGTCGGATACTACAGCGTGCCCATAAATCACTACTGTGCTGACAGACGAACACTGCCGTGTTAGCGATATCGGCACTAAGTATCATTGTGCCAACAAGCAAGTAAAAATGGTATGATTGATATCAGCAGCAAGCCTGATTTTGTCAAGTAAATTAAATAATACTTACTGCCAGATCGCTAGCGCGGCAGCGCATGTGATTCAATATCGACTCTAGATATGGATGCTCGGTGAGCCGAGCGGATCAGGTGCTCAAATATATGGCAATACAACCCATATGAGAGAAGCTTTGGGAGTCTCTATTCTTTTGGACCTTGTTCACTATGACATCCATAACCATTAGCAATTTAATTTCACAAAAGTCATCAGTCAAGGCATGTTTACATTATTCCGCCTTATTATAATGCAATTTTATTAAGGGCCTGTTTCACTACCCTCAAATATGTACCTAGTTATATCACTTATATCAAGGACCATAAAACCAAGAGGACTGCCAGTGTCTATACGATGTCGCGTTCCTTTGAAATAATAAGCCTTCTGTAGCTAGTTTTACTACGGAGGGGTCTGTGTACCATTCATTTGGTATGACATTTAGACCTCTGGCTAACACAATAGCGCCATCTAAATTCGTTTTTTCTTTCAGTTCATAGACGGCGCTATTGTGTTAGCCAGAGGCCTAAGTGTCATACAAAATTAATGGTACAGAGACCTCTCTATAGTGAAACTAGCTACAGCAGGCTCATTATTTTACAGGAACGCGACATTGTATTTGTATAGCCATTGGCAGTCCTCTTGGTTTTATCGTCCTTGCTTATATCTAACAAATAAATGTGATGTCATCTCTCAGTTCTAACAAAATAAACAGAGACGGTATGACAGATATCCGTCAGATAAATATATTTATTGGAGGCGAGGGTGCCGGGTAGTGAAGCAGGCGGTTAGTAAATTAGTAAAAGAGAAATACGTTCGACTCCGACCGTGCGTATTGTTGCCAGGTGACGCCTGACGCTTGTTGGCACTAATGAGACCGTCTTCGGAGAAGTAAGCTGTGACACAATAAAATAATTTACTATCGCTTTATTAATTACCGTCACTTCCCCGCCAACGGCCTCGAATGTTACACGCAGGACTAGTAGAAATCCTCATTTATTAAACTTATATCGTAGGAACCAATCAATACATCTTGTATTGTTTACCTATTAGAAGCAATAATCAATGCGGAAATTCGAATAAAACCTCTCGCAGATTATTGACGCCTTTTTTTCGGTTTAAAATAATTATTTACATGAATAACATTTGTTGTATCATATCACAATCAAGTTTGCAATAGTGCAAGTGCAGTGGCTTACTTCAAGCAGCGAGGAGCGACGGTAGAGTTCTCCTCTTGCCTGTCCGGGCTTCCAGCATCAAGCCAGCCAGCGTGCAGCGGTCGCTGTATAACACGCGTACGCGGTGCAACGGAGGGAGAGGTGACTAAACGAAAACTGGCTACAATGGACCTTTTATTAGTTATCGATTTAAGAGTTTTTTATCAAGTTTACAAGTACCAAAAATAACAGAAAATTGAGGGGTTAAAATTTAATTTAACCGTTAAAAATCTTATCAAAGTCCTCTAAGCTTTAATATAAACATCAGGATATTCCCTTTGGAACATTTTGAAATAGAAGCGGTGATGTTGAGCCCGCCGGCAGGAGCGGCGCGCTGACGGCGATGCCCGTGCGTGGGGACGTGCTCGCGCCTCATCTCATCATATTATTTGGTTTTGTTTCCAAAGGGCATCAGGATATGCCATTTGGCAACAAAAACGAAGTAAAAAAAAATGCCCGTCTAAACGCTACATAAGGCTTGATTTCTCTTTATTTACCCCACCCTCGCGCCGGATCACCCGTACGCGTCGTGCCGCTCTTATTTTATATACATTTTTGAAAAGCCAATGGAGTTGGCGCTTGAAGGTAGTGAGTGTGCAAATTATGAGGACCTCTCAGTCTGGCAATGGTTTCTAAGGTAAGGTCTAAGATTATGTATGTATGTAAATACTTTATAGCAAAATCAAATATACCAAAACAGATAATGTAGTCCAAAGGCGAGCTTATCCCTAAAAAGGTATCTCTTTCAGCTACCCCAGATTCTGATACTTTTTTTGCTCTCTCATTACTTAAATTGAAATCGATGGACTGCTTGCTGCTTTGAAATTGACATAAATTAGAACCTTAATGATTTTAGCCAAAGCCGATTGTGCATTCTTTACAAGAAAGTGATTATGGTATGCTGAACGCTTTAGTAAGAATGTTTTTTAATACATGTATTTTTTTCGGGGAGGGGGGGACGTAAAAAATATTTATTAGAATCTGGGGTGCGAAAATACATATTATTATTAATAATAATAATAATTTATTGCAGACCGTGGTCCATAGATTGTTAGTAATACATAAGTCTTATTTTCTAGGGATTAGTATCACATTCCATTATAACTATTAAATCAAACATAATCGAAAATCTAATAATCTTCGTGGTACTCATGATTTACGCACTCACTAATACATACCAGCGCTTGACTACTTGGGATTATCAGTACAATCAAAATGTTTAAATTCTTATTATAAATTCAACAATTCAATCATATTATAAAATTATCTAGATTATCTAGATAACATCCAATCGAATATTTCGTGACAACAGAAATAGCTTGACATCTCTAGCCACTTAACAAGTAGGTATATCTATTTATTCGGTGTAAATTTCTAAATAAAATTGAAGAATATAAATGGAAGTTAGTATAGCGTCTGACACCATGACATTATCTATAATAATCTATACGCTTTTACATACCAAAAGATAAGTACAGTAGTTCATAAGCAGTACCTATAATACTATGTTATGTCATCATTTAAAATATATTAATGTGTCAGCTGCTTACAACATAGAAGTGTGAACTGCCACTTGACACACAAATTAATAATTTCGATATTAGTGCACAATGCGTGAATTTATCTGCGAGAAGTACTTTGTTTTATATTATTCTCACAAATACAATAAAATGATCAACATTCGTTATCATTAAATACATACCAGGATAAGAAGTTGGAAAATAAAATATTTTAAAAGTATCTGGAACAGACCATTGACCATGGACAACAACCACTGCAGTATCGGCCGGAATTTTTGTGAAAGCATTCCGAATATTAAAGTTGCGGCGTACATGTGTGTAATCGTCACCTGATTAGGCGTACCTGCCAATGACGAAAGCTCGAATTGATGTGTTAAATTTAATGTCATTCATACCATAAGTAATATTAGATTAGAATGACTGATTTAATTAAAGCAATTCGCTCGTTTGGTGCAATATGCAGCAGCAGTCGCACCTGTAAAGGGTAAGCTAATATACAAGCCAGTTATAGTTTTAACACGCAACTTAGAATTAATCATTAACTTAAGACTTAAGTGGATATATCTAATAGGTGACTTAAAAATAAAGGCATTGCGTACACGGTCCTTTCAGCAGGCTGTTCACGACTGAAGGATAGTTTCAGGTTTAGCGGTGTCGACCGCGCGCGCCGAAGTAGTTGCCGGGGGCGTCGCGGCTGTAGCGGCGCTCCTTGCGGTCGGGGCGCTCGCGGCTGGCGCGGCCCGCGCGCCGCTCGTGCTCGCGCGACCGCTCCTTGTCACGAGACGACTCCCGACCTCTGCTGACGCAACACACAACCAATATTTGAAACAAAAGTCACAGTTTACACAAGCACAGCTTTAAAGTGAAAAAGTACGCAAGAATGCAGGAGGCAGTAAAAAAAACAACCGACCAAGTGCGAGTCGGACTCGCGTACCGAGGATATCGCACAAATATGTAAATAGTTCGTCTATCACGAGAAACGAGGCTTGAATATTTTGTCCACATTTTTTTTCATTTTTTATTTATTTATTGCAATGGGAAACATACAGCATAAATAACACATAATAGTCAGCTCTCAAAGTCAATACATAAGCCACAACAGTTTCTACTTATACTTTATGCATTTGTTTACTCAGAAAGTACACCAAATATACATCTGTTTATTATTTTTCACTATTACCAACATTATCCTTTTATTTATTTTGCTTTTTATTTCTGCTATTATTGTCCGAATGTTTTAAGTTGTCCAGTGTTAGCAAAGCCCTGCTCTTAAGCAAAATGTATGCAGTGTGTGGTCACTTTATATTGATTATCGACATGTTCTGATACAATGGCAATTTGTATGGAAACACCTTTTTTCATGACTAATATCTTTTGATTGCATTGGCTTAGAAGATTGACTTTTTCACAGCTTCAAAGGACTGCAGGTTTGAGTATTTGATATTAATTTAATTTTTTGAGGTACTATGAAATCCAAAAAAATTGCAACTTTATAGGGCTCTCATATGTCGCAAAGCCAATTCACTACAAAATAAGAAAAAAAAGAAGTCTCTAACAGCTGGTTCCAAAGCCAGATCGCGCGCACAAAATGTCAAGAAATACCAAATCGAACTTGCTTTTGCATTTTACTTGACAACCAAAGCAAGCAATAAAATACCTACAAACAAATGTTTCTTGCACGAAGTGTTTTAAAAACTTGGAGATGTTACAATTACAATAATTAAAATCTTCCCAGTTTCACCCAGAACCCCTGAACCGAATTACAAATCCCATATATATATATATATATATATATATATATATATATATAATATGGTTGTACATGGTAATGGATCGTTAGGCGTGGAGAAATGGAGAGGAGGCCTATGTCCGAAGACGGACGGCTGCTATAGATGGATGGATGAATATATATTATCATGGTATGCTCTTTCACTTTTCAAAAGTTATGAGTTATGACATCTTTAGTAGAGCCGAGCCCCTAGCACTGACATTACAAACTATTTAATAGGCCTGTTGCTGATGTATTTCTATGTAAATGCCTGTTATTTGACATTGTACCTAATATTAATGATGTAGTTTTATATGTATTAATAAATGATTATTTTTAATACGCTTACGTGACATCAGATTTAATCAATACGGACTAGTTTGTGCAATAATTTCTAAACTATACAAGTATTTGTTATACGATGTACTCGTTAAATTGAGAAATGTTAATGACCTAAAAATAACACAGATTTTTCCCTGACCCGTGGAAAAACTTTTTTTCACTATACCTATAAAATGGGGGGTAGTGCAGAGATGCGATTTGACATTAATTATATTAGTAGGTTTAGACTAGTGAAAAAAACCCGAGCAACGCAAATTGGCCCCCGCTTTGGATAGCTGGCATAGCACGATAAAATCCAAGTAACTATTGTAAATTTTCGCGTTAGGGTACGCTTTCGTTCAGGGTGTGGGTGGAGCAAAGCGAAGACCCGCAGAATGGAACATTCATATTACATAGTTATCGTCCTGCCCCGCTGACCTTGTAATGTGTGCAAGCGTCACAATCAGGTTATTTTCTCATACAAGCAATAAAAATAGTGTACGTGTCATTCGTTCCATAGAGCTTTACGTCATCGGATAACATGTTTAATATTTTAGTCATTTGTTCCATACTAGTATCTTTTCAAATATCATAGAACAAAATAGAAATCGAGCAAAAAGTTTGTTTCTTCCATTCTTTTCTACAGAACAGTTACAGAAGAATAATATCATCTGTCCTATGGAACAAATAAGTAATAAAAAGTGGTGTCGTTTTGTCCGATGAGGTCAACTTCTTGAAGAAGAACGTAAAAACTGTTATTTAAATAAAGAATACTTTTTACAATAAATAGTAAAAACAGGGCGGGCAATTAATTGTGACGCTGAGTATACTTTGGCTGTCGCTACGTGATTACAAAATCACGAATTTCATCATTAAACAATAGAATAAAAAAAATAATTGTTCATAATTTTTAACTTGGCTTAATGAAGGTTTTCTTGTGTCCATAAAATTCAATTCGCTTCATGCAAAAAAAGGGGTGGTTAAAAATTTCGCTAGTGGCGAATGGGTACTATTGGTACTAAAATTAATAACATTTAAGGTAAGAAGTCGTCATCAGCAAACAAAACATGCGGTACTTTTTCTTTGGCTAACAGCCGTTCCCAATGTTCAATCTAATTACTGACGATAAAAACATTATATCTCTATCTTCAATTTTGCGCGTTAAAAAAACTTACTGTCGGTAGACAATACAATCTCTGCTTGCTTTCTGTCGACAAGAGGATGGCGAGCCATTTATAGATGGAAAATATTTTCTTTAATGTTAATTACATTCGTCAGTGGATCAAAACAAAAGATTGATAGAATACTGGGAACGGTTGTAGTATATAAGCTGTTGAAGTTTAGCTGCTAGGCTGCTAGTAGTCATTACGGTTGTAATAATTGAAAACAAACCTAGACTCCCCAGCCGAACGGGAGTCTCGTTTGCGTCGTGGCCCGGGGGCGCGCGCATGCGCAGCGTGCGGCGAGCGCGAGCGCCGCGACGGCGAGCCCGGCGGGGACTCGCGCTCGCTGTTCAGATTGAAGTCGTCGAACCTGCAAGTTGACGATCAATACAAAACGTCGTACAATACAACCCTCGACATACATGCATAGTCCATATGATTCTAAAACGGCGTAGACTTTTAGGTCCAGTCATCACCTGCAACGACGCAGGTTATACGAATACGAGGGGTCGCAGTCTTTACCATAAAAGGATCAAAAATACGATATATATTATATATATAGGTACAGTCAAGGTCAGAAATATACTCAGCAGCACAAAATTTTGCCCAGTCTACATATCAAATTACCTATACCTACATACGCACATATGAGCGCCACATTTTTTACCACTGACTATAGGTTGTCCCAGAAACCGACGATAATCGGTCGCCGTCAACAGCTTTTAGGGAGCTGCTATCTAATTTTAGATTTAATAAAAATGGCTTACTTTTAGAAGTATTGTACTTTAAATAAAATCGTTTTTAGGGTTCCGTACCTCAAATGGAAAAAAATTAATGGAACCCTTATAGGATGACTTTGTTGTCCGTCTGTGTCTGTCCTGAAATTAATCTCAAATCTTGAAAATCTCGTTTTCGACAAATATTCCTGAAAAGTAAGCCTTTTTCAACCTTGTTACTGCGGTGCTTTTGTAACTTTAATGTTAGCGTCGCCAGTCCGGCGTGGCATCTGTCTCAGTTCAGTGTGAGGATGGTACGGATAACATTTTCCCTGGCGTTATCATTGTATGTACTATTTGTTCTTACTTATTTTTAGGCGCTTCCGCAGAGCTGTGGCTAGAGCTGGAGCTGGAGGAGGAGCTGGACGACGTCGAGGAGCTTCGCGATCTTACCCATGGAAATAACATTCATATCACAACATGAACAAAAATATATAATAATTTTCTATGATCACATTTTACCGTGACAGGTCTATTATAGTTGAGCCAAATTGATTGTCAGGAATGGGAACTATACCATAAAATTGTCATCACGTGCAAGGGCGTATTTTAATAGTTGAATTCGGTTAACAAAGTGAATGAAAATAAACCTTGTTTTAGCAGTCTTGCTACCAACAGGAGCTGCTTGTCCGTTCCTGTCCGTCCGGTCAGAGCCACCTTCTTTGTCTTCTCCATCTTGATTTTTGTCCGCAGTTTCTGAAAGGTTTCACTCATTACATTAGGTACGTGAAAGCTCAACTAGTCAATGAATCTTTAGATATAATTTATTCTGCTGAACATCTAATGGGCAATTAAGAACATTTTATTTTTGTGACACCTGACAACACTGAAAATTAATATAGACATGGAAAGAGATTGGCCTCCTGAGCACATCATATATTTATATTAATATAATATTACATATTTTATCTACACACATATCATAAGTTCTCTATTATGCGTTTAACAAGGACCAAAAAACCAAGAGGACTGCCAGTGTCTATATGATGCCGCGTTCTTTCGAAATAATAAGCCTGCTGTAGCTAGTTTTACTACGGAGGGGTCTCTGTACCATTCATTTGGTATGACATTTAGACCTCTGGCTAACACCATAGCGCCATCTAAATTCGTTTTTTCTTTCAGTTCATAGATGGCGCTATTGTGTTAGCCAGAGGTCTAAGTGTCATACAAAATTAATGGTACAGAGACCTCTATAGTGAAAATAGCTACAGCAGGCTCATTATTTTACAGGAACGCGACATTGTATAGCCATTGGCAGTCCTCTTGGTTTTATCGTCCTTGGTGTTCAAAAACCGTAGGTAATGAATGACCATCATTACGACGGTCACTTTTCATCTTCAAAAACCAATACAATAAAAAACAATAGGCGCTATTTACAAAAAAATATCGATGCGAAACATTAGCTCGATATGTTTGTGCGTGATTTAAAAAAACCGTCCAATTCGTGACAGGTTTCGGCTTCTGAAACCATCTTAGAGTACTTATAATATGTGTGTAGATATGAAAAAGATTAAGTAATGTATGAAACTTTACATAATTAGGCCTTAAAACACTCGTGTGTTCCTATTATGAAACTCAGCTTAGCCTTGTTTCATAAAACACACTCATATTTTAAGGACCCTCGTCATGTAACAGTTGCTTAAAGTAGTAGTAGTCGATTTGTAATTTCATTCAATAATAAAATTATTATTCCATACATTTTTTGAATCGCGAATATTACAATCGATTTGAGACTCACAATCGACACTAATCTAGATTGTTTATAAATTAAAAAAACTATAACTGTCACTGTCATCAGTCATTTGCTTCGAATTCGAAATAATATCAGAATAAGGTTTTATGCCAAATAAGAACCACTAACTCGAAAATGCAGGTATATCTGTATATATTGTAGCAAACTTATGATATGCATATAGATACAATTATACAGGGTGTGGTCTGTAATAGAGGCAATAAATTTAAACGCTGATTATACAGAGTATACGTAGTTACCTTGACCTTATCTTAATGCTATAAAGTTTTTAAACTCAGAGATATGGCCTTTCAAAGTTACAATACATAATCAATGAATTTCATGATCGCTTAATTGTCGGTTATCGATCCTTAGTTATCTTGGTACTGGACATTGCTTGGTACGGGGGACGATGTTTCTTAATAAGATAGTATCTACTTAACAATCCATCAATCGAAACTAGTTCTTAACCTCACGCATTAGAAACTACAAATATCATGAGAGCGGTATTCCGTGTTTCTTTGTTAGCACGTTTGCTTTTGACAGCAAATTTATTTTAAAAGTCAAGATATTTACAATTCACGCTTTCTAACCTCTTTTTATTGATCTGATCTTGTTATTTTATTTTGACAAACCATAAACCATGTAAATGCAAACTTTTTAGTAATTGTGTACCTACTCTATTATAACAATGTAATGACAATTTACGTCAATATTGTAAACCAAAATTTTCCAATTTGCAATAATTAAACAAGTTACAATATTAATATTAGTTAAATATGTACATGATACAACAAGAGCAAAAGTACACCGAGCTTTGTGTTAAGTTAACTACTAACAACGAGTACCTATCTTCCGGGCAGGTAAATAGCCCCGTTGTTGTCATCTTAAAACAACGAATGTGGTGCCACCAATGCGGTTCTGATTGTGGAGTGAGGGTGTTCAGTCAGAGTAACACCGAAATTCTTCGTTCGTTTCGACAAGACTGTCCTCAGTACGCGTTGTGTCGGAGTGGTGTCAAACAAGGAACAGGTCGTACGATCGTAGTCGTGTTCTTGCTAAACAAACATCCATACAAATTGTTTAAAGTGCAAGTTGAGTGTTTAAGAGGTTACCCGTGAGACAAAAATAATTATTATTAATGATTAGTGCACTGTTTTTGTTGGAACTGTTTAATAAATAGTTTGAAGTTGCTTTATAGCGTTTTACTCATTTCGATTTTTCGCTAGTTCACGCCCATTATTAAAGTTGTAACCTGCTACGTAATGTTAAAAGAAGTGACTATTTAATTAATAAGTGCATACGTTAAATAAGCAATATTGATGTATTTACTAGATTTTCTAATACGTGAAAACGATAGTAAATGTCACTGTCAAGTACGCCGGCTAGACACATGATGTCTGCAGTACATTGCTGGCTCTATTAATTTTGTTAGGAAATAACGGTAAATTAGTTTTTCATTTTATTTAATTGAGAGCATTCGGAATTAATTACTGGTTAGTTAAAGGGTCTACATTTTAATTTTTTGCTCCTATTACAGGCCACACCGTGTATATGCGACTGCACATTATTAGGTATTAATTAAAACAATCGTACGTCATACATGTTTCGAAACATTTGGACATTTGCGCGCAAGTGTAGACCTTGAGAGAGATTGTGGCCAAAGAGGCTACATTTTGTAGCCTTTTCTGCGCTTCATTTTCGGCGTGCTGATGACATATCTACCTCCTTTTTATATATGTATCATTGACTACGAACTAATGAATGTAATACGCCTGTACCTTTTTTACGAAAAAAAACTTCTGACTATTTTGAGTTTGACAACGTCCCATTATCGTCACAGAATACATATCGTCATAAACGTCTTTACTTTATTATTACCGAGACAAAGGCAAAGGCAATGGACCTATCCTGATATAGAACTGGACCGTGTTTTATAAAGCTACAAGTTACAATTTACAAGCGGAAGTCTCATTCTATCACCTTTTGTTAGAAAGAGACTTCCGCTTGTAAATTACAACTCGTAGCTTTATAAAACACGACTCTGGAGTAGCGAATTTTCATAATAAGTAACTTTTAATTTATATTTGTCAAGTAGACCATTTTACTAATTGAAGGAATATTTCGAGAAACTGTATGATTAATATTTTTGTTTGAATTACCAATTTATTATTTTGCTAAAGTAGTGATACCGAGCCGATTATTTGACGTAATAATATGAAATTAATGTTTAATTTTCAATTAGCGATGTTTATTTTTAAAATTGTTTTATTTGTATTACCAATTTGTTTGTTTTACTAATCTGATTACTTGACAATTTGACATGCTATGAACTTGATGTCTTATTTAATTTTTTACTTGTTAACATTTTGCATGTTACAATGTGGCGGAACATGCATTCATGTAATTCTTACCACTGACAAGATAAATTGTACGAACTGTGTGTTTTAGCAAAATAAATAATTTGATTTGATAAATTAATAATGAATCGTAGTGAAAATTTTAAACTATTGCTGTGATCCTCTTTCCAAACAGAATACAGCCAACTAAAACTAATAGTCTTAGAAATGTCAAATGTTGTAAATTTTAAAGTGAGTTCATCACAAACGTTCAGTCAGTAATTATACATATTAGGAAGCGCTACAAAGCGTGAGGCGAGAAACCCCCGGCTGGGTGGTGATGCGTGTTTGGCGGGAGGCGGCACCTGGCTTGGAGGCGCGCGGGCGGTCCTCGTCGTCGCTGCCCCACAGGTCGTACTTGGACAGGTCGGCGTCGTCGCCGGACTCCTCCTCGTCGCCCTCCTCCGCCCCCTCCGCCGCTCCAATCTCTTCCTCCTTCCCGTCCGACGGTTGGCTCTGGAACAAAGTATTAAAAAACTGTCAGATAGACACGTGGTCTACCTATCAAAACCCACAATTGAAGAGGTAATAAACGTGGCGTTAGTGATGCAATAAAGTGGTCTTATTAGCCATTGTTATAAAAACATAAAATCTCTTAGGACTGACTTACTATAAAAACATTGAAGTGAAATACAAACCTTTCTTTTTCTTTTCCGTTTTCTTCCGTCAGCAGTATGCTTTACGGCCTTGTCTGGCGGTTTTATAGTCAATTTGAGCCTATTCAACATAATTGGTTTTGGTAAAGCGAAACTTTTGAAATTGCCTATGACAGGTGTATTTTCGTTTGTGTCTGGTAGGACGTTATCTCCATTTGGCTGAAAGTTGATGTTCAATTTTTTTGCAACATTTGGCGGAATTATAACTGGGCCAGGGTCAAAAATATCACTTAAAAAAGGCGTGTCACCAGTGTTACCGTGAATTCTTTTCAACTGTCTTTCCACACTCCCTTCTTTATCTGACTCCCTTTCCCAGTCTTCGTCGTTGGTCAAGTTGATAGTCTCCACTGGATCTGCATTGTTTTCCACATTCTTAATTAGTGTCTGACCATTTTGTTTGTTAGTATCTTCAGATTTTTGTGTTATTTGTTGAAGATTTTGAAGAGCTAATAACAGCGTATCTGTATTAATACCGGCCAATATATTGGAGAAATTTACGGTTGTTTTAGGGGGTTCAAGTGAATTTACATTTTCAATGATAGCATTTTGAATTGGTGTTATATTACTTGCTGTAGCTGTGGTAGCAGACTGAGGTTTGACCGGGTTATGTGCAGTCATACTTTCTGGAATATTTATTACCTGAGGTGTAAGAGTTATTGATTCGATAACTTTGATCAGTTTCGATTTGTTTGGAGTGCTATGTGCGTTTTCACTAAAAGTTACGTTCTCAAGTATTTCTGTATGAGTAACTTGATTGTCTTTTTTGCTGTCCATAAACATATTTTTGTCACTACCATAATGCGGCTTTATTACCTGACTGAGAATGCTTCTAGTATCTTGATTTTTTTGTGGAGAATTTGTTATTGTAGAGCACTTTGTGACTAAATCCACTTCAGAACCTGTTAATTCAGGACAATTTTTGGACTTTATATCTTCATTTACGACTTCAAAACCAAACAAAACGTTATCTGAACTTAACACTTGTTGCTCAAGGTTGCTGACTGAGGAAAGATTGTGGCTACTAGAGTTCTGTACCCCTACTTCACCCGAATCATTGTAGAGAGCGTCATCATCCTCATCCCAGACCATACTATATGATTTGCTAGTGTTATTATCTGAACAAATAATTTCTGGACTGACACAATGTTCAAGATCAAAAATTTCCATTATGCTTCTAGTTTTAGGACCTGCATCTGATTGCACCAAATCAAAAATGCGAGAGGAGTCTTCAGATGACATCATTGTAGTTTCATTAGCTTGTATCATACTTATTGTTTCACTTTGTAATGGCTTGTCAAATGAGGTGTAATTATTAGTAACAGCTATTTGTTCAAAGTCATCATTTGTAAAATCATCTCCATGTGACTCAATACCTAATAATTGATTTGGACTACCACTAGGAATGGTGTTTAAGAAGGACTCCTTATAATTCTCGCCAACTGAATTACGCAGTGGAACACCTGACACATTATTCAATATTACGGGAGCCACTTTTGCTATACCATGATCATTTCTAGTTTTATCAGGTTGATTATTTTTCTGCAATTTTGCACAATTTCCTTTGGCCCAGAATCCTTTTTTCTTAACATTATTCTTGAAATCCTGATAATTTTTGATTGTTGATGATCCAAGTTTAGTAGGCACATACTCAGCCATGGAACTGTCTGCATCTGTAAAATTTATATTAGCCTTGGCACACATATTTCGTACATTCGATGTATAGATATTTCCCGTGGCTAATGGCGATTGATCTGATTTTTTAACAGTGCAGTAGCCTTGAAATATTTGAAGGTCATTTAATTGGCAATTTGATTTTGCATCCTCTGATGTTTGTTTTTTAATCAATTTACGGTCTGGCTTCTTTCCCTCTCCATAAACTCTTGAAAGGAAATCAACATAATCACTGTCATATGAAATAGAATCGGATTCGGAATTTGACACAGTAGCTAATTGCTTATTCTGAACAGAGTTACAGCTATCTGTCATCTTAGAATTCATAGGAACAGCACTTTCTTTTTCTAAATCACTGTCAGCATCATTGGACTCCTGGCTGTCTTGTGGGCTGGAACAATGTCTGAAGTTTGAGGATCTGTGGTTCCTTGTCTGTGTAGTGTGGTCTTCAGTATTATTAGCTGAGCTACCAGATACTTTTGGATTGTTGCAAATTACTAATGTTTCAGTACTCATGCTTCGTTGTAGTGTTGTTGCATTAGAGCTATTTGTTTTTTTCTTACTTCTAATGCATTCAGTATCACTGTCTGAACTTATGGGTATCTCTTCTGGATTGGGTTGGGGTTTAGAATGAGTAATTTCAGTTTTGTTGGAGCATGGTGGACTAATGTGGGTGTCAATTAAACATCCTGTTGACAGGAGACGCTGCCTCCAAGCATAGATCGTTTTAAAATCTGGGGCAGGTTTGTCATATAATGATTCAAACTTTTCTGTACTTATTTTACAATTGTTATACACAATTGCAAATGCTGCAACTTTCACACGTTCTTCAATAGAATATGTAACTTCATAATTGGCTGTAGGAGTGCCTGCTGTAAACCTATATACCACATCATCTTTTTTTGATGGCTGTAATTGGTTTTCAATGCTTTGGTCATAAAGTTTAGATGAACTGTTGGAAACATGCCTTGGTCTTTTTGGTGGATTTCCTGCTGTTTCTCTAGAATCTTGGTCTGTGGAACTAGTAAATCTTTTACGTACATAATTCCCATTGGTTTTGTAAGATGGTAGCATATGATTTTGTCTGTGATAGTTTGTTTGATTTTGAAGTTGATGCCTTCTAAATACAATTTTACTGAGTAGAGGTAGCTCTACTGACACAGAACTGTCACTCAGACTGCCCCTTGTTTTATTGTAATCTTTGTTGCTGACTACATTTGGTGCAGGATCTTCCTTTGCATCCATATTTAGTTCCATCGGCAGCAATGCTGGTGGCAATTTTTTGACAAGAGGTCCTTCAGTGATGCCAACCTGAAGGCAGGAAAAATTATCTCCACTTTAGTATTTATGTGCTTCAAATTATTGCACTTATATATAATTAAAAGTCTTCTCTGCTTCAAATTCCAAAAATCCTCTGAATTTTCAAAGTATTTATGCAAAATGTCCTTGAGAAATGCTGAGTGATGTGTTGTAAGAAATACAGTATTAGAAGTTCTAAATTGTAAACTCTAAGTCTGCAGGACAGCTGTGAGTGTCTTCCAATATACAAAAGTTGTAATAAAATGGAAAATATTGTAACATTTACAGTACCTAGGAATAAAAATTAATGTTTTTGAATTAGTAATATAAATCAATTGTGAATATTGGTTGACTTTCACTAGTTCTGATACAAAGTCTATTTGAATAGACTTTGTAAATCACCTTCAGTCTGAATTTAGTCTGACAGTATTTTTTGCAATTAATAAAATATGAACTGAATAGTAACAAATTTATCGTAACTACTGCAGGTGGGTTTGTTCATGTTACAAAACTGCAATTATCTATTC
Source organism: Clepsis dumicolana (assembly GCA_963691665.1). NCBI lineage: Eukaryota > Metazoa > Arthropoda > Insecta > Lepidoptera > Tortricidae > Clepsis > Clepsis dumicolana. The sequence goes on along the minus strand of OY829505.1, from coordinate 25,150,111 downwards.
AAAACTCCATAATCCTGCAGACTTCCCAAACTGGTTTTTAATGTGTATTGCTATGAAATTTGGCTTTAGTTAATATAAAAAAACAACATGCTTGTTAAAAATATAACAAGGGAATTCAGGGTTATTAGGCAAAAAATGTAAATGGGATACACACCACATTCTGCGCCTCAGGTTTGCGTTTTCGTTTCTTTCTTCCAAACTCATCATACTCGTCATCAGATGAGGGTTCACGCCGGCGGTACTCCACCACCCCGCGCTCGTTGTAGCCGCCACCGTAGCCGGTGCGTGCTTCAACCTAGCAAAACAATACAAGCATTTTTGTATTAGAAAACACTCTCAATAATAAACGCTCTCAATTAATCATAACGATATTTACTTCACCAAACTTTGGAGCATTGCAAACATTGCAGGTTGTGCGCCGGGCCCAGTTAACGTTAGCACATTTATTGCATTGCCAGTCATCCGCATTGAATAAGCCGCGACTCTTCTCAGCTGCCGATTTACCTATTTCCGTGCCGAGTTTCTTTTTGAACATTTTTCCGCCATCGGGCCTGTCTTTATTACAACGATAACATGAGACTCGACGCGCAAAATTTATGTTTCCACAACTCTGATCACTACAAATCCAATCGCCTGCGCCTTCGTTCATTGTAACAAACGTACGTATTAAGCCTTCACGACACAGTTATTGTCATTACATGTTACCCTGCACTTCTATTTACGAGAAATAACGAAACATTTCGATCATACTTGCGAAAAAGTTGTAAATAGAGGTTTTGTTGACGGATACCACTACCAACGAAAACTAAGCACTCTTTCGTTCGTGAGGAAAGAAATCAAGCAAAGCAAGCTTTATTTCATGCCAGCCATGACAGTACAGTACGGTCATGACGCAGGCTGGTATGTACATTGCCTGGTAGGTAGAGGTAGAGGCGTAGATTATAGAATGTTCTTTCCATAGACACCTCTCATCTAGACTTAATTCTTGCCTATGGAAATTACGCACAGCAACAGAAGAACTGTAACCAAAATCCAAATCCAACTAACCCCGTGGCGTAGGAATATTGAAAATGATGGGAAAATGTATAGTATAGACCCAGATACACATGCACATTAGTAGCAAGAAATCATTAGCAAATGCTATATATAAGACATGACAAGACGTGTCCGTACTTTACTTTACTAGAATTGCTAAAATCTATTGCTTTTCTCAACGTAGTAACATAGAATATCAATGTCATTGGCTTTTCTTGACTTTTCTGATATAAATGTATCGGCTCATCCGTGGCTCATCAGACATATCCATTCATTTCAATCCAAATCAGTCGCATGCGTCTCTGTCTGTCAAAACGTGTAAACGGGCTTTTTTTGCAATGTCTGAACTGGCCTTATAGATTGATAAAAAATTCGATTGAAGCGCAATAGCGGGCAGAGGCACGCTCAGGGCTCGCGCGCATTTAATGGATCTGTCAAAAATGTATACAGAGAGGTTATTGCAGTGCAGTGAATAATAAAAAAATGTTTTTCAGAAACAAGTTGCCCTTTTAAATAAATTACGTGCAGTATCTGGATCCTAAAAGTTTTTCCTAATTAGATTACGTATTTTAATCGCATTGTCCCAATTGGTGTACGGCCAACTAGATTAGTTGGGTCCTCTCAAACTACCCGTATCTTTCTGGTCCTGGATTTTTACAGAATGTTATCGCATGATGTATGAAGATGACAACATAACTTCCACCCCAAAGCGCTGTGTGCTCACTGAAGTCACCAATTCGACCAATGTGTCTCCCACGGCGAACTTGAAGTTGTTGACGAATGTCGCGCTGCTGTACCCGACGCCGCCGCCGAGCGCCGTGCAACGCAAGGAGAAGTCTTTACAGATATTATGCGACAGGTAATCCAACGCTTCTTATCAGCAATAGGGTTACCTATTGCTGTTAAAATGTATTAATAGTCACGTAAACGAGGATTGCCTCCTAAAACTTACGGTGTAAAGGTGTGCATAATTGAGAATCAGGTTTTTTCTAAGTACATGGATGTCATAGCAAACCATGATTTGACTTTGGAATAGCCTCGGGTTTCATTATTGTCCACCATCATCCTATTTAACCTCATCTCTATTTGCGTCAGTTTACGAACGCAAAATCAGCCAAATAGAAAACATTCTACTGTAATAGCTATAAAGCGACGCTCCTACGAAATGAATAGTACCTATATGGCTCGCAATAATAATAATTTTGAAGGTCCTGCAGTATATAATAGAGCCATAGGTAAAGGAGCCAGCTAGACTAGCCGCGTAGTTCTTCGTAGTTTAAAAATTCAAAAGAAAATGTATTTTTTAGTGTAATTCTGGCCCCCCTCTAAAATATCTAACTTTCTGGCCAAACATGAAGAAGGTTTGCCCACCGCTGTTCTAAATGCTTACAAATTGTTATGCTGTTGGTATGTACATTCTTTTGAGATGACTGTGTATTTTGCATGGTGAATGAATTTTTAGATAAATAGATATTTAAAATAAAAGAAGGATGTTTGTTACTGATTAACAAATTATAATGTTTAATTTAGTGAAATAATCAGATCACTTATGTACTTATATAAGTTGAGTTTAGTCAAACACATTGACATGTGAGCCTTAACATGCTATGTAAGTTTTGCTGCCACTGAGTTGTGCTCTCCCAGAGGAACTATAAATTAGTTAGGAATGTGTCGAACTACTTGAACAACTTGACTTATATATGTGAGTGATCTGGTTATTTCATTATGTTTGATTGTCACGGTAGTTTCATGGTAAAAAACTTTAAGTTTTCTGTGAGCCTTGTGCTTATATCAGTGGTTCTGAACCTAGAGGTAATTACCCCCAAAGCTGTGTTACATGAGTTTTTTTTATCTTGTATTTTAACAATGTTTTAGTACACCAAATGTGACTATGTCAGCCTCACGAGAAACCATGGTTACTACGTTATTCATGAGTTGTAATAAACAAAATACTATTATAAATGGGGATGGACAGCATGAGAGAGTCACACTGTTTTTGCTTTAAAGGCATTGTCAGTAATTCTTGTAATTTCCAGAAATAAAGGTGGAAATTAAAATCGGAGCAACTGGTTTATATACTAATTATTACTTGTATTCATATACTTTATTTTGTGTTACTTTTAAAGAAACCTATCGCTTTATGAAGTGTAGTTTGAATACAATTTTTAATAAAACACTTGATCCTAACAGCCTCCATTTAAAATATCCTGACGAACAGGGTTGTAATAAACGAAAGTACTATCCAAGCTTATTAGTGGGTAATAGAAGGATTTACTTCACAGATTCCTCAATCTGTTCCCACTCTATGGACTAGGCACAGTGGAGATACAGCTGGACAGCACAGCGGCCCGGCTGGGTGTTGAAAAGCGACGAATGTATGACATCATTAACATCCTTGAAGCCATGCAATGTGCAGTGCACAAGCGGAAAAATACTTATCTCTGGCATGGAGGATCAAGACTGCATTCCTTTCTGAAAATGCTTAAAAAACAAGGGGAGAACTTGAGACTGTCAGCAGCACTGCGCGGAAGAGCTCCAAAGCCTCCTGCTCCTAAACATAAAACACTGGGAGTCTTGGCTCAAAGATTTCTGATGCTTTTCCTAGTAGAACCACCAGTGAGTCATTTTCTTTTGTTTGAATATTATAGCATTATTATTATTATTTACCCACCCACCTAAATATGTCTTAGGGCTGGTATAATGGTACCTGTTAGTAATAGAACATCTTATTTTCCAGAATACGCTTATTAACCTGGAGATGGCTGTGAGGGTACTGATAGACTCATCTAATAAGAACAAAACCACTCTTTCTCCGGAAATGCTAGATCGCCAGCACAAATCAAAAGTGAGGAGATTGTATGATATTGCTAATGTATTCATTTCCATTGGTCTCATTGAAAAAGTATGTGGTAATTCGATTTTGAAGAAACCCGTATTTAAATATGTAGGACCTTTCAAAATGAAGAAAGTTGAAAAGGTAATGGTCACCACCTCTTCTCCAATCACCCCTAAAACGCTTAGTAATGATCAGCGTTTGACTCCTTGCCATGTATTCTCTGGTAAATCAAAACGTAAGTTAGAGTTCTCTAGCACTCCCACCTGCAATAGAGAAACACAACTAGGTGTCACCACCCCCCCTCACACTCCGTCTCACAAGTGGGACGAAATTTTATTGGTTGCTGATATGGAGCTAACCAGAATCAACAATGGAATTATTTTGTAACAGCATGTAAGCAACAGCATGTTGGTCAAAAGGTTATTTGAAATAAGTATCCGTCCATGGAGTTGGTTTAAGCATTGAGCTAATATACCTGGGATATACAGCCTCGCGCCGAACTATGTCCGAGCCAAACGAGCGCCAATTGTCTAAAGCTAGCCTTCTTATTTCTTAGTAAGTTGTCGTCAGTGCAAGCGTAACGATGCTCGCGACGCGTCTCCATTTAAAAAGTGCAAAAATCACACGAAAATAAAGCAATTATCAGATGGATTATCGCGCTTTCAGTCAGTCTCAGTCATTTCAATTTTATTATAATGATCTGTGAGAAATATTCATTTATACTAGTTTTAAAGCCATTTATAGGGTTTCGAAGCCAAAATGGCAAAAAGGAACCCTTATAGTTTCGTCATGTCCGTCGGTCTGTTTGTCTGTCCGCGGTATAGCTCAGGAGACTATTGTTACTAGAAAGCTGTAATTTTGCATAGATATACATATTGATTAGGTCGTAAAAGTGCTAGGATAAAATCTTGAAAATAAAATTGCTGTGGTACCTCCCCTACACGTAAAGTGGGGATGATTTTTTTATCTCTCGGCCACCCCATAGTGTTGGGTATCGTTGAATAGGTTTTTCAAAATTATTAGGGGTGCTCAAAGAACATTTTTCGATTAAGTTATTCGTTTGCGAAATATTTAGCTTTGAAATACTCATTTTTATTGGAGTCCAGTGTCCACTCTATATAACTAAGCCTTAAAACGCTCGTGTGATCTTATTATAAAACTCGGCTAACACTCATGTATTAAGGACCCTCATTATGTAACAGTTGCATAAACTACTATAATGCCTTTCCTGCTGCCAAATCGACAAATGCCTTGTCTTTGTCACAAGCACAGCAAAGGTTCGAAGGTTCTCTGTTTTACAACTGTAAAAGAGAAGTTCCAACTTCACCTTCACCTTACATACACTAAATGAAATTAATTCCTATCAGATAAGGCTAACATTCATATTCAAATTTAACTGACAAACGTGTGGGTATGACCATACCTCCCGCCGCCAACAAATTGAACCCCTGCGTGGTAAAAACAAGGTTAAATTTTTCTCTACGTACTCTATAATATTTTGCGTAGTTGTGAAGTATACCGCCACTAGGGAAATTCGACTGTAGTTAAGTAAATATAAGGTTTAAATTTCGTCACATATTCTTTGAATACATTTTTATAGTTGGTGATTATTTATTTATTATACACACAAACGGTTCGGAGACATATCTAAGGTATAATAGATCAATGGGTTTAGGCGACGAGGATAGCTTAGTAACCTGCTGTGGGATTATTCCATTGTTATTGTACTGATATTGTGATGGATAGTTCTCCTTACAAAGAAAAAATCTGAATTTATGTCCAATTGATCTCATATCTCGGTAACAGTTCATGATCAGGATATATATTTTATACGGATTTAATATAATGTTATTTAACAAATAATACCTTATGGAGTTTAAAGGTCATTTTGTTTATAGTCCACCAAGAAAGTCCTTTACCACTTTTCAACCTTAATACCATACAAATAGAGGCGAAAAGTGGTAAGGCACTTTCTTGGTTGACTATACATAAATAAAGAACTGCGTTGGAAATTGATTCAGTGGTTTGCGAATCGCAAGTAGTCAGACTCTCAGACTGTCGATAGTTGCGCGGCGGACATCGCTCTGTATAAAATACCTATACAATCAACATTATTTTTCCTATTAGCACTGCTGTTGCCCGCGATTTTGTCTGAGTGGAATTCGTTTATTTGCATTGTTTCGACATAAAAAGTACCCTATTTTTTAGCTTATTTCTATTACATAGCTACCTATATATATGACGACCGGTTGGTGTAATGGTTAGAAAACTTGACGATGAAGCTTGAGGTCCCGGGTTTGATCCCCATTCGGAGCAGATATTTATATGATATGATGATATGATAGTATGATTATATTTATCTTTTTAAGTATGTTTATCCGTTGTCTACTACCCATAGCACTGGCTTTGCCTGCTGTGTGGTGTCAATTGTCCCACAATATTATATTTGCTTGCCAATCTCCACTAATATCGGTTCAGGGATTTTTGAGAAAGAGAAGTGTTTATTGCCAGAACTTTGTACAATTGTGATGGTAGGTATTTGTAATACGGCAGTTGCCTGATGTTAAAATAACATCTTGAAAATACTCGTAAAAAAAGGCAAGCGTTACTTATTAAGTTACTGCATTGATTTTTAATTTGACAAAAACTAGAAAAAAGGAGGCAGTTTGACCACAGCCGATTATGACGACGTCATTGTCGAGTAATTCAGTTCTAAACTTCATACAAAGCGTTCGTTTTCACATTTCTGAACAAGCTTCTGATTTGAACCTCTATTAGGCAACTACCGTATTCAAAGAAAATAATCTCAACAGTCTCCGTTTCGTCTAAGTATTCCTTTACGTTACATTATAAAAACATTTATCGCGTTAACGTAAAGGTACCTAATTATGATTATGACGATAAAATCGCTGGAAGTAATCTCAGATGAACAGGTTTACCATACCCACTAACAGAGGTACCTATTTAATTCAGTGCAAAATGTCGTGGCGTCAGCATGGGTCCCAGCTGTAGAGGTTACTAATTTGTCCATACCCCATTCCCCCTCAACCAGGTTTCGCGGTACTATGGATATGGGTATTTAATTTAATAGTAGGGTAGTTAATTTGATTTGACGTACCATAATAATAATAATAACACTGATCAATTGAGCATATCAATTAATAGTCATTTTTAGCCGCTCTTCTCGTCTCAAATCGCCTTAAAACGATATTTCTTTTGGTTGATAGTAGTGTGATTGTATTACTAACGGTTCACTAATGTTTTGTCGAAACTTGTTGAACAAAAGTTCATTTCACAACCAACGTTTCATATACTGTTCATTTCACAAACATGTTGTTGCAAAAAATGCTCATTTTATAAATAATTACTCGACAACTATACATTTAGAAACTATGACACTTGACAAACATATGGAAAGACAAATTATTATTTCAAAAATGTTAATTTCACAAATAAATCGTTTTAAAAATCGGTTATTTTGCAAAACGAGAATTTTTAAACATTGTTTCGTAAAAATTACTTTCTGCGTAACGAAATGCAGGACGGTACATATGAAATTTATACTCGAACTCCGTAAGTTTATTGCTCCTTGCATATTGATTTCTGAATTGGACTTCTAAGCCGGACTTCCAAAATTTTCGAGCAAATGTGTTGAAAAATTAAACACTCAACCCCAATTTCTTGACGGTGTCGACGGAGCTCCGCTTCGCGGAGCTCCTATTCCGCGTACTTGAGGTGCTTCGCGCCTTGACGTAACCTAACCTAAACCTATTGTAAGCCTATTCATTCTCTCCGTCAGTAACTCTGTCTGCCCGCCCGAACGTCCTTAAAAGGGCTGAATCTTTTAAAAGGTAACGGCGGTTTAATATATTTTATTTAAATAAAATAAAACCAGTGACAAAGTAATATATCAAACGTCGGTAGGTGATACGTTAGTTGACTATTTGATATTGTTATAAAATAACCTATTTGACAAATTATACGATACGAAATGAAAATTTGTGATGTTTTTATTCGATAAAATAAATTATTTGCGAAATCAGTAGTTGTGTAAAGATAGTTTTAGGAATGTAGCATTTGTCAATCGTTGGTTGTGAAACGAAAATTTGCTAAATGACTGGCGACAAAGTGATAGGACACCATTACTAACAGAATAGATAAATTTAGTGCCTATATTACGTTGGGCGTCAAAATATATAAATTTGTGGAAAGTTAGCTTAGATTATTTTTAATAAGTATTAAATGTATTTTTGTGTTGACCTGGAACTGTTTAACTCGTCTTCCAGGCACTTCAAATTAATGAAGTATTGAATATTCTCTCGAACATGAATCATGAACATGTTCCTTTGTTAAAATTTTATTATTGTTGCTCAGAAAAGAGTTTTATTGATTTCAGAGACAAGTGGTGCAATTAGATAATTGTTGACTTATAATAAAAGCATAATGTATTAAGAAAATAAAATAACTTTATAAAGTTTTTTAAAACCATTTAAAATTGAGTTAAAATTATGGTTAAAGTCAGTTTAGGTAAGCATTTATAAAGTTTTATCTATAGGCATGACTTACCGAGAGGAAGGATATTTTTTAATATTTTTTTTTACATACTTATATAGATGTTAAATACAATCGATTGTTACAATATTTACATTGCGTGCTTATTGGAATATATTTTTAATAGAATATGTAATAATATTATTTTATTAATAAAATTTTAATAGTTTATTAAGATTGGCACGTACAAAGCGTCATGTCAGCGGGATTTTGTACCGATAACAATAACAACTGGAAAAGGATACCTACAGACATCAAATTAAAAAAAAATCACATAACTAAATTATCCTATCCAAATACTTTGTTAGCTTTTTTTTATATATTAAATTACTCTAGAGTAGTCATAACATTGAGAAAACAAATATGTGTGCTTTGCTATTCATTCAATTGTTCATTACCTTTAGCAATTAGTACGTTGTGTATTGTTGTTTGCGTAATTATTCACCGCAACATCAAAGTCCCCAAGGTATACCGAGACCGAGCACCAGATAAAAAGCAGGGTAGCATACTATGTGAGGACTATCTTTTAGACTTTACCTATCTATAGGTAGGTATGTCTATGATCACAACTTTAAATTCGTTTTTAGTTATTCATAGCCAACAAGGAATCCTTATTATTCTGTCTTATTATTAGTCTGTCTGTCCGCGGCATAGCTCATAGACTCTTGGTTCTACGTTGAATATTTTTTTTACTTCCCCTGCACGTAAATTTGTATTTTTGGTTCTGTACCTCAAAAAGAAAAAAAAACTGAACCCTTATAGGATCACTCTTGCGTGTCTGCCTGTCAGTCCGTCTGTCACAGCCATTTGAAATTTAGTACACATAATGTAAATCGGTGATCCAAAGACGGACGAGTAAAGTAAATAAATGAATTTTAAAATTGGGGGAAAGTTCAATTTTTTAAAAGTTTTGCAATGCAGGTATTTCATATGACATCAAATGAAAGGGCTAGTTGCGATAATGTCAATTATATATTTTTATAATTTTAAGCTAAATAGTTTTTAAATTTATTTAAGAAAATAGGCGTAAGTTAGGTACCTACTCGGATAAATTTTTTGAAAACATAAATAAGTAGAGAAAATAGTTCCGTTCCTTGCTTATAAATAACGGGAAAACCCATAAGAAGTCTAATTTAAAGTAACAGGAAATTTCTCAATGTGAACTTGATTTGTTACATGTAGTAATGTTACATGTTTTGTTTCGAATGTACTAGAAAATACCGTTTATAATCAATGTACGGAACCCTCTCCTCGAGAGTTTAACTCGCACTTGTCTAGTTTTTTTTTATCTATCCATTAGTTGTCGTTAGGTATCTATCTATCTATCTATCTATCTTTCAAAAATGTTGCGAGTAAGCAAAGACCAGCCCCCATACTACGAAATTCGAAAATCGAAGTTCGTATCGCATCGTCCCGCTCACTCTCGTGTTTAATAATATTAGCTTGAGAGGGACGGCATGATACGAAGTTCGAATTTTGCACTTCGTAGTCGGGGGGGGGGGGGGCAGTTTTGATTCAGGGACAATTTTGCGCATTTTTACACGACTGCCCAAAGAAAAAGAGTGTATTGTTGATGGAGTCACTTGAAACCGGCGAAACTGATGTAGGTGCTTCCTTAAGTATTTCGATATGTGAAAAAAAACGGCACTGTGCATCACATAGAATGTAAAAAGAAAACTATAACAGTTAAGCTTTACAGGTTAACGAGTTAGCCATTATAAAAAAATTACATAGTAAAATCACCGGCCAAGAGAGAGTTGGACTCGCGCCAAAGGTTCCGTACAAAGGAAAAATTAACTTCAAACCGAATTTCATAATCATAATTCTAGTCACTGGGAAATACACCCTTTAGGTTTTGATACCCACTGTTTTTGTGTGAAGATACACTTTCAAAAGGTTTCATCTTTTGATCGCGTGGGCTTAGAGACTTCACTTTTTTGCAGCTGCAAGAGATCATTGACCATTTTTAGCGCTTAACATTTGACATTCATTTCAATTTGATACCTTCACGCGTTCTTGAGAAAAAGGGTCTTGACAGACAGACGGACAACGAAGTGATCCTATAAGGATTCTTTTTTCTTTTTTGGTACTGAAACGTAAAAATCACACACGTATTAAAATTAGATATGCGAGGACTTTTTCGTAACGGCTACGGAACCCTAACCTGGGCGTGGCCGACACGCTCTTGGCTGTTTTTTTACGCTTATATTTGTCACGTATACGTGCCATTGTAAAATAAAAAGCAACGTGTCCAAAATATCCCTCATGGATTTAGAGCAGTTAGCGAAATCCCGCTGGAAGTACGTGAAAGCTTAAATACTCCTCCAAAGACTAAAGAGACCTAATATTTGGTTCGCACGTATTCATGCAACATTCTACGGCCCCTGGATAATATACCTGACATGGGTGCATTCATAATAAAATTGTAACACCGTGGTTAAATAAATAGTTATTATACTTATTATATTAAGGCACGTAATTGTTCATAGAACTTACTCCTAGATATAATTAGCCATGATAATTAGAACAATGGCATTGTTACATAGTCATTCGTTTTCGTTGCTGCAGTTTGAAATTAATGCATTTAATTTTTTTATATTTTTAAGGCATTTAAAGTTGCTTTTCATGCTCTATTTGTTGCTAAGCCTATATATCTGTAATATTAAAAATAACATGAAATTAAATTAAAACTTGTTTCATTATACTACCTATACCTACAGCTTATACAGCCTTGTATACAGCGTACAATCCTACTTAAACAGTTTTAAATGATTCGCGGTTAATTACATTAGACATTATTAACGGGATATTGACCGCGATTGCCTTACTAAATAGGTTTGGAAGAGCTCCCGATACTTGACGCAGTTACATCGCAGTTAGTCTACCAACCAGAGATCATGATTCATGGTATAGTCGTTCGTTTTTGGTTGTGTCAAATTCATTGTCCTATTGTGCGGCTTTGTTACCTCTGCGTCATAAAAAATAAACACACTTCGTAGATAAAAAAAAAACTGCATGCATTAACATTTTACCGGATTTACAATTCTAGGGCCTTTGCCAAAAAATTAAATTGCTTTGATTTCATTTCAATACATCCCTGGCGTTTACCTGAGCACGGACAATGGTACAAATACAAAGACACCTGGACCGTCATTGCTTAGGGACATAGAGTCGATATTTCCATACAAATTGCCGAAATCCGAAAACCTAAAGGGTACTTCCAGTTATCCTAGAAACTTGAAATTTGGTATGAAGGAAGCACAACCATTCAGAAAAGTCTCAAGATCTTAAATTTTTATGTCTGTCTGTAGATTTCGCAGACCAATATAAGTTGACCCCACACTGCGTACATTTTGCTTAGGAGCAGGGCTCTGCTAACACTGAAATTTTTAAAACATGCGTGCGCAAGTCCGACTCGCACTTGTCCGGTTTTTTTTCTCGCCTACCTCAGAGTGTGGACTATCGTTGGATAGGTCTTTTAAAAATATTGAAGGTGCTCGAAGATCATTTTTCGATTGACTTACCTATTCGTTTGCGAAATATTTAGCTTTGAAGTACTCACTTTTTTTGGAGTCAAGTGTACCAGAGAAACTGTTGCCTGCCTTATTAAGGGTTAAATGGGAACGTACCCATACTACGTGACCCCATTTTTACCAGTTTTTTTACCCCCGTCCCCCCTCGGTGACCATCCGTAGTACTTATATCTTATATGTCAAGACCCCCCCCCCTCTCCCCCTCTAGTTTTCACGCAGTACTTAACTTTCCGCACGACACATAGCCACAAATTAAAGGTACCACTTTTTGAGCAACTGCATTAACAATAACAGTTTTGCGTCAGTGTTGCCTCCTGTGAGTTTAAAAGCGCAAGATTTCGCTAGAAAATATTGACTACGTGAAAAAAACCTAAGCTCCCTCCGCCCCAGTGACCAAGCGTAGTATTTTGAAGACCTCCCTCCCCCATAAACGGGTCATATAGGGGTACGTTCCCTAATTAGTTTAGTCATCCGCCACTGGTGTTTTATACCATAAAAATTACAATTTCGATTTATTATTTTGTTTTTATATGCATACTTACTTTCTAGAGGTATACTGTACGTGCGCGCGACTACTTGTGGCGTGACTAGCGAGACGCTGCGCTGCTTGGTATCATGTAAATGTTGTGTAAACGTTTACTCAGCGCGCACTTTTTCCTTAACGGAACGCGTACTCCTAAAATTAAATACCTACCTACTCTTGGACCTAGTCTTTGGATCCAGTCTTTTCGTAACACAGCACAGCATCTGCCTTAGGGTGTTATAGGTTATAGGTGAAAAACTCGACCAAAGGACCATTGTATGTGTGAGTGATGTGTGCGAATAGACATTCCTTCATTTGTAATGTATAACCTACGGTTTGTAAACTCATTATTTGCTTATCTTTCAAGTTTGATTATTTCTGTCCACTTATGATTCTATTGTCATGATATGATAAGGTATATATGTGAGTAGTTGTCAATGTCGAATAATTGTCTTCGTATTTTTTGAGCCGTTCATTAATAAACAATACAATACAGTTATATAGATATGTATATAGAGCGGTCATTGGCAACAAATTCATAATCCACAACTTAGTACCACTAGGTACTAAGACTACTAAGTCATTCAGTATGGTACTATGGTATCAAACGCCCGACCTGACAGGTTGCGTTGTGTGCTAGGCAATTTTTCGAAAATAAATCGTTTTCACAGGTTGCTCTGCGGGATTGCAAATCACGTTACGATAGAAATACTGGGCTAGATTTCAGTTTGTTTTCGTATGTATTTCGTATTATTTATCCGATAATGAGAAAATAAATAATTTCCATATATGTTTCTAGAACATTGCCCGTATTGAAATAAGCGCCCTCTGTTGTTCAGTAGCACATTAGTAGTTTTAATGTAATCAGGGTTACCAGATGACAAAAAAATTCCTGGCATGTCTGGAATTTTAGCCCTCAGTCAGAAAAATAGCGAAAATTTGTTGTCAGGACTTTACATATAGAAAGAGAAATCTGGGCTATCAGGTGGGTACCCACCATTAATATAACATTGACACAAAATATCAGGAAATTTATTGAAAAGTCAGGGATTTTGTCGGAAATATTCATGTTCGGGTCTGGTAACCCTAAATGTAATATATCGATAGAGCTGTGATATACTTAATTGTGATTTATCGATAGAGCTAAAATGTATTTATATCATCATCATCATGTCAGCCGAAAGACGTCCACTGCTGGACATAGGCCTCCCCCAAGGCTGTCCATTCAGACCGGTCTTGTGCTTTCCGCATCCACCGCGATCCCGCGATCCTCACCAGGTTGTCGCTCCATCTTGTTAAAGGCCTATTTACAGCTCGCCTCCCAGTCCGCGGACGCCATTCGAGAAACTTCTGGCCCAATTGGCCATCGTTCACGTCGCTACCTAGGCATTCGAACGGTTTTGAAGTTCGAGCTGAAAACTCTTGGGGTTTTGGAGCTGAGCGGGTGCCATACGGTGATCACTCCCGGTTTTAACCGCATTGATCACAGGGACATCATTGAATATTCCTCCTTACACAATCCGGGCTCATCCAGGTCCACTTCCTTCCCCTGATATTTCAGACGAATGTTAAAGATTGACATGCTATACTTAGATTTTTTTGATAAATAGGAATATAGGGCAATCCCGGATCGTAGGAGCGAGAAAGACATTGACAGGGACTCTAAAGCTTATAACAGTTCCCCTCACATTTTTTAAATAAGACCTTAGAAAAACGAATAGAATTTTGTGTAATGTGTATATTTTCAAGAAGTTTGCGATAAAGACTCAAGTTGTTTACATACATATAATCACGCCTCATTCCCACGGGGGTAGGCAGAAACTATGGCTTGCCACTTGCTACGATCCTTACACACCTCTTTAGCCTCCTCCACATTCATACATCTCTTCATACACGCTCGCCGGTTCCGAGTACTACGCACCTGACCTTTACGGAGAATATAAAATAAATAAATATCATGGGACAAATAAATAAATATCACCGATATTGTCGGCGTAAGTTCTCCTAGGGCGTCCTCTACCAGCGCCACCACTCACATTCGCTCCGTAAATACTTTTAGTCAGTCTTCTTTCATTAATCCTCTTCACAAGACCAAACCACCTTAATTTACCTTTTTCAATCTTAAACACATCCTCTTTCAAACCACAGCGATCCCTAATTACACAATATTTTAATTTGTCACACAAAGCTACACCGCACATACTACGCAAGGAACGCATTTCCACAGCATTAATTCTGCTTTCGTGCTTCTTCTGCTATGCCCAGCTTTCGCTTCCATACATACCAGCACTCCATTGTGTACGTGTGTGTGAGTTTTGCCTTTTTCGACATGAACTGGCTGCCCACAACAGAGCGCAGGGCACCATTCACTTTGTTTCCCGCATTCACTCGTCTCTCAACGTCATCGTCAATCATACCATTTCTCGTGAACATGCTTCCCGGATACACAAACTCATTCACCTGCTCTAGGCTCTTGCCCTCAATCTTAATATCACCTAATAAATTGTTTATCAACATCAATACAATTGGTCATTCAATCATGTACCTAGTGTACCGAAAAATCTGGTTCTCAACACATTAAATATTTATATAATTTATTATGCTTATGCGTTTTTTCCTAACTACACAGCCACACTCGATAGGTCCTTTAGTAAAGTTTTTTACCTATACCAAACCAATAGATCGATTGCAATCGATTAGTGTGGTAGCTTTGACTGATCGACGGACCGATCGATTGGTGTGGTCTAGTATAAACTATCGATCGACGTCGTTTATTCCATGCTACTATCGATCGATTATCAATCGATTGGTGTGGTCTAGTATAAACTATCGATCGACGTCGTTTATCCCATGCTACTATCGATCGATTATCGATGGACCCCTAGTAAGCACAATGACTTTTTTTGCAAGTTTACAAGCTTTTTTTTATTATTAACTTGCAATGTGTGTTTGTTCGAGTGTAATCTTGCAATTCAATTTACCTATCTAAAGCACAAAAAACCTACAGTTGGTAACTTCATCTCATATTCTCCATGTCGCATTGTCTCCTCCACTTGACCAAATGTTTATCTAGCCAGCTTCTCGAACACTGCATTGAACTTGGAGTCCCCTCTCATCTATCCAGTTAGCGTTGTTCGGATGTCAGCTTGTTATTAACGCCGCGCAGCGTCGACGCCACGCTCGCGCAGTTCGCCGCGCCCGCGCTCGACGCTGCGCGGGCGTTAATAACACGCTGACGTTCGAGAAACGCTAGATGAAATGAGAGGGGGATCTAAATGAATTAAATCGATCGTCATTTTATAATTTAATATAATAGTATCTTAATAATATACTTATGATACAAGCTAATGTACAGTTAAACCAAGAAATAATACATAAATATTAGTATAAATAACTGTGGAAGATTGATGGCATAGTTTTAGTGTCAAGTGGCTTGTTTGTGGGGGCGAGAGTGCGCGAGCAGCCGTCACACCTGCTGGACGGCGAGGAAGGGGGCGCCGTCGGGCGGCGGCGCCTCCGCATCGAACAGGCTCGCGTGCAGCGCCACCACCGTCACCGTCACTCCTGAAACATCAGGTAAACATTCCGTCACATACATATTTGCCAGCTATTTTATATATCCAGCTGAGACGTTAAATTGGTTACGTTATTATCATCACCAGTCTTTTTTTACGTCCCACTGCTGGGCACAGGCCTCCTCTCAGAATGAGAGGGCTTTGGGGTATAGTTCCCACGCGGGCCCAGTGCGGATTGGGAACTTCACACACAGCACTGAATTTCTTTGCAGGAGTGTGCAGGTTTCCTTCACCGAAAAGCTCATGATAAATTACAAATGTAATTCCGCGTACGTTATTATATTCGAAAAAAAAAATGATTGATTGATACGAGGGGCGGCTAACAAGTAATCTCCTTGGTCAGAAATATATACAAAAATAATGCTGGCTGGTATGGATTTATATTCGTTTCTTATTCTATTTTCAAAATGTATTACATTCATTTGTTTATTGCAACACGTTTATTTGTCTCCTACAATTGTTCCAAACATGTCGGTAGAAAAAGTGAAAATGGATAAAATCGAGCAGCGTGCGGTGATTAAGTTTTTGACTAAAGACAGGAATACGCCTTCGGAGATCAGACAGCGTATGTTACGTGTGTTTGGCAGTTCGTGTTCTTCCGAATTTGTTATAAAGTTTTGGTCAAAGCAGTTTAAGTTAGGTCGTGAGAGCCTGGAAGATGATCCTCGTAGCGGTAGACCAGTTTCGGCCGTCACCGATGAAAATGTAGCCAGGGTGAAATAAATTATATCAGAGGACCGACGAGTGAAGCAGTGGGAGATAGCTAGAGATGTGGGCGTCAGTAAAGAGCGAGTCAATGAAATAATTCATGAGCATTTGAACATGTCCAAGGTTACTGCACGTTGGGTCCCCAGAATGTTGACTGCATTTGACATGGAGAGGCGTGTCAAATGTTGCGAAGAGTTTTTGGACATGACTCGAGGGAAAGAGGAAGAAATCATTTCTAGAATTGTAACATGTGATGAGACTTGGATTCGACAATGGGACCTGGAAAGTAAGCAAGAGTCGATACAGTGGAAATTTAAGGATGAGAAACCGCCTCGGAAATTCAAGGTCTGTCCATCGGCAGGTAAACTTATGGCTACAATCTTTTGGGACACAGAAGGGATTTTGCTAATAGATTATTTACCGAAGAAAACTACAATGAATGCTGATTATTACCCAAACTTACTATATCAACTAAGAGAGACAATAAAAGAAAAACGGCGAGGTAAACTAAGCAAAGGAATTCTGATTTTGCACGATAATGCACCAGTGCATACCGCCCGCACAACGAAGCTAGCAATTAAAGACAATGGCTTCGAAACCATTGACCACCCCCCTTATAGTCCAGATTTAGCCCCCTGTGACTATTTTCTGTTTAGACTTATCAAGAAAGACCTCAGGGGACGAAGGTTTATGACCGATGACGAAATGAAGGCTGCGGTTACTGACTTTTTTGACGACAAACCGAAAGTTTTTTTTTAATGGTTTAAATTCAATATTTGAAAAATTTAATAAGTGCATTTTACTAGTAGGGGACTATATAGAAAAATAAAAAAAAATTGCCACGACAGTCTTTTGTTTCATTGTTAGGTAGATTACTTTTCAGCCGCCCCTCGTATATTTCAAAACCCGACTTACGTTTTGCTTTATTACATAAAGTTTTACTATGGGTACCTGCAGGTATGGGCTACAATATGCCAACAAACTGTTCTGACGTTTGTGAACCTTATCACAAACTTACCTGAAGGTTGCACGAATGATCAACTAAGATATGGTATATAGTCTATCAGCCGTTCCCAATATGACCTATCTCTTGCTTTGATCTGCTGACGATAAAAAACATCCTATCGTCAATTTTGCCGTCTCAATAAACTTACTGTCGGAGGCAATCAAACCTCTGCTTGCTGTCTGTCGATGGGGGGATGGTTGGCCATCTACAAATTGTACATTTTAGGATTTTATATGTGTTAATTAAATTCGTCAGTAGATCAAAATGCTGTGCGATTGCGCTGTTGCCATCAAATACGTAATGTCAAGCAGCCGCTGCTCGAAAAAATGTGCGCGAGAACAACTCTTCACAGTTTTTTTAGAACACCTTGATCAATCCAATATCCAAGGGCGGCTGTACTCTCTTAATAAGTGCATGAGTTACTCGTATGGTACGGGTACACACCTAAGACCCAGAAAACCACAGCACCCGCTCCAGCGAACCAGCACACAGCCATACAAGCCGCCGCTGCTACTGCGTACTGCTGTGTCTTCGTCAGCTCCCAGCTACCAATCTTTAAAAAAATGTGCATCATTAAAAAAATTGCCTATAGACCGACCAAAAGTCAAAACAACGGAGAAGAGGAAATTGCAATAAACAATTTACGTCAAAAATGTGACAGTTACGAAGAAAGTGGCGCCCTCATTTAATTTATTGTCTATTTGGTCGGAGTATACTTCCAAAACTCGTGTTACAGAAATAGATGGCATGACCACCAAGCTGAAGTGGGATGGGCTGGGCATGTTGCCGCATGCACTCGGATCGGAAAGGTTTAAATACCTACCTATGCCCTAATGGTGGTTCATGGGTTCCGAGGGACGTACAAAGGAGCTGATACAGATCCAAACAAGGCCGTCTTAGACCATGCAGGGGCCCCAGAGCAAAATATATTTCGAGGGCCTCCAAATAAAGCAAAACCGGGCAAGAGCGTGTCGGACACGCCCAGGATAGGGTTCCTAAGCCATTATGAAAAAGCCCTGGCATAGATTTAACTATTACTCGCAAACCTGTAAAGTCTACTTATCTCTGAAGTTTTCCTTTTAAATTCACTATATGTACCTACTATTGCTCTGATTTTTTTCACATTACCAAATATAATAGTTTCTCTGGTAGAGGGGGGGACACTTGACTCCAACAAAAATTTTCACTTCAGAGCTAAATATTTTGCAAACGAATAACTCAAACGAAAAGTGATCTGTGAGCACCCTCAATATTTTTAAAAGAGCTGTCCAACGATACCCCATACTATGAGGTAGACGAGAAATAAAAAAATCGTCCCCACTATACGTGTAGGGTAGGTGCCCCAAAAAAATTTTTGTTTTCAAGCTTTTATCCCAGCTTTTTCGGCCTAATTAATATGTATATGTATGCAATATTACAGCTTTGTAGTATCAGTAGTCTCTGAGCTAAGCCGCGGACAGACAGACAGACAGAGACGGACATGAAACTATAAGGGTTTCTTTTTGCCATTTTGGCTTCGGAACCCTAAAAACTACACGAAACGTCAGCTCGATATGTTTGTCTATGATTTAAAAAAAAATAGATAGTTGATAAACCCCCGACATTGTCATTTCAAAGTCCAATATTTCGAAATGGGTGAACCGATTTTACGAAACTTATCTAAGGACCATCTTGATTAAACTAGCTTTCGATTAGAAAAAACCGCATAGAAATCGGTCCATTCGTTTGGGAGCTATGATGCCACAGACAGATACACAGGTCAAACTTATAACACCCCTCTTTTTCATCGGGGGTTAAAAACAGCCAAATTCTTGTCAGGTTTATTATGAATTCGGCTTCTGAACCCATCTTACGATAAAATTACTTCGCGTAAAAAAATCGCTCGCATGTGAACGGATTAGAGAAAGTCTATGTATATGTTTTGTTTCAAGGCTCAAAAAATCGCTTCAACCCGCGATAATGTTACGTCCGTGCGAACGTGGGCCTTAGAGTGCTAAATAATATGTGTGTAGATAATAGTAGTTTATGCAACTGCTACATAATGAGGGTCCTTAAAACACGAGTGTGTTTTTATGAAACGAGGCGAAGCTGAGTTTCATAATAGGATCACACGAGTGTTTTAAGGCCTAATTATGTGGAGTAGCATACATTACTTTATCTACACACATATTATAAGTACTCTAAGATTTGTTCAGAAGCCGAAGGCATATATCATACCCATACCTGTCCCGAATTTGACTGTTTTTTTTTAATAATAGACAAACATACCGAGCTGACGTTTCGTAAACTGTTTTTTTTTTGTAAAAAAAAATCAATATCACACTATTAATTATACATGTTGGACTGAACTCGACTTATATACGTGAGTGATCCGTTTTATTTCACTATGATTGTAAATTACGTTGGTCGTCAAATTCGAAAAATTGAATTCGATATCGAAAAGTCATTACGACATCGAATTCGATGTCGTAATGACTATTACTTTACTGCAGGACATGCTGGTGGAGGTGGTTGGCGGCGGAGGCGACGATGTACTGCAATGCTGGTTTCTACGGTTTCTGAACGCATTTTAGAGGACTTATGATATGTGTGTAGATAAAATAATGTATGCAACTCTACATACCTACCTAATTAGGCCTTAAAACACTCGTGTTTTATTTAAGGACCCTCATTAATCATTATGTAACAGTTGCGTAAACTAGGTTCTATTACTTTTGAGGAACTACGCCAACTAACCATGCATGCACGCATGGTAACTACGCCACGGCTCGATTTTCGCCGAATACCACCGAATACCCGTAAC
Organism: Clepsis dumicolana; assembly: GCA_963691665.1. Taxonomy (NCBI): domain Eukaryota; kingdom Metazoa; phylum Arthropoda; class Insecta; order Lepidoptera; family Tortricidae; genus Clepsis; species Clepsis dumicolana. The sequence continues at coordinate 25,129,541 of OY829505.1, read as the reverse complement.
TTAACATGACGAATTTATTTTCCTTAACTAAGTAGGTACCTCCATGGTGTGCCCATTTTTAGTAATTCGAAATAAAAATAAGTTAATAAAACAAAAAAACAGTAAACAAGAAAAAAGGAAGGAGAACTCGGAGCTTATATTATATTTAGATCAAATAAAGATTAAATAAAGCAAAAGATAGGCGCTGTGTTGTAACTTGTACCATAGTGATACCAGAGGCGCGCAAAGCTTGCGCTAAGAGCGGGCTGGAACAAATTTTACTCTTTAATATGGAATGTATGAAAATGAATTAACACTTACTTTTGGCTGTAAGAAAATTAAAGAAACGTTTTGATTTAATATACCACTAATAAAACCGGCTGTAAGCTATCAGTGTATAAAAGATATTCAGATTGATTCGAAATTTGCTATGACTATTGCTAAACTTGTTAAAGTTTTTTATACATAATACCTACTACATTATCATTATCGGCCTTATAGTCTATTGCAGACTGTTTAAGCAGTGTCAAGAGGTAATGCGTCGTTTCTAATGGCTGTGCAAGCCAATACGGGAGCGGCAAATTCGACCGCAAGCCTGGCAAGCATAGGACTGACAGGAGGCGCGCGGAGAACCAGAGCCGAGTTGGTGTCTTTTGGCTCGCTTATAAACTACTCCTGATCATGGACCTTTCGACCATCCAACACCGATCTGCGCCTTTGGGTCCTATCATCAGCGAGCCCCTCCCGGTCATGGACAGAGATTTTAAATGCGTGCATGTCCCGCTTGGCGCAGTCCTTAAAACGCAGCAGCGGTCGGGTCGCCCGATGCGTCTTTTGGCATTCGCTACAACACCAAGCAGTACCTGCCGACAGGGCAAGGCGAACAAGGGGAAAGGTGACCGTGGCGACTGCAACAGTTACTGTGGCATTTCCCTTTTAAGTGTGGTGGGCAAGTTATTCGGCCGAGTAGTTTTGGCTAAACTACAGCGACTTGCCGAGCGCGTATGTCCCAAAAGTCAGTGTGGATTACGTGCTCAGCGTTCCACTACAGATATGATATGTACACTCCGGAAACTACAAAAAAAGCGCAGAGAGCAGAAAACCCCTCTGATTGTGGCATTCGTGGGCTTGAATAAAGCTTTCGACACCGTCAGTAGAGAGGGACTTTACTGCTTCAGAATACATTGGGTGCCCACCAAGACTCCTATCGACTGTATTCTGACTCAACCTCGTATATAAACTTTGACGAAATTTGAATAACCATTCTAGACCGCGACCCTAAAGTAGTTATTCCAATTTCGTAAAAAAATATATACGAAGTTGAGTCAGAGTACCGTCGCTATGTCTTATAAAATCCTTTCATGAGGACATGAGGGGTTCAGTGGTATCTGACGGCAATGTGTCTGATCCCTTCTATATGCGCAGAGGTGTTAGACATGGTTGCGTACGGGCGCCTACCCTGTTTGGTATATTTTTCTAACTACTGTTGAAAACCGCATTCAGTGACGACCAGCAGGGTATTCATCTTCACACGAGGACAGATTGTAGGCTGTACAACGATTCGCTTCTGAAGTCAAAACAAAAGCGAGACGACTTGTTCGTTGAGAGTTTGCTATTCGCTGATGACGCAGCTTTTATTGCCACATATCGGGATGAGCTCCAAGCCGCTATGGAGAAGTTTTCTCGTGCGTGTGCTCTGTTTTCAATGTCCATCAATGTTCAAAAACAGATGTACTAGCGCAACGCTGTGCGGAGTCCCCAATTATTGAATTGGATGGCACGCCACTGGAGTTGGTTAGCAAGTTTTGCTACTTAGGGTCGATCGTGTCGAACAATCTCTCATTTGATGCGGAGATCGATGTCCGTATGGGCAAAGCAGCGACAATGTTCGGGAGGCTCGGTAAAAGAGTTTGGCACAACATGTATTTAACCAATAAGACCAAAATAATAGTACATTATATCAGACTTGCATCCTGACTTCCTGAGTATACTCTTGTATGGAGAAGAAACCTAGACATCGTATGCAAGGCGACGCTCTTGTTTCGCATACGATGTCTAGGTTTCTGCTCCATACAAGAGTATACTCAGGATGGAAGTCTGATATACGAGGGCTGTTTGATAAGTACCCGTTTTCTAAATATATTAATATCACTGGCCGCAAATAAGTATACCACCTTTTTAAGCCATTTTTCAGAGGCGGGAAAAAAAAATGGCATTCCTTTGTTTTTTTCTCATTTGACAACGATTCAGTGAAGGCGTGAACTTAAAATTGTTAAAATGGAGAAAGAACAGTATCGGTCTGTAATTAGATTCTTATTTTTGGAAGGAAAAACATGTGATGAAATAAAAGTAAGAATGCAAGCGGTTTACCATGAATGTGCTCCTTCTATGACAACCGTCAGATATTGGTATAACGAGTTTAAGCGGGGGAGAACAACCGTCTTTGATGAGGATCGCCCAGGCCGGCCAGTTGAGGTGACTACAGACGATATGGTTAAGAAAATTGAAAATATCGTTTTAGCCGTCCGCCGAATTAAACTTCGAGAAATCGTTGATGCTGTAAACGTTTCAATCGAGAGGGTACAACACATATTAGAAGAAAAATTGGGTATGAAGAAAGTATCGGCGAGGTGGGTGCCACGTTTACTCACGGAGGAGCAAAAACGGAACCGACTGACTACTTCGGAGCAGTGTTTGGCCGTGTTCAAACGTAACCCGAAGGAGTTTCTGCGTCGTTTCGTGACCGTGGACGAAACGTGGGTCCACCACTACACCCCGGAAATGAAAGAGCAGTCGAAGCAGTGGATTTTACCGGGTGAACCTGCTCCAAAGAAAGCAAAAACCGTCCCATCGGCTGGAAAGGTCATGGCGATCGTTTTTTGGGATTCGCTGGGTATTATACATATTGACTATTTACAAAAGGGAAAAACAATAACAGGGCAGTTCTATGCCAATTTATTGGATGAATTTGACGCCGTGTTGAAGGACAAACGACCCCATTTAAAAAAGAAAAAAGTACTGTTTCATCACGGCAACGCCCCGGCTCATTCGTCCAGACTTGTGACGGCTAAATTAGCACAGTTACGCTACGAACTATTGTCTCACCCCCCGTATTCTCCAGATTTGGCCCCATGCGATTTATTTTTGTTTCCTAACCTAAAAAAATGGCTCGGTGGCAAGCGATTTGGATCAAATGACGAAGTCATTGCCGCCACAGAGGCCTATTTTAATGACTTTCCAAAATCATACTTTTTGGATAGTTTATTGAAGCTTGAGACTACGTAGAAAAATAAATGCAAATATACAAAAAAAAAAAGTTTTTCTTCCATAAAGGGTACTTAACAACACGGCGTCAAATTCATCCAATAAATTGGCATAGTACTGCCCTGTTATTGTTTTTCCCTTTTCTAAATATTCAATATGTACAATACCCTGCGAATCCCAAAAAACGGTCGCCATGACCTTTCCAGCCGATGGGACGGTTTTTGCTTTATTTGGAGCAGGTTCACCCGGTAAAATCCACTGCTTCGACTGCTCTTTCATTTCCGGGGTGTAGTGGTGGACCCACGTTTCGTCCACGGTCACGAAACGACGCAGAAACTCCTCCGGGTTACGTTTGAACACGGCCAAACACTGCTCCGAAGTAGTCAGTCGGTTCCGTTTTTGCTCCTCCGTGAGTAAACGCGGCACCCACCTCGCCGATACTTTCTTCATACCCAATTTTTCTTCTAATACGTGTTGTACCCTCTCGATTGAAACGTTTACAGCATCAACGATTTCTCGAAGTTTAATTCGGCGGTCGGCTAAAACGATATTTTCAATTTTCTTAACCATATCGTCTGTAGTCACCTCAACTGGCCGGCCTGGGCGATCCTCATCAAAGACGGTTGTTCTCCCCCGCTTAAACTCGTTATACCAATATCTGACGGTTGTCATAGAAGGAGCACATTCATGGTAAACCGCTTGCATTCTTACTTTTATTGCATCACATGTTTTTCCTTCCAAAAATGAGAATCTGATTACAGGCCAATACTGTTCTTTCTCCATTTTAACAATTTTAAGTTCACGCCTTCACTGAATCGTCAAATGAGAAAAAAAAAACAAAAGAATGCCATTTTTTTTTAATTTTCCCGCCTCTGAAAAATGGCTTAAAAGGGTGGTATAGTTATTTGCGGTCAGTGATATTAATATATTTAGAAAACGGGTACTTATCAAACAGCCCTCGTACTAATTTAAGAAATCTATAAATTATTGTAGGTGAACACACTTGTGAAGTATTTTACCATTTTTAAGCAGTGTGATGTTAATATGCTACATTTTATTTTTTTTATCTCATTTATTTTATAAGCCATACATCATATGATTAAGTCGGCTAATAATATGCTACATTGTTATCCTACTAATATTATAAATGCGAAAGTTTGTGAGTTAGTGAGTATGTTTGATACTTCTTCACGCTGAAAAAGCTAAACGGATTTGGATGAAATTTGGAAGATACAGCTAGTTATTATATATACGAGGGGCGGCTGATAAGTACTCTCCTTGGTCAGAAATATATACAAAAATAATGCTGGCTGGTATGGATTTATATTCGTTTGTTATTCTATTTTCAAAATGTATTACATTCATTTGTTTATTGCATCACGTTTATTTGTCTCCCACAATTGTTTCAAACATGTCGGTAGAAAAAGTGAAAATGGATAAAATCGAGCAGCGTGCGGTGATTAAGTTTTTGACTAAAGAAGGGAATACGCCTTCGGAGAGCAGACAGCGTATGTTAGGTGTGTTTGGCAGTTCGTGTTCTTCCGAATTTGTTATAAAGTTTTGGTCAAAGCAGTTTAAGTTAGGTCGTGAGAGCCTGGAAGATGATCCTCGTAGCGGAAGACCAGTTTCGGCCGTCACCGATGAAAATGTAGCCAGGGTGAAAAAAATTATATTAGAGGACCGACGAGTGAAGCAGTGGGAGATAGCTAGAGATGTGGGCGTCAGTAAAGAGCGAGTCAATGAAATAATTCATGAGCATTTGAACATGTCCAAGGTTAGTGCACGTTGGGTCCCCAGAATGTTGACTGCATTTGACATGGAGAGGCGTGTCAAATGTTGCGAAGAGTTTTTGGACATGAGTTGAGGGAAAGAGGAAGAAATAATTTCTAGAATTGTAACGTGATGAGACTTGGATTCGACAATGGGACCCGGAAAGTAAGCAAGAGTGTAACGATACAGTGGAAATTTAAGGATGAGAAGCCGCCTCGGAAATTCAAGGTCTGTCCATCGGCAGGTAAACTTATGGCTACAAACTTTTGGGACACAGAAGGGATTTTGCTCATAGATTATTTACCGAAGAAAACTACAATGAATGCTGATTATTACTCAAACTTACTATATCAACTAAGAGAGACAATAAAAGAAAAACGGCGAGGTAAACTAAGCAAAGGAATTCTGATTTTGCACGATAACGCACCAGTGCATACCGCCCGCACAACGAAGCTAGCAATTAAAGACAATGGCTTCGAAACCATTGACCATCCCCCTTATAGTAAAGATTTAGCCACGTGTGACTATTTCCTGTTTAGACTTCTCAAGAATGACCTCAGGGGACGAAGGTTTATGACCGATGACGAAATGAAGGCTGCGGTTACTGACTTTTTTGACGACAAACCGAAAGATTTTTTTTTAATGGTTTAAATTCAATATTTGAAAATTTTAATAAGTACATTTTACTAGCAGGGGACTATATAGAAAATAAAAAAAAAATTGCCACGACAGTGTTTTGTTTCATTGTTAGGTAGATTACTTTTCAGCCGCCCCTCGTATATATGGTTCATTTCATTATCTGACACCATTTAAGCACAATATCAAAATACAATACATATAGTTCAGATTGTAAATTACTTACTTTCCAAGTGTTTGGACCTGAAGTCAATTTTCTGTAGCCGAAAAAACTTGCAACCATAGCTATCAACAGCAGTGGAGAAGTGATGCTAAAAAAAAATTAATACATGTTATTTCAAAACACTGAGCAAAACAGACAGAAGAAATATAAATTGAAGTAGTAAAACTAGGTGGACCGAAACTCTGGTTCAGACAAATATTACGGAATACAGTTGATAGTTTAAATAATTAACTTAAATACACTCACAGACAGTACACAAACAGTCCCAGAAAAACCATAACATAGTTGGCCTGAAAGTATTCCACATTTCGATAGAATCGGCGAGTCAACCTCGGCAGCGAAGCAGGAGGCTGCAAACAAAATTAAAGTAGTACTTCTCAAAACAATAGCTACAAGCATCACTGTGTGGCAATTTGCAACATCATAGACATACCTTAAAGTTTTCAGTTGCAATAAACTGAGTCCATGGTCTTCGAGATGCTAAGAACCCCATCAACAGTGCCTGCCCACCACCACTACGGACATGCTGCAACAACCTTAAACCACAATGCAGATCAATAATATTTTCAATTCCAAAGCAACAGAACAAACTTCTAAATCATTGGCTTAGCTACAAAAAAAGCCTAATTAGCATAGTTGAATTGAGTGAAATTTCACCAAAGTCAGAAAGTAATTCTAAGAACTGATAAAAACACTTTTGATCGATTTGTATGAATTAAAAATCGAACCTAATATACCCTTTAATAAATCCCCCCCCCCCCCGGAAAGGGGTGAAATTGGGTGAAAACAATGCAATTGAAATAACTATCGAGAGAAAAAAGGTGTACTCGGTGTAATTTGGCACACTTTTCAGTACATCTTAATCTACATTTGCACTCTTTATTTAGTTTAACCCAAACTACGGAACACACAAAAAAAAATAGTATAACTAAAAATTTTCTTTTGGGCTTTGCGGCTCCGGGGAAAATGTAGAATTAGGTGCAAATTGAGAAAATTATTAGAAAAAAAATTACCTAAATACAACAGCAAATTTGCCCGGTGCAAATTTGCTGTTGTATTTAGGTAATTTTTCTAATAATTTTCTCAATTGAGTTATTGGTTAAATACAAATGGAGAAAATTATTAGAAAAATTACTTAAATACAACAGCAAATTTGCACCGGGGTGCGACACCCGGAAAGTATTTTTATGGTAGTTTTCCATGTTATACCATCTTTGTACTCCCGGGGAAATTTTGAAACTACTGAAAATCCTCACAATCGTATTTAATTGATTTGTTTTATATTCGCACCCCATAAAAAATTGGCATTTTTATACGGAACAGGCGCTTCTGTAATTTTGTAAAAAAATATCATAGAGCACTAGTACTATTTCCGACAATCACCGGTCACGCGCATAAAGTGTTACTTAAGTCAAAATGATCAGCATAGAAACGTCACCCCGTCCCGCGCTCCGCTCCTACCCCCCGCGGCCGTATGGCGTTAGCGGCGAGTCCTTGCGTTTAGATAGAACTACTTTGACAAACTTCCACTTAATTTTTTCTTTTTTTTATTCAGTGCGAATGTAGTATCCATTGAATAAGTGTAATTTCTTAACTTTCACGACTATCTTAATTTGCCCCGAAGCACAATGTACAAAATAATGAAATATACATGCTCCATACCTACTTTGCACTGGGGTGCAAAGTGAACTGAGTGTTTTAACCCTGGTTTTCTCCCCCTTATGTACCATATTAGATTCGTTTTTGTCCAAAAACAACATAAAACTATGAAGCAACTTCAAGGTCTCCTCAGTAGTCCCTAATATTATTTGTTCTCCACTTCATATCTACTCCATTTCCTGTAGTATATACCTACCCGAATAGTTTTAGTACTTACTTAGTTAGTTTTTGTGTGTGTCGTTCTGTGGTGGTTGGTATAGTTAATTTTTAGGGTTCCGTACCTCAAAAGGAAAAAACGGAACCCTTATAGGATCACTTTGTTGTCCGTCTGTCTGTCTGTCTGTCTGTCAAGACCCTTTTTCACTGGAACGCGTGGAGGTAGCATGCTGAAATTAATATCAAATACTCAAGCTTGCGGTCCCTTGAAGCTGTGAAAAAATCAATCTTCTAAGTCAACGCAATCAAAAGATAGTCATTACAAAGGCTATTTCCATACAAATTTCCGAAATCCAAAAACCTAAAGGGTACTTCCAGTTGTCCTATAAACTTGAAATTTTATTTAGGTAGCACAACCACTCCAAAAAGTCTCAAAATCTTAATTTTTTATGTCTTCTTAATATAAGTTGACCCCACATTGCGTACATTTTGCTTAGGAGCAGGGCTCTGCTAACACTGGACTTCTTAAAATACTGGGGAAAAGCGTTAAAATCTTTCCACGGAACCCTCGTGCGCGAGTCCGTCTTGCACTTGGCCGGTTTTTTTGTTTTAGATTGGTTATGGCTGGTATTTTACCGAACACGGATAACTTTACCGTACAAGACCAGAGGTTGTTTGGCAGTGTCTTATCCAACCTCGACATTGGCGGAATCATCGCATCGATCGATGGGGCCATTATTATCCCAAAAATTTACGTTTCGTATGGACTATTATTTAAATTGAGGCCTATTTTTTAATTGTACCTACTTATTGGTTTTTGAAGACGAAAATTGACAGTCGTAATTCTGGTCATTAACTACGGTTTTTGAAAGCATTATAGAGGGGACTTATGACTTATAGATAAATAATATTTTAGACAAGACAAAATTTTAAGCAAATGGAATGATGTGTACCTGGCCCAAAAGTCCCAAAGCTACTGGCTGCTATGCCCCACTGAATGGCTAACAACATTTTTTGTGCTAGGTACCATAAAAAGGTACTCTGTGTAGGTACCCACCAGACTGGGTAGGCACCGTGGGTGGTGTGGGTTTAGACAAATAAGATATTCCACATACAATGACAATGCAAAGAAAAACTAGTTAAGAGCCTTCCCTGAGAGGATGAACTTGAACGTTTCGCGCCTTCCTTCCTCACCCCACCTCACTTGTACTAAACAACGACATCTGTCAAATATCGGTCTAACTTCATTTTACACAGTGTTATCACAAATAACGCGTCTTTTCGCAAAAAAAATCGTTTAGAATTCGCACCGAATACGTAAATTACTTATTTAGTTTTTTTTTTAATATTATAAATAAATACCTGTGCCCAGCAGAGGGACGTGCCTGAATAGGCTGATGATGGTGATGATGATGATGATTACAAAAAAGGTATGATAATAATGTTAAACGTGGAAATCCTAGCCTATTAAATTCTCTATACACTGGTGTATGTCACCAGTCAAAGTAAATTATGCTTATGATGTAGTGACAGAATATTAATTGCGACTTGAATATTTACGATTTACTTGTATGCATATATCATAAGTATTAAATACGAAAAAAATAATATGAAATGTGGAAAAACAAGTTGATGAGTTAATGTATTTACATATTTTGTTTCGTTTAAATAATGTACTGAGTCTCTAAAAAGCAGCCATTTCAGCGTCTGGCCCAGAGGAGCCCCTTAAGCAGCTAAACTTGAACCAGCAACCTCGGTAATCTGTTCCACACTTCACCAATTAAGCCATACTTAATTAGTTAAACTTAATGAATTTTTCAATGCATTGTGTCATATTTTTATTTATGTTGTTTAACTAGCTTTTTTTTGCATTGTCATTATTATGTTGAATTTTATACTATGAATGTTTCATAAAAACAAAAGTAATCATTAAATTCAATTATTTTCATTAAAACAAGATATTGCCCTTCTTAGCAGATCTTGCATTCTCTGATATTTTATATCTGTAAGTTGTATTTTTGTACTATGTTGTTACAATTACTTCAGGCAATACATTACTATTAGGGTACGGACATGTGGTGGCAATCTGAGCACAGAGGAAAATGGAGTTGCCTATGTATATTTTTTGATTGAATGATTAACAATTAAATAATTGATTTGTCTAAATTAGATGTCTATATCGGAATCAATATAGAAGTTAGAATGCACTAAAATTCCAGTGATGAAAGTTTTCTTAATAATAGACATAGCAAGGAGTAGGGTACAATAAGCTTGAATGGAAGTGAAACTGTGAGAAAAAACTTAGAATTAGTTTTGGATAGAAATCCAGATGTCAACGAAATTAAAGACATGGTTGCAATGGAAGATATAGCCATGCCCCGAAAACAGCAACGTTAACATCGGTAGATGTTGAACGATCATTTTCGGTACATAAATGGGTTTTATTTAAATAAATTACGAAACAGATTTACTTCAAAGAACATGGAACAAGTGGCCATAGTCCATTCATTTTATAACATGGACATAGATTTAAATGAAAACAATGAGGAAGATATTGAATACTTTATTCCAACCCATCATTTGTAATTAAACCTCATAGTGGACATTATATTTGGCAGCTGTTACTTCTCTTAATAAGTATATATGTAAAGTTGTTTTTGACATTTGATCCTATTTTCATGTAGCCTTTTGAGTGTCTCATTGCTGGGTATAGGCCTCCCCTTGTTTTCTCCACTAGACCCCGGGCCGAAATTTCTAACTCTATTTGGTCTGTCTTTGGCTTAATTAAATCGAGAAATTATTTGAAAAACTAGTTTATGCCCCGCGGCTTTGCCCCTGTGAAATATTTCAAAATGGGCTAGTTCCCTATCCCATGGGAATTTCGAAAAATCCCTTTGTGCACCTCTAGGATACTCAAGGTACCTATATGTTTGCTAAATTTCAAATCTCTAGGTCTTTAGGCTGTGTGTTGTCTGTCAGTCAGTCATAGTACTGTTTTATAGTTATAGTTAATTCAATATTCTCATTCTAAAACTTTGGCACTATTTGAATAAGCAGTGTATGTTTTGGACAAATCAATTAATTATTTATTTGTTCATCATTCCATCAAAAAATATACATAGGCAACTCCATTTTCCTCTGTGCTCAGATTGCCACCAGATATCCAAACCCTAATTATTATACTTGTATGTTTAAATATATGTTTTATTTTCAAATATTATAAGAACATGGTAAAAATAATCACAGTCACTCATATGTCACAATACAGTGTATTTTTTTACCAAATCAATTGAAGCCTGTATGCTCCTAAAGTACAAAACATATATTTTATGCAATACATGTAATGTGTAAAATTTTATACAACTTAAATGTTGGTATCCACAAGCCAACTTTATTTCAGGCTAGTGAAATGAATGTGCAACATAAAAATCAATATTATATATCCCAGAGGAAAACGTCTCTCAGCTAGGCTGCTAAAAGCCCAAATATATATTCATTGACTGTGTTCTTTATAAGTACATAGCCCTTGGTATTAACATGTTTGTCTGGTTTACTACCAGCAAAAGCATTCATAAATTACAAGCATGCTAGAGTCAGGGTTAAAGAAAACTTTTGCGAGTAGGACCTTGTACATGTATGTTTATAATTTATTCAAAATCAAAACATATACACATTTACCCAGTCACTAAATGATTACTTCTTTTCTTAAAGAATCTTCAGTATGGTTGTAAATTTATGATAAATAGAAAACACCCCACTGTGCATAGGTAGATCAAATGAAAACAATATAATCAACAAGGTTTCTAGGTTTTATGGGAATGAAATTACTTGCATCATAATGCATTCATGTAGGCGACGCAAACAATAACTCGCACCACACAAAAGGAATAATTTCATTTAAACTTACAATTCCACATCATTCACATACTTTTGTAACCCCTTTTTCTCCGCTGTAGCATCGATTTCTCCGGAAAGGTCGATATTCACATTCTCCGACATTATTAAAAGTTAAATATTGCGTTACTACGAATTTTCAACTCGGGATAAAATCCAACTAAGTAACCACTATAATCTGAAAATTAACATTTTAAGTCTTTGGATAGAATAGTGATGACGATTAGACGTTCATGGTTCAAAATAATTAATAAAAACGTAAACAATAGCGTTCTAACATTACGTACCGCAAAAATGTCAAATAACTAGAAAAAGACTGTCTTGTTGGCTATTTATTTGGTATGGTATATGCATATGTGATGTGATGTGATGGTACTATATGAGTATGATGACGAGATGACGTTGACGGATGAATGGCTGGGCTGATTTTTTTAAATTCATCCCATAAGGGATAGGCAAAGGAAACTGAGTCCATACAGCCACGTCTGATATTAAAGTCCTGTCACCGTCAGAGTCTGTCCTAGTCACGTCCTGTCAGCTGCTCATGTCTTCCGTAAAGCGATATAATCATCCCACGATAACTCTGCGTAAGATATTAATTGACAACCCAGAAAAATCACTCTCTAATACTCTTTTCATGTCACTAAGAATGATAGTAGCGGAAACCGATGACAGTGGATCGTGTCGTTACTTGAATTTTAGTTTCTGTGCATAATGTTGTTTCTGGGATAATAAAGATAGTGTATTATATAACAAATTAATGTGACAGTACCCAGCAAAGGAAGAATTCAAGTGAAAACGTGTATTCCCTCTGTTTGTGACCCCAAGTATCCGCCGGCTGCTGCTCGCCGTAGCTTATAGAGTACATTGAATATCCGTAGCTCGCCGTAAAGTACAATATCGCTTTACGGAAGGCATGAGCATTGAGCAGCTGACAGGACGTGACTAGGACAGACTGACAACTCTGATGGTGACAGGACTTTAAAATACAGAAATTTACAAAACACATCAGACGTGGCTGTATGGATTCAGTTCCTTTGCCTATCCCTTATGCGATGAATAAAAAAAAAGATAGTAGCCAATAGTGGCAATAGTATCCAGCCAAATAGTATCTCTATCTCATAGTAGTCTGTGGTAGGGTAGACAAGGCGAGGCGCACAGAGTACCTTTTTATAACTGAGATAGAGATGTCACTTCAACGTTTCGCACACAGCGACATCTGGTGCTTTTTGACGGCAAAATATGCGATGACGTCATTGACGTCTAGTTTCCTAAATGTAAAAATAATTTACTTAGAGCAATTGCTATTACACCATGTTCTATTATATACATTAGAAATTGCCCAATTTCCCGTTTTGATGAATTTGATAACTATTCAGTGCTTTATTTTTTACACATTTTCTTTTTATCAGGCATTCCAACTCCAACTTAGACACCCGGTGAATGTGAAAAACCACAGATTAGAGAGATAATCGCGGCCATTATTCATTCGTTCCGTTCCACTTATACCTTCACTGTACGTTGTTTTTAGTAAATAAAAAAATCAAAATAAATATCAAAACCTTCTGAATTACTAAAAATCTAAGTTTTCGCCCCATTTTATTAGGGTTTACTTGCAGATATGATACGTTAACTCAACCAGTGTCCATAGAATATTCCATATGATATTTTAGCGTAAGAAAAACTGATGCGTGTAATGATATTTTAGATAAGACATTACTATAATTAAAAAAGGTCGATGTAACCAGTCCTCACAAAATAATTAATTAGCATAAACGCATTTTTAAACAAGGAAAGATAAATGAAAGCATTTATTAAGCGAAAATAAAATATTTATTCCAAAATTTAAAACTCTAATATAAACTATATTGATATTAGCACCACCTATCGACGTTTGACAACAACTTCATGTCTATAACCCAACCAAATAGAATATTACTTAAGTATATACTATACAATGTAACTTGAGTGACTACTGAAATTAGCTGGACAACGAAGTGTACATTTTGTTCTAAGTTATACCACCGTGGCGAGGCGCCTGTATTTGTAGCTTGTGAAATTGTAGCACTGTTTCCAATTTATTTGCTTTGAATAGAAGCTCACTTAAACTCTACAATTGAAAGACTGAAGAGATAAGAGTTTATAACCTTGTAAGTCTACAAATATTCGTCATGAATTTTGGGTACTTAATTTTTCTTACATTTGCAATGATTGTTGAAATACCTGCTAACTCTGAACTTTCAACGATCTTAACTGATGCTAACGTAGATTCTATGAACCAAGCGAGCCAAAACAACGAAACAGGTAACAAAAACAATAGCTTTCTGATATTGAACAACTTACATAACTAGAAACTAGTACTTACTAAACTAATAATTATTTTCAGAGTTTCAATCTATGGAAAATGTTTTGTGTCGTGGCTGTGGAAGTGATGTTTCGTCGAACTATTTCATATCATCTAAATTGAGCCCAGTGTCTCTCTATACTTTCAATGATACTTTATTCAATAAAGAATCTGTTCTGGTACAAGTAGTGTCAAATGATTACATCTTCCAATTTCCGGTGCTTGTCTTCGAACAATCGACTTGTATGGGTATTGGGGAGGTATGTTATCATTATTAATCAGGTCATCAAGCTGTCTTATCATTATATCCGAAAATAATACTGTACTTGAGTCTATTTCACTATTCCATCATCTTTGTGGATTATTCTTGGTGTCTTGGGTGTAGACTAAAATGACCAAGTGTAAATAAAATTATATGGTCTTAGTTTTCCAACTAAGGTTTGACTGTCATGTTTACATATATTATTGCAGTGGGAGGCTGATAATTCATGGTTCCCAGGCTACCAGTGGAAGCTGTGTGTCTGCCCAGACTGTGCAGCTTTTCTTGGATGGATATTTAAACCTATCAACCCTAGCATCCAAAATTCACATGATGTCTTTTTCAGTCTTATTTTGACTAGCCTTATTGGTGAATCTTGTAACTATATATTTTATTGAAGATTTATTTTTGTGGGTAGCTTATAATTGTTGCTGTCCAATAAGTCTATGTTCATTGGAATAGTATAAGAGGACTAAAATATAATAAAGTGCCATAACCATAACTAATGAATGAAAGAGGGAATTTTAGAGGAAATAACACACTTAAATAATAAACTTTGAGGGCAAAAAACACCAAACCAACTGAAATTCAAACTGACTACAACAAATGCAAACTAGCAATAAAAAACAAAAGCTCAAAAATATATAAAACCAGTAAAAGTATGAAAGGTAAAGAATTTGCAAAAGTATGTTATAAAATAATTATCAAACATCCATCAATATTAGTTTATGCAACTGTTACATAATGAGGGTCCTTAAAACACAAGTATTATCTTATAAAATGAGGCAAAGCCAAGTTTTATGATTAGATCTTTTGGTTTTTGTCTATAAACGCCATTCTAAGTCTTTCAAACGATTCTTCTGATTTTAGTCAACATTTGAAATCTTACAAGATCATTGCATGAAAATGTTCATGGTGTAGATCCATTTTTCAGTGAGACAGGATATTTTAACTTTGCTCAAAAAAAAAAAAATTGCTGGGAAATTCAAATTTGAAATCATCATCATCATGTCAGCCGAAAGACGTCCACTGCTGGGCATAGGCCTCCCCCGCGGCTCTCCACTCAGATCGGTCTTGTGCTTTCCACATCCACCGCGGTCCCGCAATCCTTACTAGGTAGTCGCTCCATCTTGTTGGAGGCCTACCGACAGCTCGTCTCCCGGTTCGTGGACGCCATTCGAGAACCTTCTGACCCCATCGGCCATCAGTTCAGCGAGCAATGTGCCCCGCCCACTGCCACTTAAGTTTCTCAATTCTTCGGGCTATGTTGGTAACTTTAGTTCTACTGCGGATATCATAATTTCTGATTCTGTCCCGCAGAGAAACCCCGAACATAGCCCTCTCCATCGCCCTCGAAATTTGCAATGTTATGTTTTTAGGGTACCTCAAAAGGAAAAAACGGAACAGTTATAGGATCACTTTTGTTGTCTGTCTGTGTGTCTGTCTGGCAAAACCCTTTTTCTCTGTGGAGGTAGCATGCTGAAATTAATATCAAATACTCAAGCTTGCGGTCCCTTGAAGCTGTGAAAAAATCAATCTTCTAAGTCAACACAATCAAAAGATACAGTCATTACAAAGGCTATTTCCATACAAATTTCCTAAATCCAAAAACCTAAAGGGTGCTTCCAGTTGTCCTAGAAACTTGAAATTTGGTATGAAGGTAGCTCTTATAGCACAACCATTCAGAAAATTCTCAAATTCTGAAATTTTTATGTCTGTCTGTAGATTTCGCAGACCAATATAAGTTGACCCCACAATCCGTTCATTTTGCTTAGGAGCAGGGCTCTGCTAACACTGGACTTTTTAAAACACTGGGGAAAAGCGTTAAAATCTTGCTACGGAACCCTCGTGCGCGAGTCCGACTCGCACTTAGCCGGATTTTTAAATAAATAGTCATTGTTTTGTTTGACATCAAAACCAGCCAGTGTTCCGTTGACAAAATCTGTTAGTCGCAAAACTTTCAGAGTTGGCTGGTATTGCCCCCGCACGCGCTGCGCCACCACGCGCGCTATGCGCCCGCGTCTACTGTGCCGTATAAAATAACCCTCTTTATTCCTTATCCCGTGGGAATTTTGGAAAATCCTGAAAACTGTTTTTAGCTGTTATTACTCTTATTACCTACTTGCATGTCAAATTTGAAGTCTCTAATAATTATAATAACGGACATAAGGTCACTTAAGTGGAAATGTAAATCCCCTTTATTCCCTATCCCATGGAAATTTCGAAAAATCCCGTCTCATTGCACCCTCAATGATCATTAAGAAATATATCTGTAATCTTTTAAGTCTCTGTATCCCCTGGTCAGTTATCCTGAAAATAATTTTGTTTGTTCTTTATCCCGTGGGAATTTCAAAAAATCCTGAAAATGGTTTTTAGCTGTTATTATTACCTACTTGCATGCCAAATTTGAAGTCTAATAATTAGTTACAGAGATAGAACAACTTTCATTCGAAAATATAAATCCCATTTATTCCCTATACAGTAGGAATTTTGAAAAATCCCGTCTTAGTGCACCTCTATGGTACGCAAAAGGTATATGGGTGCCACCTTTCAAGTCTCTATCTTCGGTGGTTTTGGTAACTACAACAGGGCCATAAAGCTATAAACTACGATTTACAAATGAAAGTCTATTTCTAACAAAATGTGATAGAATGAGACTTCCGCTTGAAAATTGTAACTTGTAGCTTTATAAAACACGGTCTTGCTTTTTGATATTGGTGATTTAGAACTTATACTTTTAACAAATTCACTGCCACTGCACCACACTGTTTCCAATTCTGATGTTTTTTTTATTGTCAAAAAGTGTCTATTGGTTCACGCATTTGGTGTTAGTCCATGACAAATTATTATTGACTTTGACTTGTTTATATTTGGCTTGCTTGGCTGAGGATGAAAATCATAGAGGGTGCAGGTCATCTCATCACTCATCTCTGTCTGTTTTTGTACCTTTTGGGGAAAACGGTTAATAATTGTGTCCAGTCCAGTGTTATGTCCAAGGAGTACAAGACTTCTTAGGTACTTACTGCAATTGTTTATATCAATAATCAAAATTATTTGCAGTTGCAGATTCTCTCACCCAACATCCAGCAAGGTTGTAAAGAAAATATGACTTCATGTGAAGCTATTTACAATGACGAAACTTTTTTGGCTAGTTGTGAAGAATTACTTAAATATAGATACACCGAGAATGATGAAGAGTTTATGAAAGTTTTTAAAGCAGAGCCAAGCATGCCTCCTATTATCGAATCGTGGTGGGTTCCGAACAACAGCGGGCGGCGGAGTGACTCGCGCCGCAGCCGGCGGCCGGAATCCTACCGCCGCGGCCGCGACTCCCACCCGCGGGGCTACGACGACCGAAGCTACGGCCATCATAGTAACCGACCCAGATATTAAGATCTATTCATCTGTGTTTCAATGAAATGCTTGAAAAACTTAATTATAAATAAAAACGCCAGTTTTTCTCAAAATAATATACTCTCAATTATTATGGCTTTGATTTACATTTTAACAACTTATAAATAACATAATCACCACGAAAATTATGCAGCTACAGCAATCTTATAGTGAAACTCAAACTGAGTAAATAAATATATTTTTAATTTGTCACAGCTACTCAACAAGTCTAGTTATTTATAAATTTATAACAATAATAAATTATGCAGACAACCTTAAAACAATGTGCTCCATGCGGGACGTTTGACGCTTTGAGGAATATCATCATTCTTGTAAATTATTATTTCTTAATATTGCTTCTGCAATGAAGTATTTTTATAACCTTTGCACATTGCTTCAAAATATCTTTTCTCAATATATTTACTACCATTACATAATCACATTAATATTATTTCGCGTGGCTTCTCGCAAAATATATAACTCCAATAATCTCAAATAGGAATAGTCTGTATATTACATGACACGACAAGCGTAAATTCCGTGCGAGCGACCTCGGTCGCAATCGCAAGGGGCGCGCGGCGGGCTCGCTCGCACGGCTGCAGCATGCGACACGACCAGATGGATCCGAGTAAGATCATGCTAACTGACACGTTTACTAAGCACAATGACGATTATATTTCATCAAGCTCTCTAAGATAACTAGTTTTTCCACTAAGTTAATATTAAATATCTGCTACTCATTTCTGTGCTGAATATGGTTTACACTCTGTATAATAACAAAATTCACTTCTACACTAAGTCAACATAATATAATACGGAACATGCTTGTGAACCGTCCCTTTTAATTAACAAAAAAGTAGCTCTTCAAAATATGTATGCAACCATATAAATGAAATCACAGGACAGTGTTGAATATGCTCACTAAAAACAATTATTATGACTCCATTTAATAAGTTAACAATGAATAAACCCTCAATGACAAATGGAAATAGAAAAGTGCGGCCGTAACAAAGGCATCGACGTACAGATTTAGACTAGGCCGGCGCTCCCCCGGCAAGCTGGCCCGGCGGGCTCGGGCGCGGCCCTGCGACTCGAACGCGACACCTCGACAAGACGGCGGCTCCTTTACATACAAACTGCTACATAACATTATACATTCATTTTTACCGTAACAAACATGTTTTATTTTTCCTTAATAACAATGCACAATAGTAATTGTATGAATTGACACGTAATCAGTATTGGGCTGGTCAAGGTACGGCCGGCGGCGCCGCATTGCGAACTATTCGACGTCTACCCTAGAGCTCATGCTAACAGCTCTTCTTCTTCTACAAACCTTCAACTTAGATACGAGTGACAATTGACTAGGATTAATGCACTTGCTCTACTCGCGAGCGGTCGCTTGCGCCTGCGCGCGGCAAGCGGCGAGCGGCGAGCGCCCGGCAGCGGCGACGGCGCTCCATCCGAACACGCCACTAAATTCGAAGAGGATCAAAACATTGGTCAGGTTTCAGTACATTTGACTAGAAATGCGCTTAGAAGTTTCGATATATTGTCTTCGTTGCAGCCTATCGATGTCGATCTACGCCGATCGAGTCACGATGCGAATACAAAATCGTTTTCAGACTCAACGGTACTATAGTCGAAAAGATTGACTTGTAAAAGTGTCAAATCTTTGTAGCAAATTTCATAAGATAATCTAAAGCTTATGTTGTCGTGCAGGGTTAAGGTGGAGCGGCGTGACGGCGGCGGGCGGCGGAGGCGGCGGAGGCGACGGGGCGAGGGGGCGGGCGGCCGCTCAGATGAAGGTCCAGCACTCCATGATCTTGACAATGAAGTCCTCGCGCGTCGTGAGCGGCTCGTTTCCGTACGTGGTGCAGCGCTGCGTGCGGCCCAGGTACAGGTCGCCGTCCAGCCACAGCCCGAACTTGCCGCTGCAACACAAGCCCCCGACGTCACTACACAAACTCCCACGCGCCACACGGTGTGCCGATACTTATAAGTATAACAAGCTCTTCTGCCTTTGTACAAGTAGGTTGATTCCTAGTTGATTCATATAAACATTTTCAAGAACGGCGGACTCTGTTACGAACTAAGGTTGTTTGCCGCAACTACCTGTGTGAGATTGTGTGCGAGTGATTTTGTGAATATTCAACAATTAAAATTTACTGTTGTCCATCATATAATAGTTCAACATCCAGGATGCTTAATCTGCCCAACCCAGTAAATATTTTTTAGCAAAACAATAGTATTATCAAGTACTCACTCGCCAGCCCCGATGGAGATGTTGTCGTTGCTACCGCGAATAAAATACATGTTGTCGCCTGTCCAGCCCCAGTACTTGAATTTTGTTTTCACCGGCACAGATAGATCTGAATATTGAAATGTTAAGATTGACAAACTTTCTGTATCTACAGTCGAGTTCTCCAATATCTATACAGTCAACAGTTCAAAAATATCTATACACAGACCTTATTGCCAGTTACATAAGGTCCATGTTTAGATGTTTATGAACCGTTGACTGTACAGATATTGAGGAACTCGACTGTACTAAAAATTTAAATGTTGTCAATAAGCGACCGCTTACGTTTTATAAATAATATATATTAATAAATATCAAGGGACAATTGACACCAATTGACCTAGTTCCAACTAGGCAATGCCTGTAATATGGGTATTAGACAGCGGCTCGGACCTCAAGCTTTATAGTCAGGGTCTCTAACCACTGAGCTATTCGGTCGTCAAATCATAAAAGGCGGCTAATGCCCGTTTTCACCAACGACACTTAAGTCATCACCTAGTCAGGGGACCCCTATCCTAAGTGGCCCCTTATATCTCTCCCTAACCTAATTTCGTTTTCACTATTTTAGCTAACGCCTTAATAGGGGTTACTTAACTAAGTGACGGTTTGTTTTAGCTATAGTGATTTCTAAAACCGGTTTTGTATCGATAATTTTTTTTAAGAGAAATAACTTCAAAAATCGTCTGTAAAAAATTAAACCAACATTATAAAAACATAGAAAAACTATGCAGATATATAATTAATACTAAATTGACGTCTTATTTCTTATTT
This sequence comes from Clepsis dumicolana, assembly GCA_963691665.1. Taxonomy (NCBI): domain Eukaryota; kingdom Metazoa; phylum Arthropoda; class Insecta; order Lepidoptera; family Tortricidae; genus Clepsis; species Clepsis dumicolana. Next base: position 25,108,891 of record OY829505.1, on the reverse strand, counting down.
TTAAATGTTGACTAGGCTGTATGGCATTATCTTTGCCATCCAGAAAAATCAGAACAGTTTATAACTATCAATTTTTTTTTCGAACTTTCGGTGCGATGATTGTAGTTTATTAGCGAGCATTCATTGACTGAAACTGGAATGATTAGTTATCTGATAATTTATTCATGAACTGTACATATTTTCAAAGTATTGTGTTATTCGATTTCTTTGAATACAGAACAGACCAGAACCCGCGAGCGCGCATGTTAATTAATCGCTTCTTATGTGGTTCCTACATGCAGAAATGCCGTTGGGTTTATAAAAAAACAGAATAGGATTATTATTTTAAGTGTAAACGGATAGTGAAATCAATAATAAATTGACACAGTGCGCGGCGTTATGATTGAACGCGGCTTCTGGTTTGTATTCTGAGGGTCAAGAATAGACTGATGATGGATAATTAGTATTAGGCATTCGTCCAACTGCGATGAGACCTTCCTTTATACAGAACTATTCTTCGTCTGTTTTGGGTTATTCTTATATTCCAAATACCTCTAATGTAAAATTTTTTCAAGTATGAAAAGCACGTTTTCTTTCGATATTCTACTATTAGGTATATCTTATGAAAAATCTTTAGTACCTATCATACTTTGATTAATCATCTGATCTTCAGTCTGATCTAAATAACTTTGATGTGAATATTAAATCTATTTATTCAACAGCTTTCAAACTCTACAAAATCATTTAAATAGCCTTCCATTTTATATAAATATTATCAATCAAGTTAGTTATTGCATAACAAATGCACGATAACCTATAAAAATTAAAACGCATCTGCGACTGCGCGAACTGTCACTTAGCGCTAGGGGGTCAATATTCGACCCCCTAAACTTACGGGACCCCCTAAGCAGTTAGGTGTTACTTAAGCGTTGGTGAAACGGAAATTGATCTTAGGTGTCCCCTAAAAGAGCTAAGGGATCCCTTAAATTTTAGGAGTCGTTGGTGAAAACGGGCATAAGAAGTGTAGAGGAAGTATGGATGAAGTTAAGTTGCCTTGTTTATCTTCGGCGGAGTGATCGTCGGCAGGCGCGGGCGGCTCCTCGCGCTGGAAGGAGAACAGCAGCGACTCGCCGGTGCCGTAGAAGTGCTCCGAGGGGTGCAGCGCGCACGACGTCAGCGCACCGAACACCTGCAACGCGCAACCGACTGTTGACGGCGATACAATACGAAACAGCAAACAGCTCTTTCAGGCAGCTGATAAGTTTTATTTCCCGTCGATAGAAGAGGAACCATGCGGAAAAGATATCAGTTGTCACTGGTGGTTTCAAGCTGAGGTGGAGTGGGAATACCTAAGCTCGTGTTGGTATTAGCTTACATTGTTGTGAGTGTCCTGTATGACGAGCAGCACAGGGCTGTCGACGCGCTGCATCTTGCGGTACATGGACGCGAGCGAGAAGCCGTGCTGGCTGGTGCTGAACGCGAGCGACCACATGTAGCCCTGCGCACGCGCCGGCAGCACGCCGCAAAGCTTCTCTCTGCAAATACAACCTTATGTCAAAATTTATTATATTTGGCACAGTCAGTAACTGGTCTATTGTGTTTTGTGTTATCAAACTTTCCTGATTTTTTTTTAACATCATTAAGTACTAGAGATACTTTTCAAAAATGTATAGGGATCAAATGTAGACTCCAATGATATTGATTTCAGCAGTAAGTCGTGCGGGCTTTACCTACCTCTCTTTTTTGCAGCTATAGTAGGCTTAATTAATATAGTAGCACTAGTGCTCTATTAGTTAACATAACTTCAAAATTGCACTTTAAATAAAATTATACAAGTACGAGGGCTGTTTGATAAGTACCCGTTTATGGAAAAAAAAAACATTTGTTTTTTGTATATATGCATTTATTTTTCTACGTAGTCACCTTTTAACTCTATACATTTGTTCCACCTATACTCAAGCTTCAATAAACCATCCAAAAAGTATGATTTTGGAAAGTCATTAAAATAGGCCTCTGTGGCGGCAATGACTTCGTCATTTGATCCAAATCGCTTGCCACCGAGCCATTTTTTTTAGGTTAGGAATCAAAAAGAAATCGCATGGGGCCAAATCTGGAGAATACGGGGAGGGGGGGGGGGGGGGGGTGAGACAATAGTTCGTAGCGTAACTGTGCTAATTTAGCCGTCACAACTCTAGACGAATGAGCCGGGGCGTTGTCGTGATGAAACAGTACTTTTTTCTTTTTTAAATGGGGTCGTTTGTCCTTCAACACGGCGTCAAATTCATCCAATAAATTGGCATAGTACTGCCCTGTTATTGTTTTTCCCTTTTCTAAATAGTCAATATGTATAATACCCTGCGAATCCCAAAAAACGGTCGCCATGACCTTTCCAGCCGATGGGACGGTTTTTGCTTTATTTGGAGCAGGTTCACCCGGTAAAATCCACTGCTTCGACTGCTCTTTCATTTCCGGGGTGTAGTGGTGGACCCACGTTTCGTCCACGGTCACGAAACGACGCAGAAACTCCTTCGGGTTACGTTTGAACACGGCCAAACACTGCTCCGAAGTAGTCAGTCGGTTCCGTTTTTGCTCCTCCGTGAGTAAACGCGGTACCCACCTCGCCGATACTTTTTTCATACCCAATTTTTCTTCTAATATGTGTTGTACCCTCTCGATTGAAACGTTTACAGCATCAACGATTTCTCGAAGTTTAATTCGGCGGTCGGCTAAAACGATATTTTCAATTTTCTTAACCATATCGTCTGTAGTCACCTCAACTGGCCGGCCTGGGCGATCCTCATCAATGACGGTTGTTCTCCCCCGCTTAAACTCGTTATACCAATATCTGACGGTTGTCATAGAAGGAGCACATTCATGGTAAACCGCTTGCATTCTTACTTTTATTTCATCACATGTTTTTCCTTCCAAAAATAAGAATCTAATTACAGACCGATACTGTTCTTTCTCCATTTTAACAATTTTAAGTTCACGCCTTCACTGAATCGTTGTCAAATGAGAAAAAAAAACAAAAGAATGCCATTTTTTTTTTAATTTTCCCGCCTCTGAAAAATGGCTTAAAAAGGTGGTATACTTATTTGCGGCAAGTGATATTAATATATTTAGAAAACGGGTATTTATCAAACAGCCCTCTTATGCTTTTAGTAGCTATACACATGCTAACTTTCAACGTCATATTTTCTAAATGAGCCGCGTTGTAGTTGGCAATGAGTAGGTATAATTATATCAAATGATATAGGTACAATCTTTTAATTGTGTTGAGGTGTGCAGCATTACATATAAGTACATACTTAGATACATTTGTATGTGTCACTAGGTTAAGTTCAGTTCTAATACAAACGCTGATCCTGTCTAACATTTACGCTCCACCTCTATCATCCCACAGTGTAAGTAAAAGATAAAGTTTTGTAAGAAGCAGGACAGGTACCTGTGTTCCATGGTGAATATCTCTGAGGCGCCGAGCAGGTCGGGCGGCGCGAACTCCATGTCGACGGAGGAGCCCGTGGAGTACAGGGCGCGGCGTAGCTCATCGCTCATCGACAGCACCTATTTGCAAAAAAGTCATATAGTGCCCACGCCCGGTAGCAGCAGTCCTATAACATTGGCGTATTCAAATCACGGATGGTGCGTGGCCGGCTCGGCTATTTAGGAGGTCATTTATTAAGGCTTCATTTTCGATACGTGGTATATAGATATAGAGGCAAAGAAAAGTGGCGAGCGTCCAATAAACAAGCAGACGGTTGCCTAGTGTCTTGCTGAACCGTGAGCATTTTGTTTTGTTTTTTGATTGTCTATAATGCGCCATTGCGTTGCACTTTTAGGGTTAATGACGTTTCATGATGTTTCAGGCAAAGTTGCCTTTAATTTTATATTTGAGGACCATGTACCGATTCTTAGCGTTGGTTTTAACTTTTAAGCATAAACAAAAGTTTCTGACCTACAATAAATTCTGCTTCTTTAATTAAGTTCCTTGAATAAGGTTGAAAACAGTTTCTGGATTGCTTCGGTGACATGTTGACTTCACCGATGAGCAGCTAAATAGTCAAAGGGTTATTTGTTTTGAATACGTGTCACGTACAGGCAAAATCAACGCATCAGGATCGTTTCGTAAAAACCTGCCCTTATTACACATATGTTCCTACACGATTTAGATGTCGCTCGAAGTTTATAGACATAGACACTTTATAGACTAGTCTAAACTACTTATACATATACTTAGCATAGGTACATGCAAATTACGAAATTACTAATAAATAGGTAATTAATATCACACGTGAATAAGTAAAACAATTATTGTTAAATTGGAAAGTGCTCACCTAGGTCAAGCAATTGATCAAATCATTATCAAGACGATCTTTGTACGTAAAGGTAAATAGCAATGGCCATTAGGGCGTCAGGGGTCGTGACTCGTGATGAGAATGGTAGTGATATAGTATAGACACGGTGCGCTACGTGCTGGCGAGATGACAATGAGTGTTGACCACTACAGTTCACATTCAACACGGATCACAGATCACAGCGGGCAACAAAACAGCGTGCTCTCATGCGCATCGCGCACTACATGACGCAGGCGTCTGTCTACGTACTTACTAAATCATTTGAATAAGTATATTATAAAAACTATGAGATTACATCTTAAATTCAATACAATCAAGAAATTGGTGGGGTCTTACAAGTTAACACGATTACAGAATTGGCTAGTTTTCATAGAAAATACTTCATAAAAAAGACTAAAGACTTAATAAAAAAATGCACCTACCGAGAAGTATACCGCGCTTTCAAAAGTTTCAATAACCTAGGTATATCTTCTACCTTCCTGCCACGGTACTTATCTCCGAGGGAATAGTGTCATAGTGAAATAAACGGATCATTCACGTAGGTATACTTGTGATTATAAGTCGAGTTTAGCCCGACGTGTTTCGGATTAACTGACTACGAAGTATTCCCGAAACATGTCGGGGTAAGCTCGACTTATATACGTGAGTGATCCGTTTATTTCACTATGGTCGAGTCTCACGGTAGTTTTACGTAAAAAGGAAATAGAGTGTTTAATTTTTAGCTTAAGAATTAGTATAATTTCTTGAAAAAGAGACAAAATGCGTACTTACCTACCGTGTATGTTCTTATAATAAATACAAAGCCAGTAATGTAATACGATTATGTATACTAAGAGTTATTCGTACAGGGTTCGTTTTAATGAACCGTCACGACTTCAGCCAAGGGTTGAGCAAGTCTAAATGAACACCCCGGGTAAAGCATTTACTTACTACAAAAACATAATTTAAAAAACCGGCCAAGTGCGAGTTGGACTCGCGCACGAGGGTTCCGTACAAAGATTTCCCTGCTTTTCTCCAGTGTTTTAAGTTGTCCAGTAGTAGCAAAGCCCTGTTCCTATATTTTGCTTAGGATTTTACTGCCATCTAGTGGCGAGTAGGGGAACAAGCGTCAATAACCCCGCGCCCGCGCCGCGTGTAATATCGAGCCTGCGCGACATCCACAAAGTTCTCCTATTCGACGCTAGATGTCGTTAGCAGTGGTAAATAGTCTATGATGGTTCGTAACATACACTGGCAGACATAAAAATGTATGATTTTGAGACTTTTCTGAATGGTTGTGCTATAAGAGCTGAGTTCATACCAAATTTCAAGTTTCTAGAACAACTGGAAGTATCCCTTAGGTTTTCAAAGTACGGCAATTTGTATGGAAATGACCTTTTTAATGACTGACTCGTTGACTTAGAAGGTTAATTTTTTCACGGCTTGAAGGGACCGCAGGCTTGAGTATTTGATATTAATTTCAGCATGCTACCTCTACGCGTTCCAGAGAAAAAGGGTCTTGACAGAGAGACAGACGGACAACAAAGTGATCTTATAAGGGTTCCGTTTTTTCCTTTTAAGGTACGGAACCCTAAAAAGGTATTTTATTACCTCTGCTATGAATATTACATGGGAGAATGTTTTTTTTTATTACTATTAAAAAAAAACTTCACAGTTGTGCTCTTACTTAGACTTACTCAACCCCTGGGCCGTGTTTTACAAAGCTACAAGTTACAATTTATAAGCGGAAGTCTCATTCTATCACCTTTTGTTAGAAAGAGACTTCCGCATGTAAATTGTAGCTTTATAAAACACGGCCCAGGCTGAACTCTTGATGGTTCATTAAAACTAACCCTGTATACATAGAACACACATATGCTCGTTTGGGTACTACAATATAACTTATAGTAGAACATTTATATCACTGCAACACAATTACGGTTTCGGTGTTGTCAGTTTTTGGTGAAAGTAAAACAGTAGATATTCTTAAAAATTTCGGTTTATTCATTGATCAAATCATTATTTACGTGAACGGAGTCAAGCACTATTAAAGTGAATGTGGTGTCATTATTTCGCTAAATGACATTTAACTCTATCATTCTGATGCAGTGCTATAAATGTTGACTGCCTACAGGGAAATTATTTTAAACAATAATGCCATTATTAAGTATACATATTAAACTACTTGTAAGTACTCTCGCGGATTCGAGGAGTAGAACTTTGCAAAATTTCTCCTTATCCTTCGTCTACATCATAGGTACTCATAACAGGAAACCTCTTATGCAAAATTTCAGCTTTCTAGGTCATATTTATGTCGTCAAATCATTGTTTTTTTTTACACAAATGTTAATTCAATTCTAGCTCGCAAAAACATATCATAGTTTACCATTCATTTCGATAGACAACAATTTTGCATTATCTAAGGCTTGTAGAGTCAAATGCAATATTAAAAATAGAATATTGCCAGTTACTTTTTCGTTTCCTTTTCAGGGTTCCGTAGCCAAAAATGGCAAAAACGGTACTCTTATTGTTTTGTCACATCATGTCCATCTGTTTGTCTATCTGCGGCTTAGCTCAGAAACAATTTGTACTAGAAAGCTGTAGTTTTACATGGATATTAATTAGGCCAACAAAGTGGTAAAATAAAATCTTAAAAAAAATATATAAATAAGGGTTCGTTTTTGCCATTTTAGCTTCGCAACCCTAAAAAGGTTGTTTCCATACGAATTGCCGTACTCTGAATACCTAAAGGGTCCCGTTGTCCCAGAAACTTGAAATTTGGTATGCAATATAGCACAACCACTCCGAAAAGTCTCAAAAATCTTAAATTTTTATGTCTGTCTGTAGATTTCGTAGACCAATATTAGTTGACCCCACACTGCGTACATTATGCTTAGGAATAGGGCTCTGCTACTGGACAACTTAAAACACTGGGGAAAAGCAGGGGAATATTTGTACGGAACCTGCGTGTCCGGTTTTTCGATTGAAGGATTCGTTTGGGAAATATTTAGATCTCAAGTGCTCATTTTTGTTTGTCAAGTGCCCCCCTCCCGCCCCCCTGTTCCCCTCCCTCTAATAGACCAACTGTGGTATTCGGAAATGTGAAAAAAAAGTAGTACGTATACAGTGAATTTAAAAGGAAAACTGTCGCAGAGCAGGCTTTACAGGTTTACGAGTACCTAATATAAATTACCAACTTATTTATGTTTTTCTGTCAGTAACCGATATAAATAAAATGACCCACACTGCGTACAGTTAAAACAGTTTAGCAGAGGCTAACACTAGTCAACTTAAAACATTCGGAGAAAAGTAGGAAAAATCTTCGGGACTCTATTCCCGTGATAAATGAACTATTTACATACTACCAATTCGTACGGAACCCTCTGTGGACGAGTCTAACTTGCACTTGGATGGTTTTTTTTAGGATATTTTAATTGACGAAACGAAGCATACAAACGCACAGCGTGTCCTTACAAGTATTTGCTGTAAGACCTAATAAAATACAAAATGTTATCTTTATCTCACCTGGCAGATTGAGTGGATCGTGCCCCTGCGTATGTTACGTTTCGCGGTTGTTCTGATGGAGCCTAAAGTTCCCCTCCTGCTTATGGAATGCATCGTGCCTCTTCTGCGCACAGTCATGTTGAACATAATCATCTCGGCTTTTCGCAACTTTTCCATAAACCTATGTGCTATTCTACGCACTAGACGAAACATTTTGTTTTGGCTTCACCTTTCGAAACTGCTCTCTAGAATGACGTTTCACTCAAACTCAATGAATAGAGCGCTAAGGATGGTGTAAAAAGCTCAATTGGGCGACACTTGATGGTGTATTTGTACGGTCACGTCATATTTAGCACCTGCTAAGTTATGGTTGGATTCCTACGAGAGCCATTGTTACAAAAAATGGGAGGCATTTTTATTGTACAAGTACGCAACGAATCTAAACATAGACTAAGACTAAGACTTCACATCCAAAATGTACACTCGTATTTATCTTGGGGCAATGGCAATCATCAATATGCCACTTATTTATCTTTATGCATGTTTATATGTACCTAGAGTAATCGATGGATTATGTAGAGCTTAATCAGTAATTCATGATTTGACTTAGTGTATTGTGTTACCGACAATGTGTTTTATTTAGGCATTCATTATGGACTTAATATGTAACTACAATATTTGAAACTGGAATTAATAAACCGCATTGAGAGTAATGATACAGTTTTTTGTATCCAAGTGAATACTTAGCAAATAGATACCTAAGTAGGTACTTAAACAAAAACAATACCTAGTTACTGTTTTGATTGCCAGTTTACTAAATCTGAGGCTTCATTTATACCACCATTGTCTCATCTCATAGCGACTAAGGTGGGGTAATTGATTATCAGGGCCAGGGCATTAAAATAATACGTAGTGATCTGAATGAATGGTTATCGCGTTATCAGGGAAGTTAAAGTGATGATAAAGGCCGGATGACGATGACGGTGGCACACCGTCGTGAACTCGTTTTGTGGTCCCTCACTAGACCTTCGAACGTCTCAGGCCTCGGTGCGCGGTCAAACGCCTCTCTATTTATAGCTCGACCAGCTACTGTCGATGTCGATGCTAGATGAATGAATTATTATCCAGATTAAATAAAAAACATACCTACGCTATATTAAGTACTATATTATTAATAATTTTGTTTACTCATTCATAAAGCCGTCATCGATTGTATCAAAGTCAAAGTGTGAAACGCGGTCACGTATTTATCTCAACTGAACACACCCACATGCCTTTATCAATAGATTCATCATAACTTTGTGTTTTTGGCCAATTTGTACGTTCTGATCTGATTTAATTGGTGGCTGCACCAATCTAGATGAAATTTGGCATGAAGATAGTTTGGACATTGAGGAATAATATACTTAGGCTAGTTTTTATTCGGGAAAATTGCATAGTTCCTGCGGGATAGCGATAACCGAAATCTACGCAGACAAAGTCTCGGGCAACAGCTAGTATCATATAAAAAGGTGTTCAATACTGAGGAAGTATCCTATCGTATGTTACGCCATCTTAATAAAAATGACGCTTATTAACGCATAAGAATGGATTAACCTATTCATCACAAAGTGAACTCATTACTTGTTTTTTACGCACACCAGGAAACAAATGGATTACCGTGTCTGGTTACTACTCACGCTTGAAAAACTTTTAATTGTAAATAAAACCATACACCTAAAACAATTTATGACGCAAGATAAGCTACCATTTTTTTTTTCAATTTACCCCAATGATTGCAGAATGTTTAAAACATATACATGGTGTTGTACGAGTCGTATTCGTGGCCGTATTTTTGTATGCAGGCAGCAACGGTATCGCTACGCGCGCCGCGGCCTCACCTTATCGCTGTCGAAAGTTGAAGACCTTTCCGTGGAAGTAGGCCCGAGGCGCACCATCTCTATACATTTCATAGTCTGCATTTATGTTCGTTCTCACGCACTACACAATAGCGAGCTACTCTGCAATGCGTCGCGCGCGTCGCTATGATGCACCACAAAAACACGACCACATTTGTCACCGTTAATTTAAAATCCACGCGATTACAAGGTTTCGTAACTAAACACTGAACGACGGCTTCGTGTGCGTCGGCTTATAAACAATCGCTATAATTGACGGTCGGCCGGTTTAACGAGCGCTTAGTTATCACGGAAACAATCGCCAATGATGTGTGCAGCTGACGGTCAGCGGAATTAATGGCTTACGTCCAAATGTTATGAATAACATGCAGAGACTAAAGCGGCGGCGGCGGGCACGGCAGAGCCCCGCGGCCCCGTAGCCGGGGAACTGCTCGGGCGGCGCGGCGCGGCGAGAGCGCGCGGTGCGCTACCAAGACCAGCCCATGTGGGGAAAACAAATTCATTCTGCATGCTGCCCAATTATTATGTGCATGTTTTAGTCAATATTCCAGTTTATAATGATGCGGGAGTATCCAATACCTAGGTAGTTATTTAAATTATTTGCGTCTAAATTACATTTGAAATTTATCACTGAGCTTCTCGGTGAAGGTAAACATAGTGAGGAAACCTGCATACTCCTGCAAAGCAATTCAAAGGTATGTGTAGTTCCCAATCAGAGTTGGGCCGGCGTGAGAACTGTAGCCCAAGCCCTCTCGCTCTGAGACGAGGTCTAAATAGAAGATGAAGTTTTTTTTTAACGCACTTAAATCACATATAATGAGTTTGCGAATAAATAAGTAATTACTCGTAATTGGTCACTCAATTTCATTACAGTTTTTTTGCTGTTTTTAGTACCTATTCTAACTGTTACAACAATAAATCGTCAGGTGACAAGCAAAAGTCATTAACTACGTTCACTAATTAAAGTCGATAATCAACCTTATTACTCTTTGTACATGGTTGATTTTGCTTAAATAATTTCTTTGTAGGTACTTGGTGACTTTTGCCTGTCACCCTACGAAATATGTAAGGAAAAAAGTACTTTGAAATGTATATGATGAGATGACAAATTGAATTTTTCTTGAATTTATTTATAATAAATTATTAGACGTAGAGCGGGAGCGCGAGCGAGTCGTGGCGCTCGGCGCCGGCGGCGGTGACGACTAGACGCGCGCCACGTTCCGGTCCGGATTAACGGAACTACCGCGAGCGACGTGCGTGCGCCGTCGCCGTGCGCCCGGCCCAGCCGTCAGGGAAGGTTTGCGTCAACCATTGAAAGCGTTCACAAACACTAGGTGGTATGAGGTTATTGTATGAATATTCATTTAAAAACATGTACAAAGGTTAATAGGTACCTGAAAATAATATTTAATTATTGTGCGAAACAAATAACAACTCAAAACACAATTGGATGTCATCCGATTTTGCAACGTTTTAAGTACTAATCCCTTCGCTGATTTCTAAGTGAAAATACGGCAAGTACCAACTGCAAACCTTGGCATGAATCATGATAGGTATTTATCTGTTCGCCTCTTGATCTCTACCCTAACCTGCAGATTGTGCAATGTTCACAGGTATCACCCTAACATTAAACGACTTGACTATTATGTGCATACATATCCGGCTAAGAATAGGGGGAGAAAAAGTAGATATTTTAGTAAGGAGTACTTTTAACAGCGCTAGGTGTTAGATATCTAATTACTTCAGTCGGCAGCGTCAGTCTAGGAAAAGGACAGAAATATATCAGTTGCGTACATATATGCGAGTGCATCGGGTTGTAACTAAGCCCTAATATCCCAGTCTCAGGAATGTAATGAACGGAAAGCCTGTCAATTTATCTTAATGATGCCCCAGTTAAAGGTTAGGAGACAGTTAAAACGTACATACATAAATATGTATATTGAAGACAACAGAAAGGTTCCATTTCCTCTATTCAGTACGCATTGCTTTAACTGGTACAAGCAAGCAATGCTACAGCCAGTAATTTTTATATCAGATATTATCTCTGATTTTAGCTGGCGTTATTAAATAATATTAAAACATTGCACGCTTTATACGTACCTATCGATGCATTACAAAAACAATTCACATCAATTGATAATGGATCATATAGTGCTAGATAATTTCTTATAGATCCAATAAACGTTGTTTTTGAACGAACAATCATTAAAAGCATGGAGTTCACCACTCGCAGAGGCATAACATTTAGCATAGGAACAACACATTATTATTATTACTTATCTCTCTGAATTAAAAGAAATAAAAATAATCATCTAAAATAATGATAAATAAATGAAATAAAATAAAATGCGTTAGCTTTAGTTTCTGTTGTCCGATATAAGCGCATTTTATTTTATTTCATTTATTTATCATTATTTTAGAGGATTATTTTTCGTTTTTTTTAAGGCGGTTTTACTTTTTTGCTAAAAGATTTTTGTTTCACAATTTTACGTTGATTTAACATTTTCAGAATTATCCTCCAACTCCTAACCGTTAAGGAGTTGTACCTTCCATCATCAGCTCATCAACATAAGATGATGACTACCGGACGCAAATACTTGAATAGCCTAAGAAAATATATGAAACACATGATACATGCCTATAAAATTTGAGGGTTGCCCTCGATTTCCCTGAGATCCCATCATCAGATCATGACTTGGTGACAGTGGGACCACCTCAGGAGTATACCCTTTCGAATAATGATTTAACATTTTCAGAATTATCCTCCAACTACTAACCGCTAAGGAGTTGTACCTTCCATCATCAGCTCATCATCATGAGATGATGACTACCAGACGCAAATACTTGAATAACCTTAGAAAATATATGAAACACATAGTACGTGCCTGTAAAATTTGAGGGTTGCCCTCGATTTCCCTGGGATCCCATCATCAGATCATGACTTGGTGACCATGGGACCACCTCAGGAGTATACCCTTTCGAATAAAAAAAAAATTTAAATCGGTCTACAATTGACGGAGTAATCGATGAACATACATAAAAAAAAAATACATACAGTGGAACGTAGAACCTCCTCCTTTTTTTGAAGTCGGTTAAAAAAACCGGCCAAGTGCGAGTCGGACTCGCGCACGAGGGTTCCGTAGAAAGATTTTAACGCTTTTCCCCAGTGTTTTAAGAAGTCCAGTGTTAGCAGAGCCCTGATCCTAAGCAAAATGTACGCAGTGTGGGGTCAACGAAATTTGCGAAATCTAATCGGGTCTGCGAAATCTTTAAACACACATAAAAATTTAAGATTTTGAGAACTTTCTGAGTGGTTATAAGAGCTACCTTCATACCAAATTTCAAGTTTCTAGGACAACTGGAAGTACCCTTTATAGGTTTTCGGATTTCGGCAATTTATATGGTAATAGCCTTTTTAATGACTGTATCTTTTGATTGCGTTGACTTAGAAGGTTGATTTTTTCAAAGCTTCAAGGGACCGCAGGCTTGAGTATTTGATATTAATTTCAGTATGCTACCTCCGCGCGTTCCGGAGAAAAAGGGTCTTGACAGACAGACAGACGGACAACAAAGTGATCCTATAAGTGTTCCGTTTTTCCTTTTGAGGTACCGAACCCTAAAAATTAAATCCAAAGGACTTTAGATTTTTAGCCCATAATTATGACTGGAGACAATTTTAGGCCTAGCCTGATTCAAACGGAAAACGGAACCCTTATAGGATCACTTTGTTGTGTGTCTGTCTGTCAAGACCCTATTTTTCTCTGGAACGCGTTCAGGTAACAAGCCGAAATTAATATCAAATACTCAAGCATATTGTACCTAGCTTCAAGAGCTGTGAAAAATCAAACGTCTAAATCCATCCATCAAAAATAAGCCGCGGACAGACGCGGACATGACGAAACTATAAGGGTTCCGTTTTTGCGATTTTGGCAACGGAACCCCAAAAAGTAATAATTTTATGTTTTCGAGAGACTGGGCAACCCAATGAATTGTGGATACTGATATTATCAGAATGTTCAGAATTCCATTTCATTTGTAAGCCCTGAAGCGACGGTCTGAAGGCACCCTACACCCATGATGACATTCAGACAATAGTTTTATAAAGACAGAAATCTTGAGAGAATGTTTAAAAAAACAAAAAGTTTTAGTTAGCATAACCAACTGATGTAACGAACGCTGGGTCCCTTATTTCGTTATCCCATTTCCATCCATTAATCTAATATCACATTTCAAGCTCCATTGCTAAGATCGTCAAACACTCGTCAGTATTATTACTTCGGTTATTTTAGCATTAGAAAGAAGGTAGCAATGTTGACATGTCTTTTTATTGAAAAACGCTTTTTAAAATTAAGTAAATGTTACTTAAAAAACCATAACAATATAAATAATTAAATCTCATTTTATTTATTTGTTACTTGCTGTTACTTATTTTTAAAAATGGTGTTTCAATAAAAAGACACATCAAGATTGTTACTTCTTTCTAATGTTAAAATAATGTTTTGTTGTACAAAATCAACAACTTTATTATGCGTATGAAGGTGAAGGAGCAGTACAGGGTAAAACTTGTATTGGTTTGTATGTACTGTTTTGTAATATTGTTGTAAGATTTTTTGTTAACAAATAAAACTTTTTACTTTTTACTTACTTTTAAACGAAGTATAGATAGGTAATCCAAAGATTACAATTAGGATATTTCGACGTCATAGTATCTTATCTTTTTTGTAGGCTGAGCTTACCGTCTGACAGACACACCCAACTAGTAAATAACGTATGATGCTAGTGATACCTACTATACTCAATTAGGTACCTACTACAATATGTATTCTAAGTCCTATAAACAATACAAGAGCTCTATTTGAACAACACATAAAAAATAAAAGCTAGCAATGGGCGGCCTTATCGCTATATAGCGATCTCTACCAAGACAACCATAATGGAATAAAGGTTATAAGAACAGATTAAAGCAGGTGGTTTGTGTGCACAAATAGATAAACAAATGACACCCTAAAAGCATGAACTTTCTTTATTCCGTAACGGGTAAAAAAGAGCAGCATGAGGGAGAAAAAGTGCATATACGAATGCCTACTATAGATAAATTAAGTTGTTCGTGGTCGTAAATCTGGCAACATAGATAATCTTTCATAAAAAATAACGTTACCCAATATTGACATGTAAAAAGGCTAAATTAATGACATGACATCAAAGATGGAATTTGGAGACGGACGAAAAGTACGAAAACTGATTTTTGCTTAATAAATCCACAAATTGACATGACTAAGCTGTATTGATTCAGTAGTACTGCTCCTTAGACAAAACCTTAATTAAATTTTTATTTTTACCCATAATTTAGTATTATAAAATAATTGTAGTACACAATAGCAGGCCACAGAGCAGTAAGTATTACCTTTTTCTCGCACCAGTGGCTCCCGACACTGCGGCACCAGAATGCACTTGGGCTTGCGTTTGAATCCGCCTCGTGCATAAACGATACTTGCTATGTCGGCGCAATGAGTTCGCGACAGCCTCTCAATTAGCAACGATTAACATCTCGACTGGACGGAATAATAACAATGATAAACCCGTTAAACTTCAATTGAAACGTTACAATGGATATTAACGCGAGATGCAAATTGGTATCATCATCATTCATCACTTAAGGAGGCTGAGAGAAGTCGTACGGATATAGCAGACTCGTCTTGTTGCTGTTGCTCCTTTCCAATCAGCTATACCAGTTCTAAAGAGGCTACCCCAGTCTAAAGCTTGTCATTCTAGCCATCCTGACTGGATCATCTGTCGCATGTAGTTAGCTAAGTAGGCGGTAGCCGCTACTGGTATGTAGGTAATGTAGATAATTGTTTGTTCGTGTGTCTGTTTGTCTATTTCGCAAGACCCTTTTTTGCACTAAACTGACTTTTTAAATTTGACTGTACCTATCTAGCGTACCTAACCTACTATCTTTCTATTTTCTTATTATTGAGTAAGCTACACGATGCATAAAAACTAACTTCAGGTACCTGTTACTAAGCAACAAAATAACTTGTGATCTCGGGAAAACAAACGATACAGCGGAATAAACCCACTAACATGGACAAGGTTACTCAATATTAGTTGTATACAAATTTAAAAATAGTTGTATCAAACAGAACCAGTTCACCCTAACCTCAGTGCAAGTTTCCAATGTATAATTACGGCGCCGAGGCTCCAACATGCCCATGCGACGGAAATGTCGCTTCAAAACTCGTATTAAAATACCTACGTGCGTGCGTGTCAAATTAAGCTGTCCGCTACTGCTTTGCTGCCGCACACAAAGGAATTTGATGGTTAATTATTAATTATATCGAGACAGGCGTGGCAAATGAAAAACATATATTTGTGGCTGATTTTTTTTTCTCTTTGATTTTTAATAAACTTTTTGCTCACATTTTGTGCTTATTGACCGAGCGAGAAAATGAGCGAAGCGTCTCCGTTTCAGCTTGGGCAAAAATAGTCGCATTTCTCAACCGACACTCGTGAAATTTTGTGAGGAGGTTCGGGTCAACTAATTACTATACCTACATATAGTTTTTATTTCGTATCGTGTTTATTCGTTTTTATTAAAAAAAACGAGCTGACAGAGCCACAAGTTTAAATGACTTACACCATTGACTATCAGTTAGGTATAGAAAATAATGAAAACATACAAGAAACAATAATAATAACGTCCAAGAACATTTTGGAAACTTTCTGGAAACTAACTAAAATTTTTATTAGGGTTCCGCACCTCAAAAGGAAAAACGGAACCTTTATAGGATCACTTTGTTGTCCGTCTGTCTGTCTGTCTGTCAAGACCCTTTTTTTGTTAAGAAGAACCCAAGAAATTAATATCAAGCCTGTAGTCCCTTGAAGCTGTGAAAAAATCAAACTTCTAAGTCAAACGCAATCAAAAGATACAGTCAATAAAAATGTTGTTTCCATACGAAGTGCCGTACAGTGAAAAACCTAAAGGGTACTACCGGTTGTCCTAGAAACTTGAAATTTGGTATGAAGGTAGCTCTTATAGCACAACCACTCAGAAAATTCTCAAAGTCCTAGTTTTTTATGTCTATCTGAATACGTCACGGACCAATATAAAATGACCCCACACTGCGTACATTTTACTTAGCAGCAGGGTGTCGCGAATATTCGCAATTGACAGCTACTGGTTAATGAGTATATTATTTCTGAACGTAACTTTAGGAACTCGCAACCCGGTGTGTGTTTAAAATCCCTAAATAAGTGATTATCGTAATGTAGAGATATAGACGAAAAGAATATTATATTTGACTGGAGGTTTGGGTCGATCTATGGGGATGGAGGAGGATCACTAGGGGGCCTTCGGGCCCCGTCCTCTATGTCTCGCTGATGGCAACAGGTGTCCCCGTCTAATGAGAGGATCCTACCACCTAGTGGCTCTCGGGGATACTTGTGGTGTCAGACAAGGCACACAGAGGTTATAACGTTAACTGTAGTATGCGTTGGAGCAATTATAAATCTTTATATCACTATATTATCATAACGAGTCTTTGTGGCATGTGAGAATTGTATTACATCGAACCGAGGCTATCCGACATTATGACAAATATATAGGTCGCGCGGCGATCGCTTGTCAAAAGTGGAAGGGGGATGCGCAGAAGTCAATTCTTAGGTCTATTTGATTGCGCAGAGGGGTGAGGGAGGGTGCGCGCTGGTGCCGACACGTTATTGGTAGATCAAGTCGTTCTTCCCCTCCCTCGCTTCGTTCACGCGTCACGTGTCTCTTGAGTACTGTTGCGCACGGATTGTTTTACTGTATTAGTAGTAAGTACGTGATGATGTCGCAGTTAGTGAAAAAAATGCCCAAATATAAAGTTTGAACATGGCAAGCCAGAAAAATGGTTTACGACGTGAATTGTTATGTTAAAAAGGAAACTAATTAAATCATGGGTAATTAAAAGCACGTAAAAATACTACCAAGATTCTGAATAAACATACTAGCAAAATAAGTCACAAGCAAAAACGAGTGTTATATGTTAGGTGACTAAAGGTACAAAAAAATGCGAAATAAGAAAAACATATTTCAAAGAAATACACTCAGAACTTAACAATTTTGTGCGCAATTGTACAGATGCGCCAAATTGCCCCCACCAGTTTCGCCGAGCGATCTTAATCCATCGCGCGGCCTATACATGTAGGATACTAAACGTAGCCACACAGGGCTCTTCTGACACTTTACAACTTAAAACACTGGGGAAAAGCGGGGAAATCTTTGTATGAAACCCTCGGTGCGCAAGTCCGACTAGCACTTGGCCGGTTTTTTCATATACATATTAATTATATATGACACGTTACCTAAATATCTAAGAACTGATGAAAATTCTAAGGAAAGTTTTCATTCTAGCCACGCACATTTGTTCAATCTGTAAAACTTGCAACTAGCTCGATGGAGAGCACTCAAGAACTTAAAATAAATTACTTAAATCTTTATTTGTGTGAACAGGATGGCTCAAGACGACTTCATCCACAGTCCCATTTCGTCACCTTCTTAAATCGTCCTCATTGTCATATGGTCTACTGTTCTGATTCGCCGAAATTCCTATATCGTCACTTTCCTATCTTGTCCGCTTTCCTACGTGGGCCATTTATATTTCGACCACAGTGTCAACTCGTCAACAGTCTTATTACGACTACAGTGCTAACTCGTCAACATTCCTATTTAGACCACAATGCCAACTCGTCAACATTTGTATCGTTCATTATTATCCAGACTTGTTTATTTTCTATTATGATACCCGTAGATAAATGTGGACGAGTTGGCACTGTGTGACCAAGTAGTACTGTGGTCGATAAATGAAAATTGACAAGTTGGCACTGTGGTCGAAATAGGAATGTAGACAAAATGGGATGTTGACAATATCCTTACGCGACGCGTTAAGGACGCGTTAGGAATGTGACTATTTCGGTTGACGGCATGGCACTGTGGACGATTTAAGAAGGTGGCGAAATGGAATTGTGGACGAAGTCATCCTGAGCTAAACAAGCTTTCACTACAAGTTTTCTGAAAAGTTCATAAAGATAATTAATAACAGTATTTTGTACATGGAAGGTACACTATTTAAATGTAAGTACCTATAGGTATCTATTGTTTGTAGTGAATGTGATGAATATGTTATTCAGTCGCGGGTACGAACACAATAAGGCGCAGAAGGCCAGTCCATATATGAGTAGGTAGGATTGCGTAGGATATTACGCAAACGAATCTTCTTTAGGCGAAAATATTTATTTTATTCCTATCCCCATAAGGCAACACAGTTTTAGTAGGTTAGGTGTTCGTTCGGTTTCGGTTTGATTGAATAATGGATACAAATGAAAAAAATAATTTTAAGTAAGTTAAGAGACTTCCCTGAGAGGATGACCTCGAACGTTTTGCGCCTTCCTCACCCCACCTCACTTCTACTACACGACTTCGTTTTAGTGACGACATCTATTAAATATCGGTCTAACTTCATTTTACACAGTGTTATCACAAATAACAATAACATTTCCAAAAAAAAAGTTCGTTCAGAATGCGCACCGAATACGTAAATTAATTACTTAAAAACTTTAAAATATTATAAATAAAGGCCTCGTGCCGGGCAGTGGGACGTAAATAGGCCGATGATGATGATGGTGATGATGATGATGATTATAATAATGTTAAACGTAGAAGGCCTAGCCTATTAAATTCTCTATACATTGGTGTATGTCACAAGTAAATCATGCTTAGGATATAGTGACAGAATATTAATTGCGACTTGACTCACTTGTGATGCAGACATCATAAGTATTAAATACGAAAAAAAAATGAAACGTAGAAAAACAAGTTAAGATGTTATAGATACTTAATGTATTTACATATTTAGATTTTATGGTTTAAATAATTTACAGAATGGCTCTAAAAAGCAGCCATTTAAGCGTCTGGCTCAGGGAGCCCCCTTAACAAAAAATCTTTCTTCTTTCTAACGTCAAGCTAGTTTATATTTATAACTTCTCTAAACTTTGGGTTGTTTGAAACTTTTATGACTTTCATCCATCTGAAATATTAAATAAATTGCGAGTGGTGACGAATTAGCAATATATACATACTAGTTGGCTGAGCAAACAAAGTGAGCGAAGCGACTCCGTTTCAGCTTGGATTCAATTCTTTCGTATACTGTCCGTGCAACTTTTTTCCGGCTGTTCTCCTCTACAGGTCGCATTTCTCAAACGATTCTCGTGAAATAATGTGAGCAGGTACACTAATTATTATAATATTGAATTTTGACGATTCGTTTTAAAGAAAAAAACTTATATAAAAAAAACAATTATTCGAAAATGAGGTCGTGAGGTCTACAGCTCACAGAGCTACTAGTATTAAGCTGACTGTACAACGTGCGCTATCCAATAAAAAAACTAAGTACTTTAAAAACGAACGACGTTCACGAAAATATTCCGAAATTTCGGGACAACCTATTAACTTGATTATCTCTTCCTCTTCTTCTTCTGTGAGATAGACAGATGAAATATCCACATCATGGTATTTACCGCAAAAATTTAAATGATTTAACCAGCACGTTTCATCATTATTTTTGTGAACTCTAAATATAAATAAGTATACGAACTAAGATTTCAAAAAGATCTACACTAAAATAGTTGACAAACAGTGCTGTTTAACCTTTTCAATTCTTTCTTCCGCGTAGATATTGCTACTGACTGCAAAGAACCGATTTATTTTTTATTACACACTTTACACTTTTTATTTATACAATAAATTTAGTTACAAGTAGGTACAATTTGTGACCATTTAGAATATGATTCGGGTTTTAGAAACACTTCGGCTACGATACGATACAATACGAATCCATCCTAACCCTAACCCGAGCCCTATTCCTAGTGCTCAGCTCACGGACTGCAGTGTCAAAGTTAATCTTTAAATACCTAATAATCACTTGGACATATACCAGTCCAGAATTCTTAAAACCTATTTGGTTGCAAATGGAATGGAAAAGTAGAACAACATGAGAACAACTCAAAGTACGTGTTTGCTTTTGGCACGGAGAACTGTTAGTAGTCGAAATAATACTTCCATCAAAGCATCATAAACAACGAATTAAATCGTATACCTACCTACGTCTAAAATGGTATGCGGCGTCTTAAAAACTATACGTGAGTTTTGAGTTTGGGGCGAAACACTAGTTTTAAAGAACCATGTAGTTAGGTACAATAATGTCCGATTCATCGACGATTTACAACAACGGATACTAGTGACACTACACTAAAACCAACGAAAATATTCATAATTTAAATTAGACTGCTAGATTTCCTGTGCAGATATGAATAATAGTTAGATTTGAAAGCAAATCATATTTTAGTTTTAAGATTCTAAATAGATAACACTGGGAGAACATTCACACTAACATTAAGCTTGCTACTTGAAACAGTCACACGATTTTCTTTAGCTTCGTCTGACGACTTTAGATCTAGGGAACTGAGTGCATTTTATACTAAATCATTCACTATGATAGGGTGCGTTACACTTACGCTACACGTGCGGGCGGATTGTGACTCGGATAGTGCCATTTACAAATAGCTATTTTACCGCTCCACGCCATTAACGCAACACAGTCAGAACAGTCTCCTTCAGATTTACTCGTAATTAACGAAGTATCAAAAACATTTGTAAACGGTGTTGTGAACGTTCCACGGGTCGTGTGCACATATTTTTGAGTCTTGCACTTACGTTGACAATTCTGACATATCCGATGGTGACTGTTCGTAAGATAAGCAGAAAGAATGTAACATATAGCCGGACCAATATTTTGTGAGGTCTGTCATGAGGGCGCTGTTTATGGGGTTTATATACTTAGTAACTGAAAATTACATGCACTATGACCTGGACACCGATTCTAGTAGCCATAGAGATCTATTTTGATTTCAATATTCTAAGAATTATATTCGCATTTACCATAGATATTGATGACTATGAGAATATGTGCTTGTCGCTAGTTCTCACTTTCATTTTGTCGTCATTTACGCATATACTTTAGAATCTTGTATACAGACGTATTCACTTCACGAAAACACTTCAATACGTTACTAATAATGTTTCACAGGAGACTAGGTAATTTTAGGTAGACTATTTAACAGCCTCGCCTTTTAATAATGCATGATTTACTTAATTGTAATCAAAACACCGCACTGACATGACATTGGCAGCCACCAAATTTTACCAGTCTTATAAATTAGTTCCAATGAAACTCCGCAACATGGCCGCACCTCAAAATAAATGGTCAGGCTTTAATAGGTGTTACTTTTCTGGGCAATGGCAGAATGCTCAATAGGCCCTTGACAGAGAGAACGGCAGTGGGGCGTTTGGCGGCGTGAGGCAGGCACTCCGGGTCGCAGCCGCGCGCGGGTACCTCGGGCTGCGGCTCCTCGCCGAGCGAGTCGCCCAGCGCCTCCGCCTGGCTCTTCATTATCGAATATATTTTCACGTACGGCGCCTTCAGCAGCTACGCGCAACCCCACATATATCACAATTAATAAACAGTCATCGCCATAAGCCGACGCTATTTTACACACGCAGAATTATATTGGAAAATAATCTTAATAAGGAGTTTCATTTAAAACTGCAAGCGTGTTTGAATATTGTCGGATTATCGAGAACCTAAACGATGTGTTATATGGCCGTGTGTGCCTATGTTATGTTGTTCTCAGTCTTTAGTTGTGCTTTAGTAAGCAGCTCCCACTCCTGATCCTTAAACGTTTAATATAACCATCAAGATAGTGAGCCGTTAATTATTTTACTGCTTTTTAAATTTTCGTTTTATCGACGAGGTGAGACAGCGTGTTTTTCAAAATTAGTATATTTGCACCCGTTAATTGATACTCGTCACTCAGCAGTATAATGGAAACTAAAGGTCCGCGCACCGCGATAATATGTAGCTCTTTGTCGATAAGGGTGGTAGGCAGGAATAATGGGCTTGTTTACATCGCTGGCGCGCTCGCGTGCTAAATATCCAAGTGACGCGATTCGTGCACAATTCACTGGTACAATACAAAAAATCAAACAAATATACTCATAATGAAATTGTAAAAATTAGTTGCATTTAATTTATAAATAATCAATCATGTTCAATGTGTACTGATGTGGAATGTGGGAGATAGATGCAATGTCGAAGACAAAAAGTGTATTATGATGCATTGTTAGTCACAGATCGAAGGTGTTTGTAAAATAATTTAGAATATGTATTAAGTTAAGGAAAACTGTAAAGTGAAAGGTTAAGAGCGAGAAGGACTCACCTCCCAGGACTCGCGCGTGAGGTCGGACACGTCGCCGGAGCTGCCGCTGCGCTCGCCCTGCGGACACGCACATCGTTACCGCACCGCGCTAATTACTGCCGCCGCGCTACCGCTGTGAGTAACAATACGCGAGGTGCGCAAGTCAACATGTCATCTCGCCACTTATCTTGATGACTGATTAAGGTATCTCTGCGGTAGTGGCCTTTGTGTTAAATCTAACAGCTCAGCGTACTTAGAGCGTATAGAGTCACTAATTTATTACATTACAACAACTTTCTATTTATTGCCGCTATTTTTAACAGGTGAATATAATGGTCTTTTTTCTGATTAAATGTTTTACATAAGGTAAAACGAGGTAGAATATTTTGTCTCTTAAATAGTGAAGTAGGAAATAAGCCTCGGCATAAGAATAAATAATAAAATAGTAGAATGGAAACTCCCGCTCCGGACGGGCTCAAGGTCACGATATTAGAGTATTCGTTAAACAAACTACTCAGTCAGGCTGTCACGGCCGGCGTCGCCGCACGCGCGTTGGGTTGTTTACAATTTGGTTGTAATAATTTTTCGTGAGCCTGTAGGTATTTTATTTCATATTTGTAGGTAAGTAATACTTACTTAAATCACCTTAAATGGCTTCACTTGGTATGGCAATTATAATAATTCCGCTCTACTATATTATTATTTATTCTTATGGCGTCGATACGGCGTAGTGGCCTCGCGTAACGAATTTACTAACACCGCGCCTTATGCGGCTTGCAAAATTAATGAGTGGGTGCATAGTATACACAGATGGCACCTGCAATACAACCCTCTCGGATTGTTTCTATGCAAACGTAAACATTATTAAGGCCTTTGAATTATAACGCAAATATTATACCGGCTGGAGCTTATTAAAGTTAGAACGTTGACCAGACTAGTTTAGTACTTGGTTGAAATGCACTGCACTTTTTATTTTATAGCGCTAAATAATTATTTTTTGCATTTGTACAATTTGAAAAATAACAAGATAGTAAAGAAAAGGCGGCAGTGGATGACTACTATTCATGAAACAGCAGACCAACTCGCCCACAAACAAAGCAATACATCCGCTATACGCACGACGCCTGAGGGCCGATTGTAGGTAGTGTAGCCACGCAAGCGAAGTTCATCGCGATAAAACGCTTTCATGTGGCAAGTTTACCGACAGTGGAGCGAAGTGTCTGCGGCGGTGTATGCGGCCGTAGCATAACCGATGACGCGTGAGGGGTTGCTTCGCCAAGAGCGGCGTGGGCCTAACCTTGTGCGGTTTGTGGTCGTCGTCGTCCCACTCGGTGTCGCTGTCGATGAGCTCGAAGCCGCGCGCGACGTCGCCCAGCGGACCGTACCGATCCGGCACCCAGTGCGTCAGGAACTTGAAAAGGTCGTCCACCCTACACACGCAATCACAACAATGTATTTACATTATGAATAACAGGGTCGTGTTTTATAAAGCTACAAGTTACAATTTATAAGCGGAAGTCTCATTCTATCACCTTTTGTTAGAAAGAGACCTCCGCTTGTAAATTACAACTTGTAGCTTTATAAAACACGGGCCAGGTGAGTTCGGTTTTTTTATTTTACTTTTTGTTAAATTTTTCTTTTTTTTCGGGTTCCGTACAAAATGGTAAAAGGTTGCACAGAGTAAAATCTGAAATTATTCTACATAATATTATGTAAATATTACAGGAACAATAACACGATGTGCATCTGTCTGTATATCCTACATTGCACTGACTGTGCCTAAAGTAGCACATATTTTATTAATGGTGCGCGAGTCAGACTCGTTCTTGACGGAATTTTTGTGTTATCGTAGTGAGAAAAACACACCTACTAACTTAGAGGAACTTAGAGAATTTATTATTATTCGTGAGCTCCGAGGAATTGGGGCTAGGTTTAATTAAATTTTTAACAAACACATACTTATAGGATAATTTCGTAATTATTTATATGAGCTAGCGTTGTTACTATATAAATGAGCGAGATAAATTATTCTATAAGGATGTTATGTTTTTGATAAAATAAATCAAACTCAGCCCCCGAGACTGTACATTGCAAGTTAAATAGAATCTTACACATATAAAAATTGTTGTCGTATCCAGTCAGTTCGACCACTGCAAGTTATGGATGGCAATCGGCTAACTTGCAAGATTCCACTTACTAACGTAATTTTAAATTACTAAAAAAAATAAAAAAAAAATATTAGGTACTACTGACACACACTGTAAAGAATTCGTAAATGGCTCCTTTTCTTTTCACCCACTTTCAGCGATAATTAGCGTAATGCATTTAAGCTGATACTGATAATGCAGTAGAAAGCAAGTACTGAAAACCAAAAGCTCGATTTAAATAACCAGCGTGTCAGACAAACGGACCGAGTTGCGATTTGCGTGAGTAATGCCCGTTTTCACCAACGACTCCTAAAATTTAAGGGATCCCTTAGCTCTTTTAGGGGACACCTAAGATCAATTTCCGTTTCACCAACGCTTAAGTAACACCTAACTGCTTAGGGGGTCCCGTAAGTTTAGGGGGTCGAATATTGACCCCCTAGCGCTAAGTGACAGTTCGCGCAGTCGCAGATGCGTTTTAATTTTTATAGGTTATCGTGCATTTGTTATTTATTATGGAATAAAACTTGATTGATAATATTTATATAAAATGGAAGCTGTTGAATAAATGGATTTAATATTCACATCAAAGTTATTTAGATCAGACTGAAGATCAGATGATTTATCAAAGTATGATAGGTACTAAAGATTTTTCATAAGATATACCTACTAGTAGAATGTCGAAAGAAAACGTGCTTTTCATACTTGAAAAAATTTAACATTAGAGGTATTTGGAATATAAGAATAACCCAAAACAGAAGAAGAATAGTTCTGTATAAAGGAAGGCCGCATCGCAGTTGGACGAATGCCTAATACTAATTATCCATCATCAGTCTATTCTTGACCCTCAGAATACAAAACAAACCAGAAGCCGCGTTCAATCATAACGCCGCGCACTGTGTCAATTTATTATTGATTTCGCTATCCGTTTACACTTAAAATAATAATCCTATTCTGTTTTTTTATAAACCCAACGGCATTTCTGCATGTAGGAACCACATGAGAAGCGATTAATTAACATGCGCGCTAGCGGGTTCTGGTCTGTTCTGTATTCAAAGAAATCGAATAACACAATACTTTGAAAATATGTACAGTTCACGAATAAATTATGAGATAACTAATCATTCCAGTTTCAGTCAGTGAATGCTCGCTAATAAACTACAATCATCGCACCGAAAGTTCGAAAAAAATTTGATAGTTATAAACTGTTCTGATTTTTCTGGATGGCAAAGATAATGCCTTACAGCCTAGTCAACATTTAAAAATAAGAAATAAGACGTCAATTTAGTATTAATTATATATCTGTATAGTTTTTCTATGTTTTAATAACGTTGGTTTATTTTTTTACAGACGATTTTTGAAGTTATTTCTCTTAAAAAAAAATATCGATACAAAATCCGGTTTTAGAAATCACTATAGCTAAAACAAACCGTCACTTAGTTAAGTAACCCCTATTAAGGCGTTACCTAAAATGGTGAAAACGAAATTAGGTTAGGGAGAGATATAAGGGGCCACTTAGGATAGGGGTCTAGGTGATGACTTAAGTGTCGTTGGTGAAAACGGGCATAAGACGTCGTTACTTACCTGTTTCTGGGCACGCCGAACCAGTACTCGGGCTTCATGCGCTTGCGGCCGTAGGACATGAGCGGAGTGGTGCGCGGCAGCGGGCGGCCGGCCGGCTTGCCCATGCGCAGGCGCAGGTACAGCGGCGGGTCGTCGCTGGGCCGCGCCGGCCGTGGGATCAACTCTGCAGGGCGCATTGTGTCTTACGTATGGTATTTACACATCAAAACATCGTGCTCTAGTCATCGTCCAGTTGTGATATGAGAGGCGCTAATCAGAGCAAACGGACGCTTTTTATTAAACCCAATTAGCCCCTAAAGCCTCACGGCGAGAAGAACAGAGAACCCCTGAGAAGTGAAATTGTGATGAGTTTATGTCATTTAGCTTTAGGTGTTCCTCCGATCGGCGCGGTTTTTGTGTAAGCGATTCGAAGGGTGGCGAGAACATAACTAAGAACACACAGTAAGCAAGGAAAGTTTACTGAGTCTGCGAAGCATCTCGCCATGAGTCTGTATGTCTGCATCATTTTAAAATGAGGCCATGCCCGTAGGAAGACAAAGACAAAGTAGGCATATTAATCAACTTAGCATCTGCCAGTTTTAAATAAATCTTTTTTATCTGTTTTTGACGAAGGAAATACTAACATGATAGAAAAACCAATAATTTTCGATATAATGATAATGAGCATTTAAATAAGAGGTAGGTACGGCGGCTAAAGGTACTGTTACTCACTATCGAATGATGCAAAGAGATCCGGCATGTCGTCGACAGAGACCATACTGCGGTAGTCGAGCCGCGGTGGCGCCGGCCCGCTCGCCGACTTGGTGTGCGTGCGCCCGAACCCGCCCAGCGAACTGCGCCTGCGTGCACATTCAACACTAATCTCTACCGCCATATGTGTTTAGACCACACCCAATAATTACACTCCGCTAGCAAGTAAAAATGTTAACAATGTATCGACCGCCCGTCTCGTATACTCTTATTCTTCTGAGGTCATCCATTAGTGGAAGAAGCCCACTTGTTCATAAAGGTTTTTTTTTCTTCTATAGTTACGTACTTCTTTTGTTACTCGTAGTTAACTATAGAAAAAAAACCTGTGTATTACACATGAATAGTTTCATTTTAATTTTCAAAATTTGTACCTTATAAATTAATTCCATAAAGCCGGCACGAATGAATTTAACAAAACTAACGTCACTTAAACGTTTAATGTTTTTATAGAAATGAATTAAGCCTGTCATGTCGTCTCTGTGTGAAATTTATTCAATAGCTGACACTCATAGTTTCATTCATTAATTCGATCCTTTCGTGCCAGCTCTAATAAATTCATCTATAATATTCAGAATAATAATAGGAATTGTTCGTTGAGTATTCTGTCAAATTAAAATTAAATTTCCTTGTTAGAAATCCATCTAGGGGAGTTGGAATGAATTTGTTGGGCAATATTATAGCATTCATTAATTGCCCCGAGGAAAAATTACATATCAAATTAAGTATAACTAAAGAAAAGTATTTTTCTCTTCCTCCATCCTTAGTTGTTGCTTCAAGTATCTATCTACTCGTACCCTTTATCCGCATCGAATACATGAGAATTATAAAATAAAATATCACGGGACAATTTAACACCAATTGACCTAGTCCCAAACTAGGCAAAGCCTGTACTATGGGTACTAGACAACGGATAAACATACTTATATAGATAAATACATACTTATATACATATTAAACATCCAAGACCCGAGAACAAACATTCATATTCATCATACAAACATCTGCCCCGACCGGGATTTGAACCCGGGACCTCAAGCTTCATAGTGAATTGAAATTGAATTGAATTGAATCAACGAACAATACTAAACCAAAGGAAACACATTCTTGGGCCCACGGACTATGGACAACACATCTCTAAGTGGCCCGTTGTTGCCAGACGACGCGCGCGTCGTTGTTCGCAGCTGAGGATGTATAAGCTAAACATGCCTTATTGTATTCCATAGCACAACAAACACAGACAGAGAAAGAAGGTGCCATTACAATTGAAGTGCTCATGATGTAATGATAATGCCGTATGAAAATGACAAGTCCAATAAACACACGACGATCAAAATTAAAAAAAAATACAACTTCCCTTATGATAATTTAATGATTTAACTAAAGTGCTCCATGAACATTAATTTATTCAAATATTATACTATACAGGGATAACATCAACATGGTGATTCTATTATCTTCCTAACAAAAATACAACATGCCATTCCGCACAAAGAAACCTCATTCTGGTTAACTAAGCAAAAAACAGATTTCAAAATAACAAAAAACATATATTTATAAGTTATCGCAATAGAAAACCAGCTAACACAAGACAATAGAAGTACAGAGACAGTTGGTGAAATTGCTTTCTAACAGAGAAAAGTGAAAACATTAAAAAAGGACCACATTGACAGAAGCGACATTATAGTGATTGGAGTTGGAATGCTCCGGCTCGTCGGCCGGCAGCCGCGACTCGCGGAACACGTCGACCCAATCAGGCGGTGCCGCGGTAAGGTAACGGACTGTCGAATATCACTCTGGGTCCCGTAGCCCGTGGCGTACTCTTGTTGTATTTGTTGTTTTTAAGGGAGTTTTGCATTCAAAATACTATCTCACCGGTAAAATATAAGTTCTCCATAAATAAACATTATGTAGTGTAGCGTCAAAACACGTTCCACGGCAGAGCGTTACAATTCTGTTTAAATGTCGTTTTCCTTATGTAGCTGTGCCTTAATACCTCTTTTGTGGGCCGCCTGGTTATTAAATAAGTACGCATGCAAGATTCAAAAATCGATTTATTTGTCAGATGATGTCAGAAAAAAAGAGCATTGTTGATTTGATAACATGGTGGTTGGAAGGGCATTTCAAGGCTTTTTTTAAGAATTTTATTGCAGTGTTGATTGAGATAATTATGTACCACTGAAGGCTTCTCGATGTCCCACAACCCCAGTTTGTTGGATTCATGTCCATAGCCCTATTTCAGGGGTAAGTTTTTCTCGTACGTGGGTTTTGTTTGGTTCTGACGTGTTTTCAGAGTGTTGATATTTTAGTGTAGAAAAATAATAATTTACAGTTCACCCGAAGGGTGCTAGTAAAAGGAATTTCCTGTTTGGCCGCAGCCACAGACCTAAGTAGCCGCTTTAGCCGGCAGCATAATTAATAAACGCTCTGGAATAGTCTCCGAACGTCACCGAAAAGCTGCAGCTTGAAAGGCGATAAGCCTTTATAAAGTCATTAAGCCTTTTTATTTTCGCTAGTGATACCCTTTATTTTTTGACCTATTTTTGGAGTCAAGCGGTTCTTTTCTCTGTGTTTGGACTTTTTTGCGCTCATTGTGTCGTCGCGGATAGCTGTATTTATTTTTGAATTGTGAACTATTATAACCGTCACGATTACGGGATTATTAATGATTATCATATTATGAATTTTAAGTGCTTAGTTTATTATTATTATAAGCCTGGTGTCGTGTCCCACTGCTGGGCAAAGGCCTACCCCCATGTTCTCCACGCGTCCCGATCTTTAACGATTTCAAGCCAATCGATAAGAAAGACATCCAGATCATCCTGGCACCGTCGTCTAGGCCTGCCTCACCGCCGCCATCCATCCTGTGGCACCCACTCTGTGGCAACTCTCGCCCACCTGTGTGGATGCATTGGGCTGACGTGGCCTGCCCAGTCCCATTTCAGCCTGGCAGTCTTGGCACGCATATCGGCAATGCGTGTTTTGGAACGCAATACAGTGTTTCGGATCCGGTCGATGCTTTTCACTCCTAACATGCTGCGTTCCATTGCTCTTTGGCAAACCTTCAGTTTGGTCTTCTGTAACTCAGCAAAGGACCATGTTTGAGCATCGTAAGTTAGGACAGGAAGGATGCACACATCGACAAATCTCCATGAGACCTTTTATAGACCAATAGCTCTTCCAGGCATTTTGGATCCGTCTTTCGACTTCCTTATCCTGCCTGTGGCTGAAAGAGACTAATTGGCCTAGATAGGGATGCTCGTCGACGTAGTGTAAATACTGCCCGTCTACCTCTACCTTACGTTTCGTGATGTTGGTCATTACTTGAGTTTTGGACTGATTCATTTTCAGACCAACTTGAAGGCTTGCAGAGCTAAGGTCTTGAAGCATTGCCTGTAGTTCCGATGCGAATGAGGAGAAGAGGACAATGTCGTCGGTGAACCTGAGATTTGTTAGTCTCCCCTCGCCGATAACAATACCCCTGCACTCCCACAAGGCCTCCAGGCTTCCGAACACTTGCCGTAGTGTGCTCGTGAAGAGTTTTGGGGATAGCGGATCTCTCTGTTTGACGCCTTTAGGCTTTTTCTATTTTGAACGATTGTCCGAATGATGATTGTAGTTTGATGTCTGCTGTATATCAAAAGCCTTCGAATAGTCGACGAAAGCTAGATACAGAGGCTGGTTATATTCATGGCACTTCTTTATGACTTGATTTAATGTATGGAGGTGATCGGTGGTGGAAAACCCAGGGCGGAAACCGGCTTGCTCTGGGGGTTGATGTTTATCCAACTGACCTGCAATGTGGAACTGTAAAACTTTTAAAAATGTTTGTATAAATGAGAAACCAAGCTGTGCTTAAGTGCTTAGCTTAGATTAATATATTAGTTAATCTGTGATTTCTCCTGCGCAGGATAAACAGGGTATAGATGTACAAGTTGCCAGTTCATAATTGTGTTATCAGTTTAATTGGTAACTATGCCTAGACAATATTGTTTGCTTTATTAACATTTTCTGAGCAGCAATATATATACTTCCCAACCAGCACAATTACCTGCATTAGGGCTTTGGAGCGTATCCGATTATCACTTAAGGTATTCGACGTAAGTGCTAGATAGTCTACTGCAGTCCTAATGTAGCCGCTTTGACGCTAAATAGGCACAAATTTATGTAGCCTTAAGTTCCATTTCACCTGTACAACAGTTGCATTAAGGTGCTTCAAGAGCTATAACAAATTACTAACGCTATACTAAGGCTCTTGTGGCGCTTCTTGGAATGAGACGAATTGATATTACATTCATTCGTTCATTCAAACTTCAAACGTGAATGTGACAGTTCTTTGCTGACATTATAATATGTATGATTTTGGTAAAGTGTTTGGTCGGCGGCCATTATTAAAATGAAATAAAAAGTTATTAGGTATAAGTTTATGTTCTGTATTAGCAAGTTATACAGTGTGGCGTAAAACGCAATCCAGTTTATTGTTAATATATGTGATAATATCCACGTAAACTTGCCGCGCTTTCAGGATTTTATTAAAATGCTGATATTTATTTAATATCTTTTATTGGATTTACAAAAAAAAGGTTTTATTAAATATTTTAATGCATCGACAACATACTCTGTGCAAGTGGCCGCTTTTTTAACGGCAAAATTAGTGTACGTTTAACAGAAAAACACCGTATATCGTCCCAATTTTGCAAGTGAATTATACATTTTCTTAAAAAATCATGGCGTCCTTTTAATACAGTCTTAACCTGCAGTTTTAGCTCTAATAATTCTCTTCTGAGATTCCGAGCGCTAATTTTCACCTATGTAAAGCTTCGAGCGATTTTTGTTTCTCTATTACAATTCATAGTCACAAAAGAGCTACTGTTATCCCTTTTTTCCGGCTATAAGATCTATCTGTCACTTATTCATATGGTTACCGTTTTGGAGATCCGTGATCTTCATTTAAAAACGTTTACTCAACACATAAATTCGACCAATCTAGAAATCCCAATACGTTATCTAGTGCTTTTAATTGCAATACTTGCAGAACTTACACTCGCTATTTTTGTGTAGGTAAAAATAACAATACTTATTGACAATTGAAGTTGTTTTTAGGGTTCGCTACCTCAAAAGGAAAACACGGAACCCATTTAGGATCACTTTGGTGTCCATCTGTCTGTCTGTCTGTCAAGACCCATTTTCTCTGGAACGCGTAGAGGTAGCATGCTGAAATTAATACCAAATATTCAAGCCTGCGGTCCCTTGAAGCTGTGAAAAATTCAACCTTATAAGTCAACGCAATCAAAATATACAGTTATTAAAAAGGCTATTTCCATACAAATTACCGAAATCCAAAACCTAAAGGGTACTTCCAGTTATCCTAGAAACTTGAAATTTGGTATGGAGGTAGCTCTTAATATAGCACAATCACTCACAAAAGTCTCAAAATCATAATTTTTTACATCTGTCTGTAGATTTAGCAGACCAATATAAGTTGACCCCACACTGCGTACATTTTGCTTAGGAGCAGGGCTCTGCTAACACTGTACTACTTAAAACACTAGGGAAAAGCGTTAAAATCTTTCTACGGAATCCTGGTGCGCGAGTTCGAGTCGCACTTGTCTGTTTGCTGTTACAAAATGGCGGAGAGAATTGGGGATGGATGAAAATCTCAAAATTGCTTGATTTTTTTTCTGGTGATAGGAATAACCTTCCTTAGTACCTGATAAAAGTTTGAGATTTTTCTTTTGCGTCGTTATTTTTTGAAAAATAAAAACATCTTCCTCCATCACGTTCTCGGCCTACGCGATCACTGCTTTTTCCAATTTACGAACTGTTTTTGCCCCCGGACAACTCTCAACTAGAAACTGGAATTTGAAAACTGCCGACATGAATAGGTGCTGCTGTTTAAGTAAAAGCAGACTCTTCGAACTTACGAAGTGTTGATACTTACTTACATGCTAATGGCATTTATGAAGAACAGTGATAACCATAATGTCGCTGAAATACGAGGTGCAAAAGCTTTATGGTGATTGGATTGTGATGTATGATTAAGATTTATTTAAAATAAAACACCTTAAGTCAATCAATAGTCTTTTATTACTTTTAGATGGTCTTCACAGCAATAAATTCGGCATTTTGGACAGTTCCTGCCAGCCATTAGGCACCAATTTTCTTTCAGCTCTTCTCTTACAGCAAAGAATCTCAAGCAGGGTTTTTTTTTATCACTTTTGGAGCACATTGGTATAAAACATGTCTTAGGATCTCTGTATCGTTGATGTTCGTGGTCATTCATGGTGAATGATTTGGTTTAAAATCAATACGCCAGCAAAACGAATCAATGGGTCCAGTTTGATTGAGTTGCACAGCAACTGCAACTGTTGCAGTGGTCGGCGTCGCGGCTATCAAAATCAAATCCAGAGTCGAAAAGCGCAAGTCATCGTTCGTTCAGGCAAGCTATTGGCAATGTCCGGGGGCAAAAACAGTTCGTAAAATAATTAAATTGGAAAAAGCAGTGAACGCGTAGACAGCGAAAACAAACAAAGTCATGTCTTTTTTTTTTTTTAATTCATCCCATAAGGGATAGGCAAAGGAACTGAGTCCATACAGCCACGTCTGATGTGTTTTGTAAATTTCTGTATATTTAAGTCCTGTCATCGTCAGAGTTGTGTCAGTCTGTCCTAGTCACGTCCTGTCAACTGCTCATGCCTTCCGTAAAGCGATAGTGTATGTTACGGCGAGCTACGGCGAGCAGCAGCCGGTGGATATTTGGGGGTCACAAACAGAGGGAATACGCGTTTTCACTTGAATTCTTCATTTGCTGGGCACTTTCACGTCAATTTGTTGTATAATACACTATCTTTATTATCCACCAAACAACATTAAGCACAGAAACTAAAATTCAATTAACGACACGATCCACTCTCATCGGTTTCCCGCCAAATTCCTCCCAAAGTTATGTCTGTGAAGACAGCTGTCAGATGTCAAAGTCATTATTTACCACAGATGTTTTTCTGTAATATACGATGGACCAAGGAAAACGCAAAATCAGCCGTCCTAGGCCCAGAACGTGATGGAGGAAAATGTTTTTATTTTTCAAAAATAAACGACGCAAAAGAAAAATCTTAAACTTTTATCAGGTACTGAGGAAGGTTATTTCTATCACCAAAAAAAAATCAAGCAATCCTGAAATTTTCATCCATCCCCAATTGAGGCTGACTGACTAAGGAGGAGGTAATTTCTACTGTGTTACTAAAAGTAGCTCTTGCTGCTTTTCAAGAACTTTGATGTAGTCTTTAGTTGCACTGATTATTTTTTTGTAACTAAGTATAGAGGGCATAAGAGCGTCTATTATTACTATAATGAAACGTGTAGTAATATAATAGTGGTTACTGTAACTCCTGTACAGTTGCTGCAAACAGTATAAGTACAATTAACTCCATTTTATAGTTCAATAGCGTATGAAGTAACAATGGAAACCACCATGCAGCTGTAAGTAGCAAAATGGCCTTTTAATTTCTCTTATAAAGGTGTAAGCGGCAATGAGTTCTAAATCGAACTACTGTGAAGGCTAGGGTAATATTTAGTTCAGCTTATGGCACTTTTAGTAACTTCTACAGCTATAGACCCTTACGGACGCAGTTATGCAACTTTGAACTGCTTTTTGAACCCTTAAGCAGCTATTTTACAGCCTTAAGTTACAAAACAGGCTGCTATTTCCACTAGTGTGCTGGTTGGGTTATATATATATACATATATAATATTATTTGGTAACGCGTTGCCTGAACATTATATTCTTATTTTGTGAGCATTTCCTGACCAGCAAAATATTATGTATTATATTTAGTAATTTTGCCAGACTTAAACTTAATTATAATTATTTTTTTGGGTTTTAATTTGAATTGTAAACTTTGCCTGAACAATTTATTTTTGTTTGACAACATTGCCTGAACAGCTAAATAAACATGTATATTTTATTTGGAAAGTATACACGAACTTACACTTAACAAATATTACTAAAGTTAATCCTTACTTTAGTTTTTAATTTTTAGTTCATAAAATTACTTTTTTTTTTCCAAAGGCTTGCACCTTGGAATTGCGTGGCGTAGGTTTCAATATTTCTTGTGGAGTATCACGTTACAGTAGGTAATACTTACCTATACTTACTTACATAATATTAAGACTCGGCTAGACTTTCTATATCAACTAGTAATATTCCTAACTTGTGGGCATTTAGAATAGGACTCGGGTTTAGAATTACTTCGGCTGTCAATGGCTCTTCTTATGTCAAAGAAAGAGATGTCAATACGGATTCAACCGAGCCTGAATCCTGTTCTTAACGCTCACAGACTGTACTTACATACAGCCAACAAAAAATAGGTACGTTTGGTACTATCCTTTGAGATTTTTATTCCGATTTATTTATTTGCTAACATAATGTTTTTTTAGACAATGTGGTATAGTTTTGAAAAGCTTTTGTTTTATAAAAGAAGACCAACACAGTTTACATTTAAAAGGGTAGGTTTAATATTTTTATTATTTTGGCTACGGAACCCTAAAAAGTATACTTTGATTAAAAGTAAGCAGGCAGATGTTAAGAAAGTAAATAACGCGAGCCAAAAGGATAGGGATGGCGATGTGGTCCAGTTCTATATTCAAGGCAATCAAGGCAGACATTCACACAGGGAGCTGGAGCGAGCGAGAGCCACGTACCCCGGGGCGGCGTCCTGCGGCGCCTCCTCGGAGGGGGTTTTACTCAGGAACAAACCAGTACCGAACTCCACTAGGTTCATTGGCGAGCTTTACCGACCAATCAACAGAGCGAGTCGTCAAATCCGGTTAGCATCCACGGTAGCAAAACAAAAATGTATCATTGCAATCAATATTCGTTCTAGCTTAAGTAACCTTTTCGTGTATATTATGTTACAGTGTTTCCGTTACTTATGAAAGTGAAATGAACTACTTTTCAAGCGATCGGTAGACGGCAGATAGTTACTATTCATAAATACTATAGATGTATCGGTATAAATAGGTCAGAGCGTGTTTGGTAGGGCCTTAAGATGATATTGGTGGAAATTCCAAGAATCATTCACGCTACTGTAGTGTATAAGTCGATTCGCTAATGCAGCTTCTGTTGATGCGTGGCCTGCGCGTCATTAACGACAAATCAACGCCCACAAGCTGGTGCTCTGTAGCGAGATATGGAGTACATAGTAAACAAAATTAAAGTCTATACTCCATATTCCATAAGGTAGTATAGAGTGATAGGCCAACCACGTCTATCATTAGAGATACGATAAGCAGGCTTGTAGTTGATTGCGTAGTAATTGTGGGAGGGTGTGGCGGGTGAGAGGGTGGTGTACCTGTTGAAGACTTTGGAGAAGACGCTGGTGTTGTGCGAGTCGGGCGCGGGCGGCGCGTCGGCGGCGTGCGCGGGCGCGCCCTCGCCAGTCAGCCCCTCCACCCACGACAGCGGGTAGGACAGTCGCTTTAGCATCTGGGAACAAACACAACGCCCCTTTATTGTAATACCCACTTAATACCGCAATCGGCGCGCTAAGTATTGTTGCGCTATCATTTTGCTGTACGATATTTCATAAGATATTAATTTAAATTGTGTGGTGTAAAACCTAAGTATAACTTAAGTATAGTTGAATTGAGAAATGTTTTTACATGACAAAGTGTTTATGACCTTGACATGAGATTGTTTTTAGCCTGATCTGTGGAAAAACTTTTTTCACTACACCTATATTTCATTTGATAAGGACAAATATCGTATCAGTCTAAATAAATGTCCAAACTTCATAGAATTCTAGGTCTCAGTCGGCTTGATTCTTTCCAACATCTTGAACAATGAGAGCTATCGTTTATATGCTCACCAGTTGACGCCACTGTTGAGTGAGGTATGATTGTCAAAGTGTGTTAATACAGGCGTGAAAACAAAGTTTACATTTAAATGATATAATAGGTACCGTAGAACCGTACCGTAAAAAAATCGAGCATGCCACAGAGTTGCGCAGTCCTGTTTTGTTCGAAAAAAAGAGGTCATATAATCACTAATCAAGGAAAATAAGGTGGGCGATTATAATTGTGCCGATGAGTATATTGTTCCAAAAGTCGGTAATTTTATCTGTTTCCGTGCCCTAGATAGATATTCCGACCACGACTCCTTTCGATGAACTTACTATTTTAAGAGTTTCGTTTCGTGCAAACCATTTACAAGAATTATTCGCTGTCGATGTTTTGTTTGAATTATTACGTAGCGCGCTGGTTTAATCACCCCTTTTATTGAACAAGGCGGTAGCGATAAGGCAAGACTAGTGAGATGCTATTTCTTATGAACCCGTTTTTTTGCGAGCATAAACAAAATACATAAAGAAATACAACTTACTAATGACAAGTAATGCGTTATTTGACAGATACCTCGCTTTCGCTTGCTACTAATAAAGCAATGCAATAAGCGCATTAAAATGAATTCTACAGGAACTTGTTTTTATCGAGCGATGCCAGTGTTTAGTCAGAATCACTTATCAACAATTTCTAGATAATCCTATACTATCTATAAAAGTACAAAGAAATGTTAGACCACCGACAGGTAACCTATATTTATAGCCGATTAGGAGATAAGAAGCATGACATGACGACATAAAACGTGTGAAACTGTGTGGTCCTTGTCAATGCAAACAAATTGTAATAACGAATCCATCTCATTGTGGAAGGAGACATATTTCTTGTCGTGCATCGTATATGTATAGGCTGTAGATTATAATACATTAAAAAAACATAAAGGTACTCCTAAATACCATGGGACCACTTATATCAATTGATAGTCCCTAGACCCTAACTACCCAGCCCAGTACCTACAGGTAATATCAATGACATAGGTAAAAATATTTGTTTTCAACTTATAAATACGTCAAATGCCTGTCTCTATCGGAATTCGAACTCTGAACCCTATAGCGTCAAAACTTCGGTCAGTAATTTTTGGGTCGTCAAATAATGATTTACTGGGCGCTTGAGAACCGAGGCTGTCCACGTGGAAGCCATTGATTAACTACTGAATCAATGGCTGCGATGCGGCGTACGGTTTACGCAATGTATTACAAAAGTGGCACCATGCAATCCCATAGACTCGACTTCTCGTTTCGAGTCGTGACGGTCGCCCCGGGCGGGTCCACGGTGATATATAAAAGCGGGCATTACCTTATTTTTCTTGTCAGGTTTACTGACGTCCTCCTTCTGCGTGTTGCCGTCGAGCGAGAAGGAGACGGCTGCGGGCTTGCGCGGCGCGCGCTCCGCCTCGCCCAGCGGCGGCGCCGACAGCGGCGGCTCCGCGCGCGGCAGGCACACCGGCGGCACCCAGTCCGCGGACAGCACTATGTCCGCGTCGCTGTACACCTGACACACAAACACCAATCCAATCACACTGAACTATACTTACCAACACCAATTAGAGATCTAGGAAGGACTGAAAAGTGAAAACATTTCGCAGAACAAATAGCAAACACGTAGTTCCATTCTCACATCGGTTTACATAGCCATTAGAGTGAGCCGCCACGCCAGAATATAATTTGCATCAACATATGTTCAGAAATCTCATTGTAGCAGTAACATATTCTAAAGCTTAGAGTTTAAACATAACCGAGTGAGGAAATAGACGATGAGAATTGTGGACATGACAAAAGACACATTCAAAAATCAACAGAAAAAAAGAGGAACCGAATCACACGCGTTTCCCTGTCCGCCAGCTACCCCGAGAAAGGTCTCACCTCGTCGTGCGAGTCATAAGGGCTCATGTCTACATCGTGGTGCATAAAGCACGCGAGGAAATTAGCCTCGTACTTGATGTCACACATGGCGTGGTCTTCCGGAAACTCGTATATTGTGTCTATTTCATGAGCATGGTCATCATGATATGAATCGTGGTATTCCTAAAACAGTATGCGTGTTAATGGTGATTTTGATGGTGATAGTAACAGAAAATTTACCTGATGGGGGTTGACTTGCTAAATATATTTATTGTTTAGTAAATGACTTGTTATCAAATGATGCATCATAATATCATCACAAATTTATCAGCGGCAACTTGAAATAATTTAGTCGTGATTCTATTATTATGTACGTGGTATGGCGTTGGCGTCCTGAGGACTTTCGTGTAACGCGCACGATCACAATTGCATTAACCGTCTCTTTTAACCAAGTGCGTATAGTTCAACAAATAGAAATAATGCAACAATTGCGTGTGTGCGTCAGACAAAGCCAACGATTATGAGCATTTAGCAAGACACTATAATTACAAAAGTCGTACCTTCTTAGACTTAGCAGGTGTCACATGCAGCAGCGGGTCGCGGATGTCGATCCCGGAGTCGTGGTAGGAGAGCTTGACCAGGTGTTGCGAGTCGGCGGGGGCTGCGGGAGCGGCGGGCGCGGGGGAGGGCGCCGCGACCGGCGGCTCGGGCGCGCTCGCCGCCTCTGTCGGTTCGGCCTCCTCCTTGCCTTCCCTGTCGCCAATATCCGTTGACGACACCTGGAAAACGTCGTCGTTCTACTTTCAGTTCAATAAAACAGTTCTTCGTTAGAAACACGATAGCTAAAAGTTATGTATCAGTACAACTATGTAGTCTACTCTCAACAGCCTATGCTGCTCATTAAAGGTTTTTTGGTGCACCTTCGAATGTTATATGTACCTACAAGGTGTTTCTCAAGTGGACAATTAAATATGTTGGCCACCGAGCGCAGAGTTCATTTTTCATCAGTCCTGAGGTAAACACGACCGTTCCAATAAATTCACAAACTAGCTTTATCACAATCAATCCTGTTTCTTTTCAGGTATAGGTATGTGTAGGTATATAGTTAACATGCAACTCTTAAAACGGATTATTGAAATTGGTCGGTACCTCGCTTCCTTGGTCAATAGACATTCTGTCTTTGCTCGGTATAGCCCAGTGGTGATCCAAAAGTGACTTTCGTCTTTCTTCAGTAAATTGTTGCTAAAACAAATACAACGAATAATTAATTATAGTCATAGCATACTTGCTTCTAAATTATAAAATTTGGAGTAAGTTTTTTAAATGCCAGCAGATTCAATACTGTCTATTCTTCAGAAATTATTTGATGTCAGCTATTTCCCATTCAGTGAATGGGGCTTTAGGGAAAAACCGAGAATTGTTTCTACCTACGGTGCCATATCGCCACCCACTCAAAATTCCGGAAAGGCACGAATCAAATGTAACTACCGTCGAATCGGACACCGTGTGCATACACACGCACCACGTAGCATTAAAGATACCTGCAGAGCCGTGGGCGTGACGAGGTCCCGCTCGAAGGCCTTCGGGAAGGCGGCGCCGCCGCGGTCCTCCGCCTCGCCGGAGCCGGGCCGGTCGTCGCCGGCCGCCTCGCCCTCGCTATTCGCCGCCTGTAGCTCGGGAAACGTCTCGTCCTGGCACACGACACAATTCAAAACTACTTTATATCATGAATTACATCATTTACAAATGTCAGAACAGAACTGCTCTAAAATAACGAGAACAGCCATAGTTAATATGCAAGTTTCCAGAATTTGCAACAGTGGAGAATTCTAACTAAATGTCATAAAATCTTTATGACATGATATGCAAGGATCAACTATTTGATACCTACTAAGAAATAATGTTTTGTTTGGACACATTTTAAATCAAGAAGATAAAATCGAATTAATGCTCAAAGGCCTCATTTAATTCTCCTAATCTCACTTGGAAATAAGGTGTATTTGTACTACTAACCATGGATATCGTCAATCAAGTTTATGAAAGAGCTAACTGTGCCGGGGTTTAAAAATATCGTCTTGTTATCGGATAAAACGACCTTGGCATCAGGTCAGGGCCGCCTTACACCTCAGTACAAACGCATTCCTCGGGAAACGGCACCGCAAGCGTGTGGTAATTGGTGCAGTAACAAGACCAGATACGGACCGTTGTTTGTGTAGTTTGCTCTACGTGTCTACGTCATGTCATCATTAGGTATTTGTGAGTCTTACCTTGACTAGAAGAGAGTCCTTTCCAGGCGAATGTTCCGCTTTATTCATGTAGTATATTTCAGCTGTTTCGGCTCTGGAATGACAATAATAACAAAATGTTTTAATGAACTTAAAATTATTCGTGATTAATAATAACAAACAAGTAAGGCCTGATTTTTAACAAATTTGCCAAATCTAAAACCCTGTTAATGGTACCAAAGCCGGGTTAATAAAAATTGTTGTTCTATAAATAGTTGTAGAATTGTGATAATTTAATGAATAATTTAGAAGAGGCCTCTGCTGCTGCGGGGTAAATTAACAATGTATCGGGGTAATGAGTACCACAGGTTAGCCTCAAAATTAGATGGCTTGGGTACCTACGTAGTTTCCAATCGAAATTAGATTTAATTAAATTGGTTCACAGCTGGATCTAGATTTCCTTACTATGTCAAAGTCCAAAGAAGTTTTAGGAGTATCCAAAAAATCGGCATATATGTACATAGATGTATGTAGTAGACTCACTTTTGTATGTTTTGATCAGGTCCATGCGTGCGCATGTGCGCGATGTCGTAGAATATGGCCGCGTTGACGACGTACTCCATGGGCGCGATGACGCCGTAGGACTCGGGCCCGTGCTCCATGACGAGCGCGTCGGACACGTTGGGGTCGAACATGACGGCGTTGGGCGTCACCAACAGCACGCCCGACACCACGCCCTGCAACGCACCGCTCGTCAGCCCGGCCCGCAACACTCAGCCCAGCATCGTTCAACACGATATAGCGAATATCGACGCTTTACGACTGATAAGCAGTCAACGCCAAAACATCCACATTTTTAAATAAAGATCAATGGGCTTTTACTATAATGCCGATTACAAAAACTCAAATTCGCAATATCTAGTTCGGATTTGGAAATTTGCAATGCGTTATCAATGAAGTGCAGTTATAATTATAACAAATGAAAATGAAAAAACGGCATAACTCTAATTGGTCCCAAATTAGCTTCTTATCGGTCAATCCAGGGCCACAGTATTACACCGATTAATTTAATTAAATGTTCCTGTAGCAGAACACGTTTGATGTGTTATTCTAGATACACAAATATTTCAATGTGAAAGTTAGGTCGCTTGGCAAGAATATACACTAAAAAAAAAAGCGTTTACGTTTAACACACATCATCTAACTTTAATGAATCCAAGTAAAATGGTATAAATTATATTTACATACGGCAAGATTTTAAAATATATTCGCATTGCTTAAAAATAGTAAAAATATATAAAATTCGCAAGTCGCCATAATTTTTTTAAAGGTTACTTTAAAATAAATAAAATGAAGCAACATTTTGAGATGTTCTTTTAACATCATTCCTAATAAGA
Organism: Clepsis dumicolana; assembly: GCA_963691665.1. NCBI lineage: Eukaryota > Metazoa > Arthropoda > Insecta > Lepidoptera > Tortricidae > Clepsis > Clepsis dumicolana. Next base: position 25,066,051 of record OY829505.1, on the reverse strand, counting down.
TAATGTTTGTAAAAGATGAACAGCGATACTAACAATAACATTAAAATGTTAACAATTATTCAAATAATAAGGTGGTACGAAGGCAGGTGCAATAGTTTCCTTTTTATTACAAGGAATTCTGTTTTGTATCCGACCAAAAACTTTTGTGCCTACTACTGAACTAGTAAATAGTGTTTTTTTTGTTATTAGTGATGTATGTCAGTAGTGAAAGTAGTGTATGTTTTGTGACGGTAAAAATGTGAACACTAAAATGAAGTTGTAATGAATTGTTTAGCCACAGAATGTTTTAATAAAGACTGTAAGAATCTATACCTATAAAAGAAGACCGTGACTGACTGACTGATTGACTGACTGACAGACAACGCACAGCCTAAACCACTGGACCTAGAGACTTGAAATTTGGCAGACATATACCTTGAGTATCCTAGAGGTGCACTAAGAAGGGATTTTTCGAAATTCCCACGGGATAGGGAACCAGCCCATTTTGAAATATTTCACGGGGGCAAAGCCGCGGGGCATAAGCTAGTCTAGTATAAACTGCAGCGGTATTCAGGCAATGAGGTAACGATCACACATGAAATAACATCACAATATTGTATCGTTCTTGCTAGTGGCAGGAGCAGCATTAGTGGTTTGCATTACACTTCCGTGTGGGCACTAAATTAGCAGGTAATATTGGAAATAGTGGTGACAAACAGAGTAGAAGGTAAACTGAGAATAATAGTATGTTAATTGTAATGGTGCAAAACAGTTACTTAGCTAATAATTTATAAGACGAAGGTGGATGACTGACCACGAGATCAAGATCAAGGAGAGCTAGATGCTTGACATTTGGTAGACGTGTACCCTGATGATCACAGAGGTGCACTACGAAGGGTTTTTTTCCCAGCCCATTTTTTGGGTCTTTCACGGGAGCAAAGCCGCGGGGCATAAGCTAGTAAACAATAAAATGTGTACCTGTCCGTCGGTGATGTGGCGCACGTTGATCTTGAGGAAGCGCTGCGGCGCGCTGCTGCAGGCCGGCGCCTCCGGCGACACTGGCCGAAGGCTCTCCAGGATTTCTACAACGCGCCAAATATACAACATTTAATAGCAATTCCCACAAAAACAAAGCAAAGTTTATTTACTGAACTTTACAAAAGTCAGGGTTTTGTCAAATGTCGAATGTAAGTGTCATATCAAAAATTCTGTTATCTTTTTAAATAGTTCCAATTTCAATGTCGTAGTAGTTATATAGTCTATGCATTTTAGTTGCCATATAAATCTCTCACAGTACAGCCACGTACAGCATCTTATGTTTTCAAATACTTAAGAGTGCGTACAAGCCAAAGTATACATACGTGTACAGTGACAGAATTAAAGAACGCATGGAATCTTGTATTCTTAAACACATAACAAATAAGTTTTCATTCGGCCGATCTTGATTCAATGCAATGGAACTAACCCGTCTGAGTTTGAAACTGAACAAAAATATACATAACTTATACTGTTCAATATGAATGCCCCCTGATAGTAAACTTTGGAGCTACATTAGATACGAGGTGTTTCATACGATACTCGTAGGTGTTTGTATGACAAAAGTAAACAAACAAATATACTAACTCACGTGGCTCGGCGAACCTATCATCAAGTGGATATTTATTTCTGATCGTTATGCTTTCAATTAAATTTTTGGAAGTATTAATCATTCATCATGTTATTAAAATGTACTATTACAGCTGACTAAACTGCCAGGGTTTACAACATATAGGTTTTTTTTTGTGAAATTACTGATGGTGACATTTTGTTCACCATGCTTTTAAAATATTTAACTTGGTTCGCTTATTTACCTAATGCATAATATTCAATTTATTTTATTGTTTAATTCGTAATTGATTTCAATATATTCTACGTTATCAAATGCAACTCATTGATAAATAAAATAGAACAGTCACGTAACGTATAATATTGTCAACAATGTTTGCTATCGCGCACCGCACACGCATGTTGTCACAGATGTTAGGAGTGAAGATTGCCGTACCTTTTTCCTGTGCTGGCTCACTCGGTGGGCCCTGTGTTGACTCAGATGTGTTGTCGCCACTCTCTGACGGGCCATCAGAGTCCTTATCACCACCTGGGAAATAATAAATCATATTGCGGCTATGCTATATCGTCTGTAACTGACACGCCTATTGTGCTTTTTTCTGTTCACTTAATAGTTCTGACAACAACAACACATTCAACTGAATGATTAGTAGATAGGTATGGAGATTGATTGCGCTGTAAAAACTTCAACATACCATTATACCAACGCTTCAGGAATTCAACACTGAACATATTGCAGAAGTTCTAAACAAGTTTCATTATACGGTGACACTTATCACGCATGGTAACGTAACAAATTAGATAAGTACATAATGATCGTTAGCGTGGAAGCGCTGGCGCCGCTGATAGCAGTGCACAATTGGTTTTAGACTGGAGTAATTATAGACGTCGACCGAACCCGACGTATCTTTAGAATGAACTCTAAGCGCGTGGTCTCCGCTCACTCGCGCGCTCGCGACTGCAGGCTGCCCGAGTGCCCGCGGCGACGGTGGAAACTCTTGTTTACTGGGCAAATAGGAGAAATATTTGTTTCATGTCTACGTCGCACATGAATGAATAACACCAAGGCTGAATGTTATTGTTATGCTTTACGCTGGCCGGACCATACTCAATCACGTCTCTAATCAATATTAGTGATATGACTGTCGATATCAGCATTCAAAAGTGTCGACGTCTGACACCGATAGTTCGACTTTATTATCATTAGACTTAACTTTCGTGATATTTATCGACTGTAACTTCGCGTTCATGTTCTTCAGCTGAGCTGATGCTACAGGCCAAACTCTTGTTGGGGTTGTATTCTGATGAACTAGGTACAGTATTTATTCACGTCCCGGAGTGCGAGCGCGATCGGGAGCGTACTGAATGCTATCAGTTAAAATAAAAATAAACAGGAAAATAAGCATTTTTTGTTACAGTCTTGAATAATTATGTAAGCGTTTCATGATCAGCTTAATTGCTCATGGCATGGTAATAAATTGAACACTATTGAGTTGGGTAAATGTTGACAACGCTGAAGGCCAAGTTTCGCAAAGCCTGTAAAAATTCGCACAGCGAGTTGCACACGCTGCAGTTTTACAACAGATTTTATTACCGAAGTCTGCTCTTGAATATATCACTTAAAAAAAAGGGATTTTTTTGCTTCAAACATATTTAGACGTTTTTTATTACTGTTCCTTTTAGGTGTTGTATATCACACATCTAAAAAAACTGTATCTACTCCTATTCATTATTTTTATTTAAAGAGGGAGCATTATGTAACTATTTCCAACCACCCGCTCGGCAATAATTACAATGTAGGTATTGTACATACAGACCTTCCGGAAAAAAGAAGGATATGAAGGTCAAAACCGCATCAAAGTCAGTTCGGTAGTTTTGAGTTTATTGCGTTCAGACAGACTGACAGACGCGGCGGCGGACTTTGATTTATGTTGACTGATGAATAGACCTAAAGATTTTCCTGGCACGAACGCAGTGTGGTTAGTGTTCGATATAATAATAACATCGACAATCCTGTTATCGATAAGTACCTACCATTTCAACGTCATAGAGGAATATTATATATGTAGTAGCTATTCGGAAATTTACACAAATCGGTGCAATAAGAAGTGGCAAAATAGTAACACGCGGTTCATTTTATTCCTCTAATGAATATTAACGATAAGTAAGTAATCAAAACTTATTAAATTCATTGTCCTTATTCATCGGAGAAGAATAAAAAAACGTAAATCACTGTCATTTTTTTTTTTGCATTGCACATTAAGCAAAGCAAATACTTACAAGAATCTGCAGTTTAAAAATATGCCGCCCAGAAAGTGTTCCGTCATTATTCGCCACTTCACAAGAATGTAAATTATTAATAAATTGATTGGGTTTGGTATTAATGTTCATTATATTTTCAAACGTGTCACATATAATGTGACTTATAAGATATCTATAAACTAAGTATCAGAAGGAAGTCACTAGCGTTGCATCATTCGTACCAGAAAAATCTCTAAGTCTACTGATGAATTATACTTCGACTTGCCACCCTTTGAATGTAGGTGCGCGATATCCGATTATCAATAAAGGCATAAGTGGGCAAGGCCGCGAATTTTGCCACTTTGTAAAATAGATGTTACGGTAACGCAAGGGTAACGCGAAAGTAACACATAATGTTATATGCCTTATGTGTGTATGTGTTGTGAGTTTAGATTGGTTGAAGTGTCAGTTTACGCGTGTGTAAATTTTGAATACGTTGGTTTGGATGGTAATATCAAGTTAAATCCAATATGGTGTACGTCAAGAGATGGCGGAATATATATATATTTTAGATACTCTTGATATGGGTATCACACGAAAGGGTTAAGAACAACTTAGGTACCAGTATATGTATATGAACCTTTACAACACGTCAAATTTACGTAACATACAATCGACTTTACCAGTAACAAAGAAGCTACATAAAAGTAAAGTAGTAGCACGTTTTTTAAGGCAATAGACAAAAATATCAAAATAGGGTAAACAAAACCAAACCATATTCCCACGCTCTATTAGTTACTTACGCAGCGCAGAGTACTCTCAATTTTGATATTTTTGTCTATTGCCCTGAAAATGATGTTATATTCTCTATTGCTTTGAAAATCGTGCTTCATTTTTATTACATACATTTTATGTAGTAGTAATACATAAATTTGACGCATTTTAAACACCCCCGTGAGACTCAATCATAGTGAAATAAAAACGGATCACTCACGTATATAAGTCGAGTTTAGCCCGACATGTTTCGGACTAATTCGTAGTCCTTCCTCTGGGAGCGCACGACCCAGCCGCGGCGCGCAGTGTGCGTCTCGCCGCCGCTGGGTCTTGCGCTCCCAGAGGAAGGACTACGAATTAGTCCGGAACATGTCGGGCTAAACTCGACTTATATACGTGAGTGATGCGTTTTTATTTCACTATGCATTTTAAACAGTTTAAATTTAACTAAAGAGAGTTTCAAAACAAAATACCTAACATAAGTTTTGTAGAGTGTCCGGTGTTTGGCTGAGCCATAAATACAGTGTGGTTCTGAATAATTTTGAGGAACAGGGCGAATTTAATTTACCGTATTTTTAAAACTGTCGGTGCCCGTACAACTTAAACACATTTACTTAAAAAAAACCTAGAGTTAAATTATGACACTTTAATTACAATTTACCAAGAACTTTGTCTTTATACGCAGTCAATACTCAGGAATTTTTTTGGATTATAAAACCGGATAAGAGGTAATCGGACACGCTCAGAATAAGGTTCCGTAACCGTTACGAAAAAGTCCTTTCAAATGTAATTACTTACACACCTATATTAATGTTTTTTAGTTGGTAATTTTTGTAAGCTGGCCAAATAAGTCAACTATTACGTTTGTGTTCACTTGACTTCAACAAAAACGGGCACTTTTTAAAGAGAAATATTTCACAAACGGATCCCCAAATTGAAAAAGGGTATTTTCACACCATCCAAGACATAAAAAGACAGACATATTCAACGACACTACACCATGGGATAGATAAGAAAAAAAAATGCATGTAGGGGACATTCAAGATTTTTTTCTTGTTGGCGTGATTTACATGTATATGCATGCGAAATTACCAAGTCCTTGAGCTACGCTGCGGACAGACGGACATGACGAAACTATAAGGGTTCCTCGTTGACGACAGAACCCCTATACATCAATATTACAAATGAGTCAAACGTGCGTTACAAAGTTGGTGGCATTCATTTTGATGGCCATGCAAACCAATACGAGATCAACTAAACTAATGTGGTTTGAACTGGAAAACAAATAGGTAAGTACACCATTATATCGATACGATGGTAATTGTATTTTTATTTTTACTAGTGGCTCTGTGAGCTGTAGACTTTGCGAGCTCATTTTTGAACTTTTTTTTAATTTCCACAATTCGAGTCGACAAAAAATCTATATAATTCTCGAACCTGCTACAAAATTTCAGGAGAATCGGTTGAGAAATGCGACCTACAGAGGAGAACAGCCGCAAATACGAAAAAAAAATTACCAAGCTTGGCAAGGCTTGATCAACTATAAGATTTATAATATTTGTAATACCGGCTGCTATTTTTATTTGCCAATAAACAAGGACCATAAAACCAAGAGGACTGCCAGTGTGAATACGATGTCGCGTTCCTTTGAAATAATACACCTGCTGTAGCTAGTTTTACTACGAAGGGGTATCTGTACCATTAATTTTGTATGACATTTAGACCTCTGGCTAACACAATAGCGCCATCTAAATTCGTTTTTTGTTTCAGTTCATAAATGGTGCTATTGTGTTAGCCAGAGGTCTAAGTGTCATACAAAATTAATGGTACAGATACCTTTCTAAATATAGTGAAACTAGCTACAGCAGGCTCATTATATAGCCATTGGCAGTCCTCTTGGTTTTATCGTCCTCGCCAATAACTTATTCTACTCATCTCTACAAAAATAAAACAAACTTCACTGCGGCGTCTATCTGTCTAAATGCCTAAATAATACATTGAAATGAAATTTATAGGTAATGGAAATCGTAAGCCCGCAGTGCCGGCTGTATTTATTTTGACGAACAAGGCATACCATGATTTTCAGATGATGAGATGACTGCAGTGGAAGTTCCGATTAATTTTAGTAGTCAAAATACGTACGATGGCTGATATTAAACGTTCTCCAAACTCAATTCTCATTTAAAGTTCTGCAACTCAAACGTAGTGTCCCTGCTAAGCCAACCATTCAACCAAAAGCTTGAACTTGTCTAAACCAGCTATCCAAACTTAAACCCTCTTGTTAAGTATGATATGGATTACGTAGGGGTGGTTGGGTAATGCAAGTGCACCACGCCCACGTTAGCAAGCAATCGATTGCATCGTCCTGAGTTCCTGATGCAAACAGCAGCGGCGAATCACCTTTGGTCTTGTCGGGTACGAGCAGCCTCTGCCCGGGGAAGATGAACTGCGTGGCGAGCCTGTTGAGCTTGGTCAGCTCCGAAGGAGTGGTGTCGAACCGCGCGGCCAGCGACGTTAGCGTGTCGCGATCACGGACCTATAAACAGTTTGTTGATCAGTTTTAACCCCTGACAGTGTTATAAGCATAGTTATAAGTTTGTCGTGTGTATCTGTGTGTATGTCTGTGGTATCCAGACAGATGAACAGATTTTAATCGAAAGGCGACTTGATCGAGTAGTCTTAGCCATAGCTAAGCCATCCATAGCTCTAGGTTCTAGGCAACGTGTTCAGCAGTGAGTTGTAGAAGGGATGTGAGGAACTTCCACGTGCCCGACCTATTCTTTTGGTAAACTATTACTGTATTTGTATTGCAAGAACATGTAACTTGAACTGATGCTGTTGTATTACCTAGAAACTGCAATGTTGAGTATACGTAATATCGACTTCAAGTAATGTTTTCTTTACTCCTCACGAAATTACAGCAGAGTTTTCGCGTTTAGGCTAATATTGATGGTCACAGTGATCAAGTGATGGAGAAGGCGATAAGTATTGAGGATAAATTGTACAGTTAAGTACTTTTTATCTACACACATATCATAAGTCCTCTATAATGCGTTCAGAAACCGTAAAAACTGACCTGCATTGCAGTACATCGTCGCCTCCACGACCAGCAGGTCCAGCAGTAAAGTAATAGTCATTACGACATCGAATTCGATGTCATAGTGAAATAAAACTGATCACTCACGTATATAAGTCGAGTTCAGTCCGACCTGTACAATTAATCATGTACGAAACGAAACGTCAGCTCGGTATGTTTGACTATGATTTAAAAAAAAAACAATCAAATTCGTGACAGGTATGGGTATGATATATGCCTTCGGCTTCTGAACCCATCTTAGAGTATGTGTGTAGATAAAGTAATGTATGCAACTCTACTCGTGTTTTAAGGACCCTCATTATTTAGCAGTTGCATAAACTACTATTAAAATACTAACAACAATATTGACTTACCGTGTAGGTAATGGTCTTGATGGGTGGTGGAGGTGGCAGCCGTTTAGCCTGATCATCCTCATCTGAAACAAAAACATGCATTGTAATAGTTAATTATATTAATCAACATAGCCGCTAGTCAAGCTAGTGAATATAAAACTTAAAAAGTAGCGCAGGGGAACGCCACGTGCGGTGCACGAACGGGTCACCCATATTGATCCTAGCATTTCTAACTATGCTTCAAGTACCGACCACGACAACGTCGTTGCATGTATGTATTTTATAAATTATAAGTATCATACTAAATACATCAATGATTAAAAAAACATATATATAATATTTTTCAGATTTTATACGATAATAAATTTCAAGATGCACAGTGCATGAAATCATAACATGGAATCATATTGTTCCTCTCCAATAACTCAGATGTTTGTCACAGAAGCAAAATAATACGAATTAATAGGAAAATGCGAAATAATTGAGTAATCACCGATTTATCATAGTTTACTAGCATCATTTCATTAGTGAAGCATTTCAAACAAACTGGCCAATAATGTAAACATTTAAAATGTACGAATATTAATAGAACCGTTGACAACGAGCAGTAATTGTAAAACTAAATTTATAAAATGAGGTCATTATTTAGAAGCCTGACCGAGCTAATCATAATTTACGACCGACTAAGATTGCCACGAGCGCCGCGATAGGCGTTAATAAAACCTTGTTCATCTGGCTGTTTGCCGCTTCGCACATACAGTTACGTGAGTTGCGGGCGTGGTTCTGTGTCATTGTGTGATTATACATTTCATACGAAAATAAGCAAACACACGGATGAATTACTACAAAGCGTTTCTAAGGACTACATGGGTCCGCGCCTATTTGATAGGTACAAGACAGAATAACAAAACTTAAAGATAGATTGACCAAAACATGAACAGTTCACAAGGACAGTATATATCCCGGATTCTAATACTGGTAAATTGAGTACATTTTAATACATAATGTAAATATACTGAACTCAACTTTTTGGTAAATATCGGGACCAGCACTTTATATGATGCCGGGGAACTGGTGAAGAAAAATGTACATTTATAAGCGCAAGCAAATCTTAAAACCAAACAAACACGTTAAATTAAATATCTGAGATCATGCTAAAAACATAATTTCACACAAGTTTATTTATTTCAGCAACAACATTAATTACATCTTAAATATTAATAACCGGATACAGTTTTACGGCTGAATGATTTATTTGAAAACAGACCGCAGTAGCAGAAATTTTAATGCGATGCGGGCTTTGCCAATGTGCGGCACTCACTGGATTCAATTTGTCTTAGTTTAGATGTTTTCGTTAAAACAAGTCATAGTACGATTATTAATTATAATAAAGAGGTTTGCACACTTGCAGCCAGCAGTCAGACTCACCTCTGTGCACGGCGTTGAACCTGCCCTCCACCTTCGAGCGAAGTGAGTCCAGCTCGAACGCGGCCGCGAACCCGTGGTCCACCGACCGGCTCTTGGACCTGCAAACGTACAATGTTACATTTCTTAAACGCGTACCATTTTCTACACTGACACAGTTACACAGGTTATGTGCTAGCTGTTTTAACAAGGCTATTTTATTGACATTTTGATAAGTTATAAATCCATTTTATAAGCTATTGAACGAAGGAAACTTACTTAGCTACATTTATTTAGAGTATAAAATCAAGTACCTGCCTATGTATTTGTTTTGTGCGACATAACTTAAACGTCTTCAGGTAGTAATATGCAAGTACTAAAGGCTTTTTTTGCTTTGAATAAACAAAGTAAATTAAATTCACATATTAAATGTGTACCAATTGATTTTAACGATGTTTAAATGATGAATGAATAGTGGGATATGAAACTAATTACCTATCATATCATGTGAGCATAAACATGGTTATTAAAACCTGTATGTAGAGCTATGAATTCAAATACATACTGAATTTCATGACGAGTGGAATAAGAAACTAACTAATCTAGTTATCAGAAAAAACATGGCTGTTAGAATAGAAGAACCTACTTATTGAGAACTTCACCGATACTTAATAGAATTATAATGCTAGAGCTTTATATTTTTGAGTAAAGGAAATTATAATGTTAAATCAAAGTAAAATATAAACACTCCTTTATACACAAATATATTACGTTCCTCTCGGATAATCAAAGAAGGACCGGGGTAGAAACCTGTGGCTAGTGCGGTTCATGCTTATACTGAAACGAAAATGCTATGGTTAAAAGCAAAGCTTACAAGTATGTATATGTGTAAAAGGTGTCATACCTCTTAAAGGACTGGTCGATACTCTCTGCGCTCCGCGACAGCTGCTGCGACGCTCGCCTAGACCTGCATGCAATAGAGACCACGGGCTACACACAGGCACTGCATGCAATACAACATCTACTACTTAAATCTATTCAGAAACAACGGTGTTTTTCAAACAATAGCAACACATATCACTTTTAAATAAAAATAAAAAACGCAATGTGGTAGAGTGTTTTCAAACTAAACGTTAAGTGCCAGATAGACGTGCAAGCAAGTACGCGTACTTGTGACTCGGCGACCTTAATCGCTCTCGCTTTATTCGTTAAAATCAACGCACTCGTGGGACACACGATGGAAAAAGATCGTCTAGCCACAAGTAGGTAAATACTCGCTCGCATGTCTATGTGGCACTTTATAAGCATGTATGTACTTGTTTAACTACAATTGGATCTGGGGGCGCGGCGGTGCCCCCGCCAAGGCGAGCAGAACAAAGAGGCACGGCCGTACCATCCTGTTCAGGCCATTTTCAACATAATGTTTTACTGTGTAATGTTTCAATAGCACGATTATTATGAAAACACTCGATAAAATGTGGAAAGAGAAATGGATGTCATAGCGTGTTCAGTGTCAACAACCAGTAAAAAAACGGATACTTAAAGTTAGAATTATTACTTGGGAAATACCGAATTTTGCTATGTTCCCAACGAAGCCAAAGCTGGTTGGGAGGGAGATTAGAATACGATATCCATGCATTTCATTGATCAGTTTGAAATAGAAACAGTTGATTTTAATGACGCTTCACATAAAACTACTATATTTCCTCGGTTCGCTAGTTTGCTGTCGCACCAGGCCTATGACACTAACACTAAAGACAGCTCTTTTAAAGTTTGAAAATTGAAACAAATATAGTCACGAAAATCACAACTGGACCCATGAACTTTTTTTACAACTCCGTAAAAGCTATCGTTTAAATGCCACGGACCCAATGCTAAACGAATCATTAAGTGAACATTTGTTGTATTTTTCCTAAAAACCATTTAATAGAATTACTAATTCTGCAAGTAAGTAAGTCCTGGGTGATTTCTAAATTAAACTTGTACTATTATGTATTCTGTGAATAAACTGAAAGGTCACGATACGAATTGTGAGTCATGAAATGATAACGAAGCTCTATGAAAATAGCGGGCCCTGGCCATACCTACTGGAAACTTAGATCTCTATTAAAAGGCCCCATTGATTTCACACCTGACATAAATAGCTGGCCTTGGTACCCTCTATAATCAACCATAAAGAAATCAAGAGACATCTATGTATTCGCCAGCTAACAGCGTGAGTGACACGATGGCCACACCCTTGGCACTAGACGACCGTCAACACAGTCAATATGATAATATTGATAATTTATAGCATATATACCAAAACGATTTTTTTATCAGAAAATATACCTAAGTGCTTTTAAACCTTTACCTGAATAACCAGGACAAACAAAAAAAAGTCGGATGCCAATGAACCAATAAATCCTTAGGTGTATGTGTAGGCATAATATATATTCGGTATTTAGGATACTGATGTTAACATTGATTATAGTTACGATTTTTTTGTTTTGACACGTGTGAATATTTTACTTCTTAAGATTTTACACTTTTCTAGCATCAAAACAAACGCACGATAAGGAAATCTATGCTAAACGTGGTTAGTTTCAAATCCATACCAGGTCATTTAACTGATGCGTAATAAGAAAGTGAATCAAAATGACAGCAAAAATCTTTGTTAGGTACAATATGATCTCAAACGGAATGCATTATATATCTTTCCACGAATGGTAATATTCATTCTGTTCTGACGCCATGGTGTCTTTTAAATGGGTCTATCTAATAAAGTTATAGCTGACGCATTGGAAATTTGTATAACCTACTATGACCACTGCCAAGTTGTCATACAATTACGTTAGTGTTAACCGCATTACATTGATAATAATAATAAGATCGGATAACGTGACAATCATAGTACTTAAGTTGTGCATATTAGCACTAAACTATTATTATTATTATATAGGAAAAGGATGGCAAATGATCTAGAGGGCCAGCTGATTGACGGTAATTGATCATCGCTGCCGATAGTCACCCGCAACACCATAGGGATTGCAGATTCGTTGCCAACTTAGAGGGCTAAGACGAAATACCTCTTGTGCTTGTAATTTCTCCAGGTATTTTGCTCTCCACACGATAAAAGAACAGTGGAAGCACTGCTGTCTAGCAGCAGGATTAGCGAGCACCATACCAGTAGAAAAATATTATCCTACTAATATTACAAATCAGAAAGTTTGTAAGGATGGATGCAAGGATTTTTGCCCCTCACTACCACGGAAAGCCGTCTTTTATCCTTTAATACCAGCGGGTAAAATCGCATTTTATCCACTAGTGGGGAAAGTAATTTGACCTTGGAGTGGAGCGTGTTTAAGTAGCTTTGACAGATAACAAAACGTAAAACGCTCATAATAATGGTTCGTTTGATGTTAATTATCATTAAATAAATAAATGGTTTGAGAATTTATTAAAAAATACCAAATTTAGCTTTATTTAATGGTCCTAAAAATTCTACAAGAAACATTTGTTTTTTTTATAATGATGTTGAATATAATTCTGAACGCACAAATTGAGTCGATACAATTTCAAAACGCATCGTGAGAAATGTCAACATTGTCAAGAATTTTTTTCTCACAGGCTCCGACTCATGTAAAAATACACAACTTCCAGTGTTTTCTGTTATAATATCGTAAAAAAAATAGTAATTCCAGTGACGAAAATTTATTTTTATGAGCTGTTTTTTTTTGCATGTTGCGCTTTCCTCGCTACAGTGAGGTGAAGAGTTTTGTGTTACATACGGGTGCAAATGTATTTATTTTAACTATAGAATCCTTTTGCTTGCTTGTGTTTCAATCCCACACTCGCGGGTAAAATACAACTTTGCACCCTCGTATAACAAATAACTATTGTTGCTCTTTCAAGCAAAACCACTGGACAGATTTTGATCAAACATGATAGTAATATCACAGTAATATAGATTATCCCGCGGGAACTATATAATTTTCCCAAATAAAAAGTAGCCTATGTTATTCCTCAATATTCAAACTATCTTCTTATTATATTAGCATAGTTCCCGCGGGATAGCGATACCCAAATTCTACGAAGAACGGTCAACAGCTAGTATCTAAAATATACGTAACATGTAAACATTTAATAAACGTATTCAAGCAAACAGCTATTAATAAATAATAAATAAAAGACATTTATTCAATAGTATACATTATTTTGACAACAAAATGCTACTGAAACTTATTCACTAATTCCTTTTTTTCTAAATTCATTATCAAAATCAACAAACGTGTGTGGGGCTAAAGTCTCATATGGACGACATAAAAGTGATTAAGTTAGTGCAGTTAAGAATAAAAGCGGCTGGCAAGCATCTATTCCCACAATTACCGCCAACGGGAAGTTTTGCAATGCAAAAAAACGTGATAATTCATGTTTAATTGTAGTAATTAATGGCTTCGATTGAGCAGCACTTGTGTAAAGGATTTAAGTCATCTAGTGGCGTGTTAACTCGCTATCATTGTGCAATGCAGTCATGGAATTCATGGAAATTAAAATACTTTTATCTACACACACATCATAAGTCCTCTATAGTGCGTTCTGAAACCGTAGAAAATGATCAGCATTTCAACACGTCGCCGACCGCCACCAGCAGTAAAGTAATAGTCATTACGACGTCGAATTCGAAGTCGCAATGACTTTTTGGTATCACATTCGATGTTTCAAATTTGAAAACCAACGTAATTTACAATCATAGTGAAATAAAACGGATCACTCACCTATGTAAGTCGAGTTCAGTCCGACATGTATAAATAATATTGTGACAATTTACAATAAAAAAAAAAACAGTCTACGAAACGTCAGCTCGGTATGTTTGCCTATGATTAAAAAAAACAGTCAAATTCGTGACAGGTATGGGTATGATATTCCTTCGGCTTCTGAACCCATCTTAGAGTAGGTTAGGTACTTAGTTATGAGGCTTAACTTGTTTGGTAAAATTTATTTATTTTGTTCATGTGTGGAAGTGACATGACATGGGCAATCCTTGGACAAGGATTAGGACAGAGCACAGTTTGAAAGTTGCAAATTCAAATTGGCCTCCCAGAGCAAGAATGTCAGACATTGTTTACACGATGCGTTTCAATTATGGCTCTAACAAAGGAAAAACAATATGTTGTAAGTATGGTCTTAATGAGCCTTAAAAGTAAATTACCTAAAGGCAAATATATCTGTGCATAAACCCTTCAAACCTCATCTCTTATCTCGGTAAGATTTAAATATTAAGTCTAGCTTCAAAAGTTGAAATAGTGTAAGAAATCGTTATTCCACGGTTTCCTATACTAGCTATTTTATATTCATTAACGTTTAAAATGTCACAGATATCGCATGGAGCGCTCGTGCTAAAGGCGTTATTGGTCGAAGTTGACCTTAATGACTAAAATGTCCTTCCACCATACGGCACTTCATTTAATGTAACTAGATAGTCCAATAAATCTATGTGACCTACCCAACATGCCTAACAAGACGATGTCGGTTATGCTGTAACATATAAGGTAGGTATTACACCTAGTTAAGGTCAACTTGCAGTTATAATTTAAATTTGGTTACTTACTTATTTAATTAAGATTTTTTATGTTGTAATAATACATATTTGTTGTAATAAATTTGATGCCCAGTTTAATAACAAAATTTTGTATTGAGTGGTTGTGATGTTTAAGGGGCTCCCCTGAGCCAGACGCTGAAATGGCTGCTTTTTAGAACCATTCTGTACATTATTTAAACGATAAAAAGAAATTGCATAAACACATTAAGTATCTATAACATCTTAACTTGTTTTTCTATGTTTAATAATTTTCATATTAATACTTATGGTATCTGCATCACAAGTAAGTCAAATCGCAATTAATATTCTGTCACTACATCATAAGCATAACTTACTTTGACATACGCCAAACGGCGACGCCGGCCGTGACAACCTGACTGAGTAGCTCGTTTAATGAGTACTCTAATATTCCCGTATTCGTGACCTTGAGCCCGTCCGGGACGAGAATTTCCGTTCTACTATGTTATTATTTATTTTTTTGCTTAAACTTACTATTACTTCGTATTTAATGGAATTTTTGTATGTGAATTTATGATTTATTATTAGGTACTTGCTTCTGGATGCGGCTTCTCCCGCGTGGCTTACAGGTAACAAATGACATATTTTCATTAGAAACAAACACTATAAACGCTCTAAGTAACGCATTAAGCAGAATAAAATCACTAGTTCAAATTTCGAGCCAAAAGCGAGAGATCTATCTATGCCAGTGTTGCCGTTTAGGAATAAAGAAATCCATTCATTATCCTGCATTGCAGTCTACGGAAATTTATAATTTTATCTATGTAAATTTTTATTGATATCATAAATAGCAAAAAATAAGTCCAATATATTTTTTTCGATAATCTATATGACGGACTAATTAGGAATATTACTTTTTTACCCAGAGGACACATTCCTATTGCTTTAGAGAATCCTTACGTTAATATAATATTCCACGCGGGCGGAGCCGCGGGCGCTCTCTAGTACCATATAAGATTGTAGTAAGCTGTATATCTAAAGATTATGAAACTGGACGTCTCAATCGCTAAACATTACTTCGTAGTGCTATTTCGAGCACGAGACATAATAAATATTTCGTTACTTTCGGATGTACTAGGCATTTCGTTTATAAACAGAGATGCGTGGAGTGACTAGTCGTTTCGTTACTCTGCACGCTGTACGAATATCGTGAGGTGCGCCCGTTTATGAAGGCAGGAGCTAGTTGCAAAATTGGTTTAAGTACTATTTTGCTACTAGTGCCGGTTGACTGCGATGTTTTAAAAAAATCACATAGGTAAATTCACAAACCTTGAATGAATTGCTTAATATGTCTGTTTCTTAACTACTAGTCAGCAAACCGCTAGTTGTGAAAATGTATTTGTATTTATATCAGTTTGTTGTTCATAATTCATAATTACCAATTTTGCAACTAGCTCCTGCTTTCATATACGGGCGCACCACCTTTTTGTCACTATATTATGAATCATAATATAGTGACAGAAAAGGTTGTTATGTTTCTTTGAAGCCCTGGCTAAAATGGGTACAACTTCGTCCATAGAGTGTGACTCGACACGAGATCCCAGACCATGATGGTTTGTTTGCTAATTGCGCAGTGCCACAATTAGTCCAGCAAACGAGCGCAATTGGCGCAATGGGGAGGAAATGGACATACATCCTCAAATACACGTCCCACATAGATGCACAACACAACGTAGCCCTGGCCCCTATTTCACCAACGTCACAAATGTCAGTTCACAATGACAATTCGATCTACATTCCATTACCAATATGAAGCGCACTACAACAAAAACTCTTTAAGTCAGCAATTGACACCGAATTGTCATTGTAAACTGAAATATGGGCCTGGTGGTTGATTTGTAAAAATACGCAACGAAGCGGGCTGGTAACAAGTGGCCGTGGATTACTCGTAACATAACATTAATTGAGTGTGTGAGTGTTTGTTTATTTCGAAGTAATTGATTCCTTTTTACTGTAAATAGCCTATGAGACGTTAAGTTTCGTCAAAAACTTCTCTTCAGGTACACATTGTACCTACTCAATAGCATGGCAAGGAACGATTGAAAAAAACATGTTCCTGTTCATTACATCATCATCCATAGTCGTAGGATACCATACAGATGAAATTAGTAATTTGATCAGATCTCCACACCGTTTTAGTGAAAAGATGAAAGTAAAGAGTCACTCCAGCCTACCGCGGCTGAGCTATTCCGTGACACTCTAAACTAGGTATATAATTTTCATCGATGTGAAAATGCATTACACATAGGGGTAGCCTAACCTAACCTAGGATTCGATTAACCACGCGTAACATGAACGTCGATTCTGTCTAAAAAAATCTACGAGTATAACACATACATATCTACTACGAGTATAAATAAACCACTAACACAGTTTAGGGATTTGTTCAAAATATTATTATTCTATGACAATAAGTATCAGTTGTCTTTAGTCTGATAACGACAACACAGATTTCAGATGAAGATGACTTAACCAGGCGGAAGACAACTGTTAGTTGGACATGTTTTATCGGGTATGAAGAATAAATTACATGTAATAACTTACATATTTAGCGCACTGATATTATTCTCGTGCCTCCGCCAATAACTGACGCCTACTCTAAAGCCCGAATTCTAATCTGAACGCTCATGGACTATGCTACTGTTACGAATGCATGCATCAGGATTGAAAAAGATTACAATAATTGTAGCTGTAGCCAAGAAACTATATGTTACAGCATCACATATTATGAACTGCTCTACTTACGCTCGCTGTAAGGATATATAATATATAATTTACGTGATCGTTGTCAATCAGCGCGTATAAATTTGCAACAAAATAAATAAGAGTGTGTAACACACATACATCTCGTAACCAGTGCATGAATGCGACCGTCCTTGTATGGGACAACATTGTCACCGGCAAAGCTCTGCGTTCACTACACTGTTACACATGTAGGCCAGCCTCTTTCCGTAGTTCATTTGAACGCGGACTAACAACAGTTGCGTTGAGTCGACGTATTCGCTGATTCAATGAATCGCGTAAGTAAATGAAATACATTAACATCTGCAAGCACATTATTTATATTATTTAGTGTTTCAACAATTCGTAAATTGTAGTCACAGAGTCACACACTCGTAAAAATAATGATTTGGTTTGTGAGAACTGGCCGACACAATTTATTTAAAAAAACTTAACAAGTTAATATTCGCGACGTCGTCTGTATAGATTCCGGTTAAAAGTATTTCAAATTACTAAGTTAAATGCCAAACCACGAGGTATGACAGTTATTTCGTTAAGCGTACCACAAAAATATACAGGTTGTGGGAAAGCTTTGCTTACTTTAATAAATTAATTAAAGGAAAGAATCAGCCGAGTCGAGTACTCTACATAAAACTGAATGGAGGTTTTATTATTATTGACGACCGGATAGCCCAGTGGTTAGAGACCCTGACTATGAAGCTTGAGGTCCTGGGTTCGATCCCCGGTCGGGGCAGATGTTTGTATGATGAATACGAATGTTTGTTCTCGGGTCTTGGATGTTTCATATGTATATAAGTAAGTATTGTAAGGTACTTGCTGATTTTGTCCTTCTCGGCCTTCACGAGGTTAACGTCATGGGGGATCGTGATGTCGACGAGTACTGCCTGGCGCTTCGATCGACCTATCACCACGATATCAGGTTTATTGGCGACATTAGTACTGTCCGTGATGATAGATCGATCCCAGTAGAGCGTGACACGATAATTTTCAAGAACTGGTGCAGGTGTGTACTTATAGTACGGCACTTCAAAGTCCACAAGACCGGATAAAAGAGCAAGTTGCTGGTGAATAATCCTCCTACAAGGTTATGTCTGTGCAAGTACTCGCCGTTAGCAAGACTTATTATTAATATTATTTATTATTAAGGTTCACCCATCAGTCACAATCCCGGAGTTACAATAGAGACGCTGCCGGCGCAAACGACGTTAAAGGGTGTTTAATCGTATAATGAAAAAAAAACTCATATTTTTTTAGGGTTCCGTACCTCAAAAGGAAAAAACGGAACCGTATAGGATCACTTTGTTGTCCGCCTGTCTGTCTGTCTGTCTGTCAAGACCCTTTTTCTCTGGAATGCGTGGAGGTAGCATGCTGAAATTAATATCAAATACTCAAGCCTGCGGTCCCTTAAAGCCATGAAAAAATCAACCTTCTAAGTCAACGCAATCAAAAGATAGTCATTAAAAAATCTATTTCCATACAAATTGCCGAAATCGGAAAACCTACAGGGTACTTCCAGCTGTCCTAGAAAATTTAAATTTGGTATGAAGGTAGCTCTTATAGCACAACCACTCTAAGTCTCAAAATCTTAAAATTTTATGTCTGTCTGTAGATTTCACGGACCAATATAAGTTGACCCCACACTGCGTACATTTTGCTTAGGTGCAGGACTCTGCTAACACTGGACTTCTTAAATCACTGGGGAAAAGCGTTAAAATCTTTCTACGGAACCCTTGTGCGCGAGTCCGACTTGCACTTGGCCGGTTATATTTAACGGCCCATTTAAACTAGTCATAGTTATATATCACACCTATTAGTATGTTAGCCAATTCAAGAGTACTAATTTTTTACAGGTATATTCAGGTCGGCACGTCAACACCAGTAGACAAACTTAATATATAAACAATACCTTGCTACTTTACTAAATGGTAATCAGAAAAACGGTATCGATCACGCTCATGATAGGGTTCCATAGGCAATACGAATGAAAATCCTCACTGAATAACTGAGAATTGAATAACTTTTATGCAAGAAGAAATTGGAGTTTGGGAATGTAATTTATTGAATCAGGCGTTACTTTGCGGAGGTCCATATTTATGAACTAAAAAACAATTACTTTGCTCACCCGCGACCACTAACTTAACACTTTGTGGTCGCGGGTGAGCAAAGTAATTGTTTTTTAGTTTGGGAATGTGACATGTGTATATACTACCTACGTACAATTCCGACGAGACTAAAGTAGATAACATTCAAAAACTAAATTAATTGCACATTTGTTATTTAAATACAAGCCCAGCTGTAAGATGGTGTTAAAACACTTTCTTGTTTTTTTAGGGTTCCGCACCTGAAAAAGAAAAACGGAACCCTTATAGGATCACTTTCAGCATTGTGAACAAAAAATTTCGTTTTAGGGAATTTTAAATAATGTTACAGTATATTGATGATTATAATTAACCTGATGATAATATAATCTTTATTCAATAAAAACAGCCAATCCCAAAAAA
The DNA here is from genome assembly GCA_963691665.1 of Clepsis dumicolana. Lineage (NCBI taxonomy): Eukaryota > Metazoa > Arthropoda > Insecta > Lepidoptera > Tortricidae > Clepsis > Clepsis dumicolana. The sequence goes on along the minus strand of OY829505.1, from coordinate 25,045,777 downwards.
AAAAATAGCAAATAAACAAACTAAAGATCAGCGCTAGGCTTCGTCAATAGTATCAATGACAGAAATGAACAATAGAATGAACGTAAAAAGTGGTATCCGCAACATGGTTCGCCAATAATACTAACTATAAATCCCCTCCCTGTATCGTGCCCGGCTCAAAGGTCCCCATTATACTGGCTGCATTGCCTCGCTGAACTGCAATGGAAACCTGTTGAACCAGCCACGATCCAGAGCGGGGATCGCAGCCCCTATCCGTGAGTCGGCGACCTAGCTCCCTAAATAAATCTAGGGCCTCCGAACCCCAGGGCCCAGCTGTCTCGACCGCAACCGGCACAAAGTCATACATCGGCTCCAAGGCAGAATACTTTACGTGCTTTAGCTTCGCGGCATTTTCAGCCGCGGAACCAGCTAACCGCAAAGTTTGTCTTAAATGGGACGCCGCACTTTTGCGCCGCAGCTTACACACGTGGCGTCCCATAAAAGACAACGGCCTTTCCGCCAAGGAACCAATGTAAGACCGTCCGGCCGCTTGCCGTCAATCCTGTTAAGGCCCGGGGGCTCGAGCACACAAGGCACATTAGCCGACACCATAGCCCGCCGCACAATATCGTTAATGGCATGGTGTCTCGGAAAACGACCCGCACACCTTTGGCAACTGATGATAATTATAATGTGTACAAATAAAGACTTATTTTTAACCCCCGACGAAAAAAAGGGGTGCTATAAGTTTGACCTGTGTATCTGTGTCTGTGTATCTGTCTGTGGCATCATAGCTCCTAAACGGATGGACCGATTTCGATGCGGGTTTTTTTAATCGAAAGCTAGTTTAATCGAGATGGTTCTTAGCTATGTTTCATTAAAATCGGTTCACGCGTTTTCGAAATATTGAACCTTGAAATGACAATGTCGGGGGTTTTTCAACTTTTCTAATATTAAAAGGTTTTTCTCTGGAACGAGTGAAGGGAGTATGCTGAAATTAATATGAAATACCTGCTCAAGCCTGCAGTCATTTGAACCTGTGAAAAAATCAACTTCTAAGTCAACGCGATGAAAAGATGCAGTCATTAAAAATGTTGTTTCCATACGAAGTACCGTACTGTGAAAACCTAAAGGGTACTTACTTCCGGCTGTCCTAGAAACTTGAAATTTAGTATGAAGGTAGCTCCTATAGCATAACCACTCAGAAAAGTCTCAAAATCTTAAATTTTGATGTGTCTGTAGATTTCATAGACCAATATAAGATGATCCCACACTGCGTACATTTTACTTAGGAGCAGGGCTCTACTAACACTGGACAACTTAAAACATTGGGGAAAAGCGGGAAAATCTTTGTACGGAACCCTCGGTGCGCCTCGCCAAGTCCGATTCGCACTTGGCCGGTTTTTATGGATAAAGTTTATTATTTCGCGATAAGATCTATCTATACTTCGTTTAATTTGGCATTAAAAAGAAGGAAAGAATCTCAACATGTCTTTTTATTGAAAAACGCATTTTAAAAATAAGTTACAATGAAATAACAATGAGATTTTATCATTTATATTGTTATAGTTTTATACGTAACGGTTACTTATTTTCAAATAGTAAGTAGTTTATGCAACTGTTACAAAATGAGCGTCCATAAAACACGAGTTTCATAATAGGATCATACCAGAGTTTTAAGGCCTAATTATGTAGGGTTGCATACATTACCCTAAGAAGATGGGTTCAGAAACCGAAGGTATAATAAACCTGTCACGAAGTTGGCCGTTTTTTTTAAATCGTAGACAAACATATCGAGCTGACGTTTCGTATCGATTTTTTTGAAGTGGCCTATTTTTAAATTGTACTGGTTTTTGAAGACGAAAATTGACTGTCATAATGATGAATACCTACGGTTTCTGAACGCATAAATACAGGTCTTACGATATGTGTGTAGATAAAAGCGTTTTCCAATAAAAAGTTATGTCGAGATTCTTTCTTTCTTTTTAATGCTAAATAAACACTACACAACAGATTTCATATTTTACCTTCGAGTATCATATTGGATAGATTTAAAGTCAGGTAGTAATTTTACACGGAACCTTTTGAAGTGCCAATTTTTTAAGTGTCACTTAGCCGATTGCGTTATTTAAATAGATAGGTGTATTTTTAAAACTTGCCTTAAATGGAATGTAGTCAAGGTCAACTAAATAGACGCAATATTACTAAGTTATATACCATCTAAGTTCAAAGTTATTTTCAAGTTAGTAAATCTGTATTCCATACCACCGACGCCGCGTGTTGCGTACTTGGCTTCGAGCCAGTCTTAGCCATTGCATTTCCACAACACAAATCTAAATACGTCGCATTAGATTAAAGGAATTATAAATAGGTAGGTACAGTCGAGGAAATTAATTCCTGGCCCACCATGGAACCCTTTCACGTTAAACGTCATAGCGATTTTCCTTGTCAAGCAATGCGATGCCTCTATGACGTTTACTGTGAAGAGGTTAGGAATTAATTTCCTCGACTGTACCTAATACATTGAATCTGAGCAGAGTAAAACTTTTATGAAAAGTTTAACGCAGTTTTCAAAGATATTTAACACCTTAATTTTAAATACCGAAAATACATCATACATCATTGACACCTAACGAAAAATTAATGTCGGCCGCGTTGGCAATCCTCCGAGATTTCCAGCTACGCAGGAGATTGCTGAAATGAAATGCAAAATTTACAAACACAAATCTCCCATAATACTCGGGTGTGGGTGTCGCAGAATCGTAATGAAATCAACAGACAACGGAGCTGCGGCGACGTTTCCTTCAATCTTAATTTAGCCATTTGGAAAAATAATATAAATAAAGGAAGGATATTACGAACAAATGCTGAGAGAAAAAATAAAAATAAATAATAAATATAATGGGACAATTGACACCAATTGACCTAGTCTCAAACTAGGCAAAGCCTATACTATGGCTACTAGACAACGGATAAACATACTTATATACATATTAAACATCCAAGACCCGAGATCAAATAGTCGTATTCATCATACAAACATCTTCCCCGACCGGGGATCGAACCCGGGACCTCAAGCATCATAGTCAGGGTCTCCAACCACTAGGCTATCCGGTCGTCATATCACTTAAGCTCTACTGCACGAATTACTTTATCTTATTTAAGAGAATCAAAAGCATTTCATCTAATATATATAAAGTCGGAAAACCGGAACGGGATAAAAGAAACGAGACAGAGCGAGTTGGCGCTCTACAACACCATTTCGACACATTTCTCCCAAACAACGCATTATTTCTCCGGATTTTCTAAGCAATTCGATTCTTTGATCTTGGGAATCGCGAAAAACTTAAGAAAATATGATATTGGGTGTGCAAGTTTTGTATATTAAGCAAAATAAAATAGCGAGTTCGAATTTCGAGCCAAAAGCGAGTGATCTATTATCTATGCCAGTGTTGCCGATCAGGGATAAAGAAAGCCATTCATTATCCTGCATTGCAGTCTACGGAAATTTGAAATTTTATCTATGTAATTTTTTATTGATAACATAAAGCAAAAAATACGTGTCGGACTAATAGTCTGACGGACTAATTAGAAATATTACTTTTTTTACAAAGAGAACACATTCCTATTGCTATTGAGATTCCTTACGTAAATAATAAACCGTACCTGCATAATATAATATTCCACGCGGGCGGAGCCGCGGGTGCTCTCTAGTTTTAACATAAAGATTTAACTTTTTTTCTAATAAATTTACCTCATAAATTATCATTTGCATCATCATTATTATTTGCAGCTTTAAACTGCAATCACAAAGCAGCGTTAATTGAATTTGCTTTACTTCTCAGATTTCATAATAATCACACATTATGACCTCTATTGCTCATTTTTTAGGGGTCCGCAGCTAAAACGGCAAAAACGGAACCCTTATAGTTTCATCGTGTCCGCCTGCTTAGCTCAAAGACTGTTGCTCCTACAAAGCTGTATTTTTGCATGGATATTAATTAGGCCGACAAAGTAGTAGAATAAAATGATGAAAAAAATTTTTGGGGTATCCCGTACACCTAAAGTGGGGATGATTTTTTTTCTCGTCTACCCCATAGTGTGGGGTATCGTGGGATAGAACTTTTAAAAATATTGGGGGGTTCGAAGATCATTTTTAGGGTTCCGTACCTCAAAAGGAAAAAACGGAACCCTTACAGGATCACTTTGTTGTCCTTCTGTCTGTCTATCTGTCTGTCTGTCTGTCTGTCTGCCTGCCTGTCTGTCTGTCTGTCTGTCAAGACCCTTTTTCTCTGGAACACGTGGAGGTAGCATGCTGAAATTAATACCAAATACTCAAGCCTGCGGTCCCTTAAAGCCGTGAAAAAATCAACCTTCTAAGTCAACGCAATCAAAAGATACAGTCATTAAAAAATCTATTTCCATACAAATTGCCGATTTCCAAAAACCTAAAGGGTACTTCCAGCTGTCCTAGAAACTTGAAATTTGTTATGAAGGTAGCTCTTATAGCACAACCCTTTAAGGCCGAAAGGCACTTAAGGCCGAAAAAGTGGGATAAAATCTTGAAAAACATTTTTTAGGTGTAGCGTCCCTTACCTCTCAACCCCTCTATCAGAGAAACTGTTATATTTGGAAATATGAAAAAAATCAGAGCAGTAGCGCATAGTGAATTTAAAATAAAAGGAAAACTATTACAGATAAGTATGCTTTACGGGTTTATGAGCAATATTTGTCCAACTTATTTATGTTTGTCTACTTATGTCAGTAATCTATATAAAATTATATATATATATATATATTTTTATACAACGAGGTAGGCAAGCGAGCAAGTGGGTCACCTGATGGTAAGTGATCACCACTGCCCATAGACACCCGCAACTCCGGAGGGTTTGCAGATGCGTTGCCAACCTAGAGGACTAAGATGAAATGCCTCTTGTGCCCGTAATTACACCGGCTGTCTTACTCTCCACACCGGAACACAACAGTGCAAGCACTGCTGCTTAACGGCAGGATTAGCGAGTAAGATGGCGGTAGCGATCCCGACGGACCTCGCACAAGGTCCTACCACCCTACCTACCTATATATACATTGACCCGTGATAGACGAACTATTTACATACACACAAATATGTACGGAACCCTCTGTAGGCGAATCCGACTCGCACTTGGCCGGTTTTATAACCGACTTCAAAAAAGGAGGTTATCAATTCGACACGTATGCACGTAATATTATCGGAACTGCAAGATATTCACATATGATAATCTATTAGGGCTAAACCAATACACCAAACTTTATTGATGTATATATATATGTTTCTCCTCAAATTTCCCTGTAACTAATTATCGGATTGCGACCATTTTTTTTACTGACTTACATGTACTTCAACTTAGGGAACAGAGCAAGTTTCATGAAAATCGGTTCAGGAGTTTTTATGATATGGACTAATATGCGGTGCTGCACTGCACGCAGAGAGTCGTTTTAAAGCTGTAACGGAGGCCCTCTTAGTTTTGTGTGTGCGTGTGTGTATGTATGTGTGTGTGTGCGTGTAAGTGTGATGGTGAATATACCCATGTAATACATTGTAAACTGTCATTTGTCAGTAGTAAATTGCCTATTTCTAATTTCGCCTAAGGAAGTGCCATAATATTTTAAGTAATTATTATAATAAAAATATTTTTATAATTGTGTTGCTGTGCCCTTACAGGGTAAAATTGTTGACGCTTTACCGATATTTTTAAGACTTTTTATACACAACATTTTATGTGCAATAAAGAGTTTGAGTTTGAGGTTGTGTGTGTGTGTTCGCAAAGACTTTTACTTTACTGCTTCCGGCGACTCGTGGCTGCTGTCGGCGACCAGTCGACAGCATGCTGAAATGCTGGTTATTTTCTACGGTTTCTGAACGCATCATAGAGGACTTTTTAACTTTTTTTTTAATTTAGACCCAAACAAACTAATTTCATTTCAATATAAATTAAGTCATATTTAGGTACTATCTATACAGCAAGGCCAAACTTATAGTTATCGATGAGTTATTGATAGTATTTCAAACACTCTATTTGTGTTAAGTATTGATGTTATCAATGTTCAAGTAGCAAACAATAGTTGTCCCAGAAAAAAAAAGTATCTTATATGTACCCGGTTAATCATGTCAAAACTCGGCTTTTGACGACGAGTAGGTATGAAGTCGGTGCGGTGCGAGCGGAATATTTTTTGAATGAAGCACCGACTACATATTTCTGCTGCTTAGTGCTAGGCCGAAAAACTTTAGGCTTTAGTTTCTGTTGTCCGAAATAAACGCATTTTATTTTATTTTATTTATTTATCATTATTTAAGAGGATTATTTTACGTTTTTTTTCTGAGGTTTTTTTTTTGAAGGCGGTTTTACTTTTTTCTTAAAAAAAAAAATTATTTCACAATTTTACGTTGATTTAACGTTTTCAGAATTATCCTCCAACTCCTAACCGTTAAGGAGTTGTACCTCCCATCATCATCTCATCAACATGAGATGATGACTACCGGACGCAAATACTTGAATAGCCTTAAAAAATATATGAAACACATGATACGTGCCTATAAAATTTGAGGGTTGCCCTCGATTTTCCGAGATCCCATCATCAGATCATGATTTGGTGACAGTGGGACCACCTCAGGAGTATACCCTTTCGAATAATGATTTAACATTTTCAGAATTATCCTCCAACTCCTAACCGCTAAGGAGTTGTACCTTCCATCATCAGCTCATCATCATGAGATGATGACTACCAGACGCAAATACTTGAATAACCTTAGAAAACATATGAAACACATACGAGGGGCGGCTGAAAGTAATCTACCTAACAATGAAACAAAAGACTGTCGTGGCAATTTTTTTTTTATTTTTCTATGTAGTCCCCTGCTAGTAAAATGCACTTATTAAATTTTTCAAATATTGAATTTAAACCATTAAAAAAAAAACTTTCGGTTTGTCGTCAAAAAAGTCAATAACCGCAGCCTTCATTTCGTCATCGGTCATAAACCTTCGACCCCTGAGGTCTTTCTTGAGAAGTCTAAACAGTAAATAGTCACAGGGGGCTAAATCTGGACTATAAGGGGGGTGGTCAATGGTTTCGAAGCCATTGTCTTTAATTGCTAGCTTCGTTGTGCGGGCGGTATGCACTGGTGCGTTATCGTGCAAAATCAGAACTCCTTTGCTTAGTTCACCTCGCCGTTTTTCTTTTATTGTCTCTCTTAGTTGATATAGTAAGTTTGAGTAATAATCAGCATTCATTGTAGTTTTCTTCGGTAAATAATCTATGAGCAAAATCCCTTCTGTGTCCCAAAAGATTGTAGCCATAAGTTTACCTGCCGATGGACAGACCTTGAATTTCCGAGGCGGCTTCTCATCCTTAAATTTCCACTGTAACGACTCTTGCTTACTTTCCGGGTCCCATTGTCGAATCCAAGTCTCATCACATGTAACAATTCTAGAAATTATTTCTTCCTCTTTCCCTCGACTCATGTCCAAAAACTCTTCGTAACATTTGACACGCCTCTCCATGTCAAATGCAGTCAACATTCTGGGGACCCAACGTGCGCTAACCTTGGACATGTTCAAATGCTCATGAATTATTTCATTGACTCGCTCTTTACTGACGCCCACATCTCTAGCTATCTCCCACTGCTTCACTCGTCGGTCCTCTAATATATTTTTTTTCACCCTGGCTACATTTTCATCGTTGACGGCCAAAACTGGTCTTCCGCTACGAGGATCATCTTCCAGGCTCTCACGACCTAACTTAAACTGATTTGACCAAAACTTTATAACAAATTCGGAAGAACACGAACTGCCAAACACACGTAACATACGCTGTCTGCTCTCCGAAGGCGTATTCCCTTCTTTAGTCAAAAACTTAATCACCGCACGCTGCTCGATTTTATCCATTTTCACTTTTTCTACCGACATGTTTGAAACAATTGTAGGAGACAAATAAACGTGATGCAGTAAACAAATGAATGTAATACATTTTGAAAATAGAATAACAAACGAATATAAATCCATACCAGCCAGCATTATTTTTGTATATATTTCTGACCAAGGAGATTACTTATCAGCCGCCCCTCGTAGTACGTGCCTCTAAAATTTGAGGGTTGCCCTCGATTTCCCTAGGATCCCATCATCAGATCATGACTTGGTGACAATGGGACCACCTCAGGAGTATACCCTTTCGAATAAAAAAAGAATTTTGAAAATCAGTCTACAATTGACGGAGTAATCGATGAACATACATAAAAAAATAAATAAAAATAAAAAATAAAAAAATACATACAGTGGAACGTAGAACCTCCTCCTTTTTTGAAGTCGATTAAAAAAGCTAAACAATACATACTCATAACATGTATAAGATATAAACAGTTTGTAACTCGAAGTATTAGTAGTTTCGCAGATCAAAGACAAAGGGAATAATGCTAAGTAGTCAATTATTTTTTATTTAAATACTTTATTTCAGAAAGGAATACTTGATGCCGTCCGTCTGTATTTAAATGCAGTTCTGATAGAAAGCGAGTATAGAAATAAAAAAATAAAATAACGACAAGTTACAAAATATGAGACACAAGTGCAAAGGCGCACTTATCCCTTTTTAACCGACTTCAAAAAAAGGAGGAGGTTATACTAGTCAACCTTTGAGTGGCAGAGAGCAGTAAATTAAGGACCGATATTGTTTGAAAACCTAAACCGGATTACCTAAACTCTACAACTCTCCTCTTTTGTATGCGAACATTGAAGCAGCACGCGAAGAAAAATAAAGCAGCTAACTTATTTGGGTTTCTATATTAATAATTTTGTCCCTAAGGAAACGTCGATCAACGTTAAAATTAAAAATGTACGGACAAAAAGGTTTGGTCTAGTTCGAAATAAGATAACACCGCTGGATAAGGTGAACGCACGATTGCGGAATCAAAGCGAGATGGAGGCCAGAGAACGTGTGATGAAACGATGGGCCCTGGCGCGCCAGCGACGTCTTACGTGTAATACACAGGCGCAATGCCTGCATCATGTCTATCATCTCACGGCTCGAAAGCACCGGACGCCGGTGCAAAATCATTAGGTACATATTGCTCACAGCATGTACGTCACAACGCAACATAAAACGAAAACACAACTTAATATATACCATGCAAAGCGCTGTTCAAGCTTAAATGGAATTAAAATAAAAGGTAAAAAAACGGCCTAGTGCGAGTCGGACTCGCGCACAAAGGGATCGGTACAAATTTTTTTTGGTACATAGTAAATAGTTCGTCTATCACGGCAATCGAGAGTGTGGGGTCATTTTATATCAGTTACTGACATAGACTAACACGAATAAGGGTTCCGTTTTTGCCATTCTGGCTACGGAACCCTAAAAAACGCAACTCTTATAAGATCACACAATATGCGAGTAATGCGCCCGTCCTGTCCGACTCAACATCGGTTTGATGTACGAGTACCAGCTTGAAATTTAATAACAAATCGTGTGGGTATTTATCTACATGTGTTGTTGATTGATTTTATTGACCGAGCGAAGTGAGCGAAGCGTCTCAGTTTCAGCTTTTTTGTAGATTCTATAGTTTTTTGTAGAAAAACGTTCTAAACTTTAATGACCCGATCTTCGTGAAATTTTGTGATCATGATCAGGTTCGATAATTATATAGATTTTTTTTGATGATTCGTTTTTAATGTTGATAAGATATCAACTTTGAAAATACTAAAAGCAACATGCAAGTTTACAAAAAATGTGTAATCATTTAATAGTTATTTAAAAAGTATGTAATTCTTAATGTCATCTTCGAAGTGGTATTGTTTTCAAAACATTGTTTAGGTTTCGTAGTTAAAATTCAAATATAAAAAAAAAAACAGAAGAGAAGAAAAAAACAGAGATTATTTGTTTATGGGTTACTTCGAACAGAGAGAACATAAAATACAAAATTTTATCCCCTTATGAGGTACGGTGCGAGCGAAATATTCTTTGAATGAAGCATCGACTTCATATTTGTGCTAGGCCTTTAGCCATAAAACTCATGGTTTTGGTTTAGAGGATTATTAAGGGTAAGGGTTTAGGGTTTAGGGTTTGAGGGTTTTATTTTGGGTTACTAGCTGTTGCCCGCGACTTCGTAGATTTCGGTTAACGCTATCCCGCGGGAACTATATCATTTTCCGGAATAAAAAGCAGCCTATGATATTCCTCAATATTCAAACTACCTTCTTACCAAATTTCATCTTGATTGGTTCAGCGGTTTTCCCGTGTAGAGGTAACAAACAGACAGACAGAGATACAAAAAGACAGAGAGACAGAGTTACTTTCGCATTTATAATATTAAATTAGGATATTTATCCTCCAACTCCTAACCGTTAAGGAGTTGTACCTTCCATCATCAGCTCATCAACATGGGATGATGATTACCAGTCGCAAATACTTGAATAGCCTTAGAAAATATATGAAACACATAATAAGTGTCTATAAAATTTAAGGTTGCCCTCGATTTCCCTGGGATCCCGTCGTCAGATCCTGACCTCCACCTCCAGAGTATACCCTTTCTAATAAAAAAAAAATTGAAAAGCGATCCACTATTGACGGAGTAATCGGTGTACATACTTAATATAATATATAATATGCAGTGGAACGTAGAACCTCCACCTTTTTTGAAGTCGGTTAAAAATTGACATTATCACATGACCTTTTTCGCTGAAAATTAATGTACTCTACATATAACCAATCACCCAGTATATATCTAGATACAATTAATAGAAAATTGTTGTGTGAAATTGACTGAAAATGTAGGACAAGGAGGTATAATTACAAACCAAGGGTCAATTTCGAACACTTAACATTGGGTACTTAGTAGATATAAACCTGCAGGGGAATTTCTTTGTCTCTATCTGGGCTTGTCCTAGGTATAAGTGCCTATACTAGGTAGTTTAAATTGTCATCTCGGCAGCTTATAAACATATTTAGGCCACAAACACAACACTGAACTAATCCAAGGAACATTAATACAATCTTAATTGAAAATCGGTGAGTTATTCGGAATGTTCGATGTACCTACTAAACTGATAATAATCAATATATTTCTAACAATTAAGGCTAAGTCGATATTTAACGCATCTATTGGCGGATGAAATCACACCTTCAGAATGAAACAGACCCAATTCTAAATATGTCATATAACCTATAACTTAGTCCTACAGAAATACTAGGGAAAGGGAATATTTATTTAACCAGTTCGTGGTGCATTGTTGTTTATAAATAACAGTCAGTAACCTAAACAGTCAAAACAATGTGTGCAATTACTTAAATTATATTATCATTCATTATACAGTTAGCATAGAAAAAATGGCAGAAACTCGTGTTGCCTTTTGTTGGCTTCCCTGAGCCAAATGCTGAAATGGCTGCTTTTTAGGCCAATTCTGTACATTATTTAAACGATACAAACAAAATATATAAATACATTAATAAACATTTCAACTTGTTTTTCTACGTTTAATTTTTTTTTTCGTATTTAATATTTCGTATTTGATATCTGCATCACAAGTAAAAAAAGTAAGTCAAATCGCAATTAATATTGTCACTACATCATAAGCAAAATTTACTTTGACTTGTGAGATACGTTAATTTATAGAGAATTTAACAGGCTAGTGCCCGTTTTCACCAACGACTCCTAAAATTTAAGGGATCCCTTAGCTCTTTTAGGTGATACCTAAGACCAATTTCCGTTTCACCACCGCTTAAGTAACACCTAACTGCTTAGGGGGCCCCGTAAGTTTAGAGGCTCGAATATTGACCCCCTAGCGTTAAGTGACAGTTCGCACAGTCGCAGATGCGTTTTTATTTTTATAGGTTATGTGCATTTGTTTACATTAATAACTTGATTGGTAAGATTTATATAAAATGGAAGGCTATTTAAATGATTTTGTAGAGTTTGGAAGCTGTTGAATCATTATATTTACTTAATATTCACATCAAACTTATTTAGATCAGACTGAAAATCAGATGATTTAACAATGATAGGTACTAGATTTATTATAAGATACACCTACTCGTAGAATGTTGAAAGAAAGCGTTCTTTTCATACTTGAAAAAATTAACATTATAGGTATTTGTAAGGATAACCCAGAACAGAAGAAGAATAATTAATTCTATATCAAAGGAAGACCTCATCGCAGCCTAATATTCATCATCAGTCTATTAATGACCCCCAAAATACAAAACAAACCAGAAGCCGCGTTCAATCATAGCACGCCGCGCACTGTGTCAATTTTTTATTGATTTCGCTACCCGTTTACACTTAAAATATAATCCTATTTTGTTTTTTATAAACCCAACGGTATTTCTGCATGTAAGAATCACACGAGAAGGAATTAATTAACATTGTCATTCGTACAACATGTCACGATACGCTGCGTGCACGGAGATGATACGCGAAACTGCACTATTTAAGTGTAGTTTTAGTTGCTTCAGTTAGGGCGCGCTCGCGGGTTCTGGTCTGTTCTGTATTATACGGGTTTCAAAGAAATCGAATATAACAATACTTTAAAAACATGTACAGTTCATGAATAAATTATCAGATAACTAATCATTTTAGTTTCAGTCGATGAATGCTCGCTAATAAACTACAATCATAGCACCGAAAGTTCGAAATAAATATTTTTCTGGATTTCAAAGTCTTTAATAATGCCATACAGCCTAGTCAACATTTAAAAATAAGAAATAAGACGTCAATTTAGTATTAACAGTATATTTGTCTAGTTTTTGTATGTTTTTAACATGTTGGTTTAATTTATTATAGACGATTTTTGAAGCTATTTCTCTTAAAAAAAATATCGATACAAAACCGGTTTTAGAAATCACTATAGCTAAAACAAACCGTCACTTTGTTAGGTGACCCCTATTAAGGAGGACCTAGGATGGTGAAAATGAAATTAGGTTAGGGAGAGATATAAGGGGCCACTTAGGACAGGGGTCCCCTGACTAGGTGATGACTTAGGTGTCGTTGGTCAAAACGGGCATAGGAGTAACTCTACGTTTACCATTATTATACCTTTTTTTTAAATCATCATCATCATCATCATCATCACCACCATCATCGGCCTATTTACGTCCCACTGCTGTGCACCAGGCCTTTATTCATAATATTTAAAAAATTATAAATAAGTAATTTACGTATTCGGTACGAATTCTGAACGATTTTTTTTTTCAAAAAGACGCGTTATATGTGATAACACTGTGTAAAATAAAGTTAGACCGATATTTAATAGATATCGCCACTAAAATGAAGTTGTTTAGTAAAAGTGAGGTGGGGTGAGGAAGGCGCGAAACGTTCCAGGACATCCTCTCAGGGAAGCCTCTTAACTATCCAGCGGTACGTATGTACTCTGAAAACTCCTGACCTTAGTTGTGAGGTCATTATTATTTAAGTTTGACGTAGACAGGCTGAGATGATACCCAAAGCTGACAGCATTAGCGGACTCGACAGTTGAGTTTACTTAACCTTAAAAACAATGATCCGTGCCTATATTTTGTGTAGTTTTTGGCACAAAAAAAGTCGCAATCGCGTTCGCATGTGTACGTCTGAATACTATGGGCAAATTAGCAGCGCCTGTAGTGGCACGTATCGACAACAAACAATTCTCATACTACTTGACACTTTTAACGCAAACGCGTTCGAGTCGTATTTTTTGGGCGTCGATTACACTAGGCGTTCTGAGCGCGATCGAGACTTTTCTTGTGTCAAAAATTACACTAGATAGGCTCCGAACAGATGTTACGGACGAGCTCATTAAGTAGAGAGACGAATAAAATTCAGCGCAAAAGTAGATTTACATTTTTCAGCTACCAGTGCACCTTCCAATTAAGGGAAAAATATATGATAGGTGTACGGTGAACATAAATATTTATTTTATATTTCAAGGACAAAAACAGTATACCTACTCATATCAAGATAACATTAATGCCCACGTAAATCTAGATAGCGTATGTTACTAATTTATCAAGATGACTAAAATCATAAATTTGTCACGTAGATACATAATAATAAAGTACACACACTCAGGCAAACATGTCCTCTACCCACGGACAAGAACAAAAACTTACGTAACCTTGCGCGTCAACAATTACTTAAAATTATTTTGTTAAAAAAAAATTGAACCAACCCCCTTTCCTACGAGTATACTGACTAGTAAATGAATTTAAACATGATATTGCAAAGTTGTACCCGGTCCATTCAAAATAACCGAATTAATTATTTTGCACTTTAGAAAACCATTTAGAAGAAAAACAATTACACAATGATAATGTGTGAAAATCGCGAAAGTTTAAATCAATACATAGAAAAACAATTGTTACAAATTAACTAATTAAATCTGGAAGATAATTCTTCGCCTTCTAAGTTATAGTGAAGACAGCTATTACAAAGTGAAGATATTAAATCGAAGACTTAATGCAAATATAGATAATATTGTATTTTCTTTACATTATGTAAACCTAGAAAAGCCCGATACTGATAAATTCATTAGAAACTTAAATATTGTGAAAGAAATTTTGTCATCGAATCCTGCACATCAAGGGCACAATGAAGCAGCAAATATTCTTAAATAACTGTTATTATATATTTGCCACTCCCCACTTACGAGTAGAGTAGACAGTGTCGTATAAGAGAAGATCAATACTTTCAGTATGACGATTGCAAGTAACCCGTTTGACGAGTTGCCCAAGCGATGACCGACAAGGCTAATACCAATACAAAGTGTACCAGTTCCTTCCGCTTGCATTGGATTTTCTTATTTTATTATACTACTAGCTGTTGCCCGCGACTTTGTCCGCGGAGATTTCGGTTATCACTATCCCGCGGGTACTATACAATTTTCCCGAACAAGAAGTAGCCTATGTTATTCCTCAATATTCAAACTATCTACTTACTAAATTTCATCTAGATTGGTGTAGCGGTTTTTCCGTGAAGAGGTAACAAACAGACAGACAGAGAGACAGCAGAGTTACTTTCGCATTTATAATATTAGTTAGGATTTCTGACATTACCATAACCGGTTAGGTTAAAAAAATGCAGCAAGCAATTAATTTGCCGTGTTCGTCGTACTCGTAAGTGATTTTCTAAAGGTTTCACAACGTTTTATTTTACTCACTAAGTTGATCATTTAATAAAAATGCTTGCTCTACACTAGTCAGATATCATGAAAATAACAAATCAGTCAAATCAATCAAATAAACAATCAGACTGCACGAGGTCAAAGCGATCCAAGTGTTATGGTGTAGCTGACCAAGAAACTGTATTAGCGTGGTAAAATAATTTCTTGGTCGATCGACTATTTATTACCCATAATATTATTCGGCAGCTCTAGTCATTTTCAAATTTCCTTACTCTTACTATAGTACACTTTAGTATAATAGTGTAATTTTTGACACAAGAAAACGTCTCGATCGCGTTTGCGTTTACGTCTCAATTACATATTAGCAACGTACTAATCTCATATAATTTGACATGTCTAACGCAAACACCATCGATACGCATTTTTTGGTCAGCGTTTACACTAGGCGCTCTGAAGGACTTTTTTCACTTTCTAAAGGTATCGTGGATGTTTATTATTCTAGCGTACAGTTGAATCATTTGATTACTGACTTACAACGTTTTGACAGTAAGTGTCATAATGATTTTCCTTGTCAGGCAATGTGATGTCACCATGACCTTTTCTACGAAAAGGTTCCACAATGGGTCACGATTCAGTTGGTTCCATAGTACATTCGAATTATCAGATTAACTCGGAATGTAAGACGTTTTGATACATAAATGCTTCTAGCATTTTATATTTTTAAAGTATGATACACCAATTATTCCTAATTATTATAATTAATCTATTTTTCGTATGATAGTAGCTTATAAATAACTATGTATAATCTACATGTTTTTTTTTCATAGCTGTACCTTTATTATTACATGTTGGAAAGAGCTGTCAAAAAATGAATTGGCATTTCATCATTATTTTTTCAGGAAAAAATATTAAAAAAAAAATTATGCTTCTACTCAATTTACGTAGCTGTGATTTGATTTGATTGCTCTAGCTTAATAGTTCATGATAAAAATTGCTTTGGAAAAAGGTGTCAATAAATGACGTTTGTCAGTGACGGTTCAAGATAGGGTGCAGTTGCAGTGTTTCTTAATTATGAATTCTGATATGAGATAGCAAACAACTGACATTGGAATATTTTGATATAGCCTTTGTACTCGTATTGTGCGAAACTATATATACTGACGAGCAAAAATAACGGGTCACTTTTCATACAACTTCGTCTAGAAAGTGACCCGTTATTTTTGCTCGTCAGTGTACAGTAGTTTTTTCTTAATATCATGGTGCGGCGTCACTCGCGGTTGAAATCGAAACAAATTTCCTGAAGGTACCGACAGCGCACAGCGTTCAGATTTACAGTAAAGAAGTTTTAGTGCGTGTCAGTTTCAGTAGTAGTCAGGATTAACAATCGAACACAATATTAATCTCATCAGTAAAGACGTCAATTAACGGGAATGAATCGAATTTTAAAGTATGTACATTCATTTATTTTTTTAATGGAACATTGTCGCTTATGTGCGATTGAATGGTTATTGATGTCTCTGAGTACGGCAAAATTGATGGTTATCAAAATGATGCTTATGCTGCTTATAGATAAATATGCTGGGCGTATTTAAAGTAGATAAATGACACGTTAGCAAAAATACTGTTTCACAGTGAACCACTAAATATTGGCGCGCTACGGATAGAGACAGAGCTAGTAGACGAGCAATTGTGTATCAAGGTTATCATGTGTCCATGTCCGAGACGTATCAATGTTTTGTGGTTTATCTACCAGTATACCCACACAACACCTACCTATTTTTAATGTTGTCAGGGACAAAGACATTCCACCATGAGGGCCTTTTTTGCCTAATGTAAACTGGGGAGTCACTTTCTTCGTCAGTATCATTCCCACCTCCAGATTTTCGCCTCTTCTTACGCTCCAATTGTAAGCGGGCTGCCCAGGAGCGACGTCGGCCTTTATCATTGGGGCCGAATCCCTCTGCTCCAACCGACACAGATAAAGAAGCACGTCGGGGAGCTTCTGGTGGCGGTGCATCGAAATCGGTCAGTTGTCTGTATCGTTCGGCGAAAGCCGCATCGGAGGCACGTCTTCCGCTAGCCGCGGATCTGGGCGAGTCAGCAAGAACCATGTCGGAGAAGGCCTCGTCATCATCAGTTTCGGGCGTCAACGGTTCGTCGCTGAAGCGGCGCGGTGTCTCGTCGATGGACTCCTGCAGGCTGGCAAGCGGCAGGCTGGGGCGGTGCGAGCGAAGGCCGCGGGGCGCGCGGCCCGGCCGGCCCTGCAGCCGCGCCAGAGCCAGCGGCACCGGCGGCTCGGTCAATGTTGGTTCACTCCCACTCATCACGCTTGTTATGGTTGCACTTGTTAAAGTTTAGAATGCACACTGTCATTTAAACTGCATAACGTATCGTCACTCCACCATTTCCAAAGAAGTCTCAATTGAAATATTGTTAAAATTGTATTTATTATCTCGTATCTGTTTTATGGTTTACACTTTAATTATTACCTATTGAATTGAATTGGCTCCGGCATCCGTGTGATAAGCGCAGCTTTTTTTTACTTTTTCATGGAGGAAAGAAAAGTGATCCTAAGGGCAGACTCCAAATAAATGGGATAAGGCCAGGCAAAATAAGATCATTTTAATATAGTATGTAAAGTTGCATGTTACTAAGTGCCTATTCATTACTCAGCGAAGTAAAAAAACGGTATCAATAAGTTTTTTGTTAAAAAAACATACGAGCTTTTGCCGACTGTACTTGTATTGTCATCCAAATTCCATATCGATACCAAAATATCAAGTCGATGCCATTAACCGTTGAAAAGTTCCCTCCTGTGTAGACGATCCCGGCCGGACCGCCAGAATTGTACGACGAGTAGGTATAAAGTGAGTATAAGCTGTGATAATATTATTTTGAAATTCACTAAATATGATGCACTACCTACTACTCCGAATTTCTTCACGTTGTCAAATACGATTTTGAAAGATCTGTCCAACGAGACTCCACAATATGGGATAGATGAGTAAAAAAAACACCCCCACTTTACGCGTAGAGGAGGCAACCTAAAAATTTTTTTTTTTTTTCAAGATTTTATTCCACCACTTTGTCGGCGTGATTAATTGGTACATCTATGCCAAATTACAGCGTTCTAGTATAAAAGAGTCTGAGCTAAGCCGCGGACAAACATAACGAAACTGTAGGGGTTCCTTGTTGACTACGTATCCCTAAAAACAGTAAAATTAGACCAGTTTGCTTCAAAAAGTCAAAAACGGAGCATCAGTCCCGGAACAAAAGCTCAACAGCATTCCGCGGCTTTGTTCGAAGCGGCTGACAAATTAGCTCACTTCACCGACAATGCGTTAGCTAGTTAGCGCTAATGGAGCCCAATGAATGAGAATATTAAACCATAACGGTACCTATACATTTACTATGTCACATGGTATTACACGGTTTTAATTTATCAATCCAGTTAAATAATATATCTACTTATGTATTTGTAATAATGGTGAAAAGCAAAAATTCGTCATTTTTATTACTGTCGTGTTTGAAAAAACAATACATAATTACAATTTAACGCACACACAATTATAATAGAATAGAATAGAATAGAATAATACTTTATTGACACTCTTGGAATACAAACGTACATTAACAAAAAAAACCGCATAATTTGTGAATGAAGGAATCAATTGTAATGATCTTAATAGATGACAAGTAGATACATCCGCGGGGAAATGGTTAAATAAAAAAAAAATATTTTTTATATACGACGAGGAAGGGAAACGAGCAAGTGGGTCACCTGATGGTAAGTGATCTGATCACCACTGCCCATAGGCACTATTGGCCAACGCATAATGCATAGATACAAGTAGGTAAGTACATACGAGTACAAATTTAAAAATAATCAGAATTTACCACCAACTGATCGAAAATATCGCTTCTAATGAATAGTTTCAAAGTTGCAAGTTGCCGACGATATGCCTTAAGCAGGTGGTGTAGCTTTCGTAATTGCATAGTATGCGGCCACCGGCGCACGCGCAACTCGACTGTTATGCGGGGAAAGTTGCCACTTCTTGCATAAATAGATTTCGTTTATACTTGTCAATTAATATGAAAAAATATTTAAAAAATAAAAAAGTATCTAAATAACTCACTCAAAGTAATAATAATAATACATATTTTTTGCTAGCAACAAAAAAACAGAATACAACTTTGTTATTGGAGAATCTAGTAAACCATTTATTGTGTCCATCGCTATTACTGCATCTACTAAGTCATCGTATGATACATCATACACTAGTACAATCATACAACTTGATTCCTGACTCTTGACCCACCCACCGTAGAACGTATTCACAATATACGTCGAAACGATTTTTCTTGTCAAGCAAAGGTATAAAAGCATCACATGTGCTGTCCGCCATGCGCTACGCTATCAAGGTCGCAACACAATTTAAATTATTAATTGTCACTGAAGCTACAGCACCGTCATAAAACAAATCAACACGCTAAACACTATCGCACCAATGACCATTAAGTCATTCCAAGCAAGCTAATCAAATATCATAGCTTCATAGCTAAACGTAGTGATTTAGGAATAAACTCTATATTTTTATGCGGGCAATATTAATGTTTCGCAACAAATGGAATAATATCCCTGTCAAGCACATTATCGCTACGGTGTACGTTTGAAGTCATAGAGACAACAAAATTGAATGCCACACATACTTTTATTAACACTCAATAATCTTTGCTTAACATTTACAAAGTGCAGCGACCCAAAAGGTTAGATAGATAAATATAATGTCTGTGAAACGAGGTCATGTCAAGGTTTCAGAATGTTTAGAAATTAAGTACAGCTGTAAACTAGCTATGTAGTTTTTAGGGTTACGCAGTCAACAAGGAAGGATCAAGTAACGGATTAAATTAATTTGCTCCTCCACGAAGAAGTGCAGTATAGTCATGCAAAATAGCCTCGTCTGCGCTGATTATTTATTATCATGCACTAATTTTCCCGCCCTCCCTCCGCATATTAAAAATAAAATAATCAACGCAAACGCTACTAAGCCCACAACCAAAACTACCACCACCAGTAAAATAGTACCGGACACGTGTTTCGCCTCTCTCCGAGGCATCCTCAGCGGATGTCGTCAATGTTGACACCCCGACCGTCAGTCGAAGAAACAACTCTCTTCGACTGACGGTCGGGGTGTCAACATCGACGACGTCCGCTGAGGATGCCTCGGACATGTAACATGGACCTCCGCAAAGTTACGCCTGAATCAATACAATATTTGTCAACAAGGAACCCTTACGGTTTCAGTACGTCCGATCGTTGGTCCGTATGTCTGTCCATCTGTCTGTCCTCGGCATAGCTCAGAGACTCTTGGTATATACATAGAACGCTGTAATTTGGCATGCATAGATAGAATAGTACATATTAATCACGCCTCCAAAGTTGGTAGAATAAAATCTTGAATAACATTGTTTTATTATATTTTTTAATAAACTCACCGAAACATGAATACACAGAAAAAACCAGAAAAATACCAACCCCGGGAATCGAACCCGGAACCTCGACACTCCGGGTCGCGTGCCCACCCTTACACCAGAATTGGTATTTAGGTAAGGCTCGAATTTTTCCTATGCATTCAAATCTCAGCTCGTTTTTATCACTTTTTGCAGTGACTAGCGCCACCTATGCGATTGCTTCGTAAACCGAACACAACGCACCCCTTCGAAACTAATCAGTTTACCCAGGCTCAACGAGATGGCGCACTAAAGCAATCAATTCATGATCTCAATTGGAAAATCTTTTTGTATTTTTTTTATTATTTTTCCAATTATTTTTATTTTTACGGTCTTCCCGTGAGTATCAATTATATTTTTTAATAAACTCACCGAAACATGAATACACAGAAAAAAACAGAAAAATACCAACCCCGGGAATCGAACCCGGAACCTCGACACTCCGGGTCGCGTGCCCACCCTTACACCAGAATTGGTATTTAGGTAAGGCTCGAATTTTTCCTATGTATTCAAATCTCAGCTCGTTTTTATCACTTTTTGCAGTGACTAGCGCCACCTATGCGATTGCTTCGTAAACCGAACACAACGCACCCCTTCGAAACTAATCAGTTTACCCAGGCTCAACGAGATGGCGCACTAAAGCAATCAATTCATGATCTCAATTGGAAAATCTTTTTGTATTTTTTTTATTATTTTTCCAATTATTTTTATTTTTACGGTCTTCCCGTGAGTATCAATTATATTTTTTAATAAACTCACCGAAACATGAATACACAGAAAAAACCAGAAAAATACCAACCCCGGGAATCGAACCCGGAACCTCGACACTCCGGGTCGCGTGCCCACCCTTACACCAGAATTGGTATTTAGGTAAGGCTCGAATTTTTCCTATGTATTCAAATCTCAGCTCGTTTTTATCACTTTTTGCAGTGACTAGCGCCACCTATGCGATTGCTTCGTAAACCGAACACAACGCACCCCTTCGAAACTAATCAGTTTACCCAGGCTCAACGAGATGGCGCACTAAAGCAATCAATTCATGATCTCAATTGGAAAATCTTTTTGTATTTTTTTTATTATTTTTCCAATTATTTTTATTTTTACGGTCTTCCCGTGAGTATCAATTATATTTTTTAATAAACTCACCGAAACATGAATACACAGAAAAAACCAGAAAAATACCAACCCCGGGAATCGAACCCGGAACCTCGACACTCCGGGTCGCGTGCCCACCCTTACACCAGAATTGGTATTTAGGTAAGGCTCGAATTTTTCCTATGTATTCAAATCTCAGCTCGTTTTTATCACTTTTTGCAGTTACTAGCGCCACCTATGCGATTGCTTCGTAAACCGAACACAACGCACCCCTTCGAAACTAATCAGTTTACCCAGGCTCAACGAGATGGCGCACTAAAGCAATCAATTCATGATCTCAATTGGAAAATCTTTTTGTATTTTTTTTATTATTTTTCCAATTATTTTTATTTTTACGGTCTTCCCGTGAGTATCAATTATATTTTTTAATAAACTCACCGAAACATGAATACACAGAAAAAAACAGAAAAATACCAACCCCGGGAATCGAACCCGGAACCTCGACACTCCGGGTCGCGTGCCCACCCTTACACCAGAATTGGTATTTAGGTAAGGCTCGAATTTTTCCTATGTATTCAAATCTCAGCTCGTTTTTATCACTTTTTGCAGTGACTAGCGCCAAATTTTTCTGGTTTTTTCTGTGTATTCATGTTTCGGTGAGTTTATTAAAAAATATAATTGATACTCACGGGAAGACCGTAAAAATAAAAATAATTGGAAAAATAATAAAAAAAAAAAATACAAAAAGATTTTCCA